>CM021732.1:73700216-73732771 GCA_011075105.1 Heteronetta atricapilla | reverse complement strand
TAAATTTTTTTTTTTTTTTTTTTTTTTTTTTTTTTTTTTTTCCAGAAATGGGGTTGACAAACTATTAGAATTAATGAAAGCTTCAACTGCTTGGCATGCTATTAAAATGGTTGTTCTTGCAGCATTGCACTGTATAATACATTAGTCAGAACTTGGTTTAAGTCAAGCAGTTAAATATTCTTTGAAATTTTATTCAAAGAAAAAATACTTTATAAGCTAACAGTATTAAAAGTCCAACTGAGAAATAATTATCCCTTTGTTGTCCTTTTTCATACTGCTCATTTTGTGAGGAGTCCAGGTACTGAAGGAGTTATTAAACTAAATTTTAATTTTATTCAACTGAAGAATTGGACTGTTGCATTTTCCACTCTTAAGTTTGCGTATCTCTGACAAAATCAATGCTACTAGCCTGGTCATTTCAGCAATGACTCAAACCTGACATGGTGCAGAATACTACACCGACAGCTCACTGCAACTCACACTTTATGTTTATTTTACCTTTGAAGGGTACCTCCTGTACAAGCGATTGAATTTTGATCAGGTATTATCTATGCTGAAAGGTACAGTTGATGCTGTTAATCCCAGCTGGTGAGCTTCTTGGGTGCACCTGCAACAGGACAGGTGATTTTTCAAGGAAGGAGACATCTTGATTATGAACACAGTTTATTATCAAGTGTTTTCAAATAAACTAACCTGATCAGAAACTGTCTACATTTGTTTAAAATACACCCTGTGAAAGCTGTTTGATTTTGACTTACCTCCTGACATCACTTCTTCATTGTATTTGATGCTTGAAATCTTAAAGCAACCTTGATGTTCAAGTCAAATTAATCTTTAATTTTAAAACTAAAACCACATATGACTAGAAGAAAGTCAAATCAAATCAAGTACTTTGAAATTATGAAAGGAAAACAATTTAATTATCCCCAAAATTATCTTGTATCTGTTGGATGCTGTATATGCCCTTAACTTTTGTTTCTATTCAGCTATGATTTGAAAAATACAACAACACTGGAATCTCAGAAACTACATGGGACCTTTTTATTACTTGTTTAATGGAAACACACATACATTGCTTCTAATTCACTAAATAAATAAGAGAGGATAAACTTACAGATCACATACTTTTCTATGTAAAGTGACAGACGCTCTCTGTGCATGCTCTGAAGGGGTAATGACATATTTGGAACGCACACTAATTATACATTCCTTTTAAACATATTATGTTTAATATGTTTAAACAAAATCTTTATAAACTTCTTCTTTAAAAATGTATTTCCTTTTGTCATCAGTTTTGGCACAAATTGTGCATCCTTCACTCAGAGGTAAAGGCACAGGGACTTTGGACTGAGGATGACAAAGTGCAATGGTATGGACTCCAGGTATTTTTCTCATGACTGTATGTGGTGGTTTTACTGTGCTAGGCAGCTGAACAGCACAACCGCTCTCTCACTCCCCCTCCTCAGATGAGGAGGGGGAAGTAAAGGAAAGAACAACTCACGGGCTGAGATAAGGATAATTTAATTAAAAAGGGGGAAAAAATAGATTATTAAGGAAATATTATTATTAATTAAACAACTAAAGGGAAAAAAGGGAAAGGGGAAGAGGAAGGGGGAAAGGGAATAACAAAACAAAACAAGTAAAGGCTATGTGGAAGTGCAGAGGAAAAAAAATACTCTCTACTTCCCACAAATGAGTGATGCTTGACCACGTCCTTGAAGCAGGACCTCGACTCACGTAGCCGGTGTTCGGGAGGAGGACAGACATTTTCGCAATGAGAACTCACCCCTCCACTCTTCTTCCTTTTCCACCTTTTATTGCTGAGTGTGACATCATATGGTATGGAATATCCCTTTGGTTGGTTTAGGTCAGCTTCCCTGATGATATTTCTTTCTCACTATTTTGCCCACCCCCTGGGAGGGTTAGAGAAAGTCCTGATGCTGTGCCAGCACTTCTCAGCAGCAGACACAACACCAGTGTGATACCACTGCTGTTCTAGCTACAAGTGCAGAGCACAGCACTGTATGGGCTGCTGCAGGGAAAGTTAGCATCCCAGCCAGACCCAGTACACTGTATTATATAATAATGGGAGTCAAGCTTATAATCATGTAGCTCTGTTATAATAGTGCTGCCATTGGTAGTAACAGGTTACAAGCTTTGCACTACATTTGGGAGGCTGGCGGTTTGTCAGATTTGCTCTGTCTGAACTTGTCTTGACCTAATGCAAGTTGACTTTATTTGGTTTTAGCTGACAGCAATTCCTCTAATTGATTGGCTGTCTAAACCTAATGTGTTTTGCCTTTTTTACTATTATTTGGGGGGTACAACCATATTTTTATAGAGATAGTAGGAACAAGCAGCTATTCTATGTGGAAAGAGATACTAGTGACTCTACTGTAATGATGTAGTGCAGAGAAATACAGATATGACAGCAAAGGCCCTGAGAAGGGGAAGCAAGGGATGTGACCCAGAGGAGTATAGGCGGGGGCTGAAAAGAGATGGGGCATGGGCTGGCTGCTGGAGACCCCATGGCTATAAACAACTTGCTCTTGATCAGTTAAAGAAACAAAGACCCGGAGCAAGGCAAAACAGAGAACAAAGAAACAGTATTCAGTGTAATAAAAGCCATAGGTTATATGTAGCAAATCTGGGTGTAACACGGGACTGCAGAGTGATTAAGGAGAAAGGTGTAAAAGCATGTTAACAAATGTAAACATGATTTCACGTGGATCTTATGGCTGGAAGAAGACACCAACTACCTCAAAATCATATTCCTACCCATGAGGGATTCCAGATGCTGATGACTGTGTTGTAAGCCTGTCCAGCTACTTGTTCCCAGAGAAGGAATGGGAGTGTGAGCAAAACCCAAAGAGACAGAAACTAAGAACAGGTGTGTGCATTACTATTACTACAAGCTCTGGACTGAGCCCGGAACATTGGAGAGTGCCAGGGCTCAAGACTCAGCTGACAGTGCTGCCAACATGTAATGCCACAGAGGTTTCTATCATCAGAGTAAGGCTCACATCACAGGAAGACCAGCTAGGCCAGGCTGGATGGGCCTTTGAGCAACCTGGTCTGGTGGAAAGTGTTCCTGCCTGTGACAAGGTGGTGGCATTTGGTGATCTTTATGGTCCCTTCCAACTCAAACCACTCTGTGATTCTATACAAAACTGCCACGAAGCTGTGATGATTACTGAAAAGCTCTCTCACGTTCAATGCCTGTTTCTCCTGCCTTATTCAAACCAGAGCAACATGTTTTATACATAAAAAATAGAGGCAAATCATCCAAATCCTACCAAAGGAAGAGACTTGTTTTGACCCTAATTCTGTGTTTGAGAAGTAGATGAGAAAATGAACACATGAAAATTATATCAGGCACTACATGAGCTACATGAGCTACATAAACTACATAAACTACATGAACTACATGAGAATTATATCAGGCACAGAGCGCTACAAGTGATATCCTGCAGCCACAAAGGTGGTAAAGGAGCAATAGAAAAGAGTATTTCAGCCACTTCTGCTGGTGATGAGACAAGCTAAAACAGGATTAGTTCTTAAAAGCTCCAAATCTGAGTTGGCATTGTGTTAGCTTTGGCACCTATGCCAGAAAACTGTAAGAGTATTTCCCATTACTTAGTCCTTTGTGCTGGAAATGTAAATTTAAGAGTGCAGGTGAAAGACACCTACTTAGGCAGTACAGAGTTACAGGCAGACAATGTCTTATGTCTTTAATCCAGATTAGTAAAATTCCCAGGATAAGTGAGTGAAGAAGAAAGCAAAAAAGGATACTGATATGGGCTGCCTAGTAAGTCTACCTATCAGCCTGACTGTTCTCATAGTAACTCCAAATTTGGGTAACATAATTCTAGCAATTTCCTGGCTTTTTGCTTGTTTTCATATATCTCAAACTGCTCCTTTGTTTCACTTTCATCACCAAAGCAAGTTGAGCAAATGCTTTCTGAGCCTCCTATACCCTATGCCATCTATCAAACTAGATATTTTTTATGTGAGTGTGTAAAGGAGAAAAAAAAAAAAATCCAATTAGCCAAAGTATATTAAAAAAAATAGAACCTACCCTTGTTCATTTCTTAATAGCAGCAGGCTCTCTGTGCCCTGCTGGAGCCACCTCAGCTCAGAGCTGCCTCTCCTCCTGTCTCACATACTCATGAGCGAAACAATGTTAGTTGCCAGTTCACACTCAGAAGGCAAGCGTGACACTTTGTTCTCCATGTTTCTCACAGTGACAGTTGCACACTGCTGCAATCACAGGATCCTGGCACAAATGGAAAGCAAGACTTTGGCTGCCAGAGGCCAAAATGCTTTCTGCAAAGTAGCACTGGCACCAGCTGTCAAAAGGAAAGGCCTTGCCCTGAGTTCAGGTAGAAGCTACAAAATTATTATTATTATTATTATTATTATTATTTAAATCAGTCAGTCTTTCCTAATTCATGAAACTCAGGTCCTTATACAATTTAAATACTATAATTTCATTTCTGGATTATGCCAGGCATTTATTGAATTAGTATTAAAGATGATATAAAATATTAATAGTAATAATGGCAATAAAAGTTAAAAGGGTACTGTCAGGGACCTGAATTGCTACCTAGACAAGCTAGTAGTGACTCCTTAGTGGGACATACACCAGTCATGGTGAAATGCTGAGCCATAGTTCAGAGCATAGTTCAGAGCAATTATGTAGTGTGTCTGCAATCATATGCTCCTTTTGTATCCACCCTATTGTATGTAATTCAGTTAAATTTTGTTATTGGTTTCACGGGGATTAAAGTGGAGACAAACCAGCTACCACTGATGTTTGCAGCAAATTTTGCATGTTCTCATATTAAGGTTTTTTATCCTGTTTTGAGTACCATGGCATGAGTCCAATCAGAAAAAAAATCCTCAGTCATGAAGTCCAGCCTAGTACCCTTTACTCTAGCATTTAGGTATTTAGGGAAGACCCATTTTTAGAGTCAAACTTGGAACTCCACCACTGCCTAGTTCTGAGGACACCCCTGTGGGCACTTAACCATTGAGCTTAATTCTCACTTCAGCTCCAGGGAGTCAACATCCCTAACCCCAGCCCCAGCCCTGACTTTCTTGTGAAGTTCTAGACTCCAGAATTTAGGCTGTTGTGTGGGTTAATGAATCTCCACACAATAAATCTGGGACCTGCCAAAAAAGGAATTCAAGAGGCATTAAAACAAAAGGTTCACTCAGACCATATCCTGTGATGGGAGGCAGAGACCTAAAGCTACTTGACTTTGCAGAGAACAATTAATGATTCAATGAACTGAGAGGGGCAGAGAGACATGAGTGATCTTGACTACCTAGTCTTCTGATAGGATATTCACCGGGGAGCTGAGTTGCAGGCCTTGCTCCAATAAATTTTAAGTTATTATACATTAAACAGCCCTTGGATAATATACTAAGTAGTCAGTCAAGCAAGATTTGAACACTTTCTCATGAGTGCTGTAATCACTAGGCTTCAAAGTCATGATCCTTTTCACATTTTTTCATCCAGGCCAATGACCTAAAAAACCTTTGAATATGTCGCACACTGATGATGGCATGCTAGCAGCTTCTAGAGAATGAAAGTTTTGGTCCATTTTCACATTATTCTTCTGCTAGCCAACAAAACTTGCTAATGACAAGACAGTCATGCTCACACATGACAGACTTTTTAGGAGCATACAACTCTGAACTGTAAATATTCAAATAGCTGCCTACTACAGACTGACATAATGGTTTAGCTTTTTCCAAAGAGTACATGTGATTACTTAGAATTAGCTTTACCATGAGACAAGAATAAAGGATTGATGAAAATGCATTTATAAATTGGTTATTATAATGGAATGAAATTTAAAAACATAAGATTGCCCTTTAAATGTAAATTTTAAAGCTTTTCAGTTTCCTGTTCTAACATCCTGGTCTGTTTGTAAGACTGTACTACTACCTTTAGATGTTATACCAAGTTAGAAAGTCCAGCACAGTTCCAAGTATTTCTTGCTCCATTGCACATGACTACCTCAAAGAGCCACCAGTGTGCTATGCCCCCATTTATCCCAGAAAGAAATTACATACCCTAACTAATTTGCCCTTTACAAGAGATAAGGAAAAGCAGCCCTCATTTTGGGCAGTAACACAACAAATGGGAGTGCAGGACATCCTGTTATTTCCCTTTTCCTCCCCTTTACTCCTTGAAAACTCTTCATTAGCATTTTGTTTTATATCTTCATTAGACTAGAATCATAGAACCTGAGTTGGAAGGGACCCATGAGGACCATCAAGTCCAACTCCTGGCACCTCACAGGTCCAAAAGTTTAGACTATGTGACTAAGTGCAAAGTCCAATCACTTCTTAAATTCAGACAGGCTTAGTGCAGTGACTACTTCACTGGGGAACCTGTTCCAGCATGTAACCACCCTCTTGGTGAAGAACCTCTTCCTGATGTCCAGCCTAAACGTCCCCTGCCTCTGTTTAACACCATTCCCGTGGGTCCTATCACTGGTGATTACAGAGAATAGGTCACCTGCCTCTCCACTCCTCTTCACAACGAAGTTGTAGACCGCGATGAGGTCCCCACTAGGCCTCCTCTTCTCCAGGCTGAACAGGCCCACTGACCTCAGCTGCTCCTCATATGTCTTCCCCTCTAGGCCCTTCACCATCTTCGTTGCCCTCCTCTGGACACTCTCCAACAGTTTAATGTCCTTTTTGTACTGTGGTGCCCAGAACTGCACACAGTGCTCAAGGTGAGGGCTCACCAGCACAGAGTAGAGCAGGACAATCACTTCCCTCGGTGGACTAGCAATGCTGTGCTTGATGCATCCCAGGATATGGTTGGCCCTCCTGGCTGCCAGGGCACACTGCCGGGGCACTATTCAACTTGCTGTCAACCACAGCTCCCCCCAGATCCCTCTCTATGGGGCTGTTCTCCAGCATCTCATTACCCAGTCTGTATGTATAGCCAGGGTTGCCCTCTCCCACGTGCAGGACCCAGCACTTGATTTTGTTAAACTTTATGTGGTTGGTGTTTGACCAGCTCTCCAATCTGTCCATCTCTCTGCAAGGCCTTTCCACCCTCAAATCACGGCATAAGGCCTGAGGCTATTTTCCTCTACTTACAGGCCATATAAAACAGAGCAGTATAACCTTGCAAATTATGTCACAAGAAATACTGATTTACAAGCTTCTTTCAACATTTGTTATGTTTAGCTTCTTGGGAACTTTACATGAAGAATGAAAAAAGACTGATTTGAGCAAGGTTCAGTCAAGCCTGACCACTCAGCTAGAACGAGGGGAATCTCTCCAGGCCCACCAAATGACGATTTCAGCAGAAAGAAGTGAAGGTGTTCTAACCTATTCTTTGAGGCTAAATGAGTTGTAGGAGTAGAATGAAATAATAGATTTATTCCATTCTTAGACAGGGAAGGATAATAAACAGATATGCATTCCTCATATTCAGTATGACTAAGGCTCAAAATATTTTATAAGAACAGCCCAAGTGGCAGCATTACCAAGAGAGTACATATATCCTTCTGAAAACACAAAGACAAGCAAACTTCAAGTGTCAATTCCAGGACAAGTTTTAGGCTCTGATTCCCAAGGGAATAGCAGCACTACCTAAGATTAGGAAAGAGCAGTACATTACAGAAGGAAGAAGAATTTAAGATGTATTTTTTTTTCCACAATATTTTTCATTGTTTGTCCTCCAAACTGAGTGTTTTCACTCATTCATCCCACTCTGATCCAAAATATTACACAGGGTGTGTAGTACCTCACTTAAAGCTATGGTAAATGTAATCCACAATATAGAAGCTGCTGTAAAATTGTTTAGTTCCCAAGTTCTTTTGTGAATTTATCCTCAAGTACTTGGTGTCATGAGAAGGCAAAGCAGGGGTCATGAGCTGTTCCTTGGATTTTTAAGAAGTAAACTCTAGGACCCCTTTCTTCTCTATTAAGGAAAAAAAATAAAGAAAAAATAAAGCGCAGCTCAACCAGCAGAGGAAAAAATTACCACAAGATACTGCACAATTTCTTTCATGATTACTTCATCTCTCAATGTCATCAAAAGTTTATTTTCCAGAAATACTCAACCAACTCAAGAGTGACTGCTCAGAAAGACTGAGACGTCTTATATCCAAAACCTTTTAAGTTTTAATGCATTCAATTCTCCATCTTTGCAGTGATTTGGATAAAATAGTGACTGCTTCTGACACCAACTCATCCAAATTGTAGTCAGTGATCTGAATCAGTGGTTCTCAACCCTGCTGAGGTGGAAAGCTCTAATCAGTAAATTGACAAAATATGGGGCTTTCACTCATGACACCACTTTCTTTTCCTGTGCACCACTGTTAGAATTGGAGAGGGTTAGGTTGAAAGTTGTTATTCAAACTGCATGCCTAGGTTAGAAATCAATACTGTAAAAATGCAAGTGTATTGATATTACTGTAATTTTCTATAATATAAGCAGGACAGAGTGGTTTCTGATCAGTAACAATAAGCAACCAGTTTTGAGAGTTTGTTGCTTCCTGCCTGCCATGTCTTGTAGATGCAAATCATGCAAAGCATTGTAGGGAGAATAGAGGAGGTGTGTTTTCAAGGGATTTAATCTTCTTCAGTGATCAGGAAAAACTATTTTATTTCATATCTCATATCTGAAACTCAAAATACTTCATTTGTATGCTCCATACTGCTACATTTATGATCTGCTTATCACTTGCAAGACAGATTTTGAGTTGCTTGTAAAAAATATAAACATCAGTTAATATGACTACAAAACAGGTGATACATCCCAGACAGACAATATGGATAAACTGTCCTCTATCTTATGGTATGTCAAAAGATAGCAGGTATTTGAAATATACCTTTTATTACAACACTGAAGTAATACATACTTCAGCTTTCCAGAGGAGACACATCACTGCTGAGTGGATGGAGCAAACAAGAGAAGACTTGAAAACAGATTTCCTTTTGTATTCTTTCAGGACCAGTGCTTTCAGCCTGACCTTCTTTACACTTTCTGTATTTATAACCATTTCATAGTGCATACTGTGATGCAGGGATGCATTCTTTTCTAACACCTCTGACTTGGCGTGGGATTAGCCATCTACAGCAAGCACCATACAGAAGTAAATAAACCAACATGCTTTACCATTTTGTGCAGTATGAAATGGTAAACTCATATATTTAAAACATATGGCCCTTGTGATTTCTGAAAACTGCAACATCTGTGATATGAAAAAGCCATTTGCATAGCAATTCTACACGAAAAGATGCAGCTGAAAGCATTATATAATGTCTGAAACATGACCACAATAAACCTCTTGTTAAGAATGGCTCTGCAGGGATAAAAATATTTATTACACTACCATGGATTCAAAACTTTCAAAATTATTTCAAATGTCTTATATTTAAATAATACAATGCATTAGAGGTTTTAACTGTTTGGAACTTTAACTTGTAAAGTTAATAGTTCGTTCTTTTCCTTTAAGTCATGAAAACCACCTTTATGTTTTTAAATAAGTGAAGAGATTCCTATGATTTTCAGAGTTAAGTTTCTACATATAACGCAAAACATAAATCTGGTAGAAGAAACACTGCACCTTTTTCCAGAGCTTGTTCTCTTACTACTTTAGCATTATCAGCAATTTTGAAATAGCATTAGTAGTAAAGTGTTTTAGTCCAAAGCTTTGGAGATACTTATCCAAGTTACTTGTATCTACTACAGGCTGACTTGACTGGTGTATCTCAGGGCAAGAAATACAATAAATGACAGGTAAATTATTTTTTTATTATTTAAATATACAGTTTCTGTCATGTATATCCTATTTCCTGTGCATTTACACTGTTTTAAAAAAGTCAGAATTTCCCATTTTAGGAACCTTGACCAAATCTATAAAAAAAAAAAAAAAAAAGATGCAAAAGCTGCTTTTTTTCTGCTCAATTATATTTAAAAAAGAAATAAATAACTTTCTGCAATCCTTGTTGATGTCACTACTTGAGAGGAAATTATGTGTGTAAAGGATATTGACCTGCTGAAGACAAAAATTTAAAACATTGCCACAGAAACTTAATATAAACAGAGCTTATTTGCCTCAAGACTATGAAGCTAGAACTTTGCAACAACATGGAATTAGGTCTTACTGCTAAGTTTAAGTAATAAAACTGTGATTGAATAACTGAAATAAGGCATGACAGGAATCAAAGAAAAACTACAGAAGCAAGAGCTCGCAGAAGTCATTGGACTCTATGATCATGTATTTAAATTATTTAGAAAGGACAACGGTTTAAATAATTTTATTTATTTTTCCTTTTTGGTTAGAAAACTTCAAAAACTTTTTCAAATAGCTTATCAATAGGGAATTCATCAGTTTGGGGTACAAATCATCAGTAATGATCAGCTTATAAATGTAAAAAATATCTAAAAAACTCCAGGACAATTGTGTTTCAAGATGCATCCCACTCTTCAAGTCAAAGAAGTAATTGAGACTTGACATTCTGAAGGGAAGAAAAATGAATTTAGCAGAAAGTTGGGTTGTTCTAATCCTCTGAAAAATTCAAGTCTTTTCTAGTCATGATAAAGAGATAGGTGATATTTTACTCTTTCAAAAAAGGTGATATTTTACTCTTTCCTCCTACTCAATTGTTCACAAAGTTCTGAATCTGCCAAACTCCCTCCATCCCCAAAATGTCAAGGGGACTCATTGCCTCAGTGCTAAGATACTGACCATCTAGCTGTTGTTTTCTGAGCTACAAATACCTGTGCCCAAACTAATCTGGACAACATCTGTGGGTCCTTGTGAAGTGGTCACTTCGAATCCATTTCTCTGCACGCTTTCTCTGCAGTGAACATAGAGTTGTTCTACCTTTATTCATTGTAGAGGGATATATGGGTGGGTAGGGCTTGACATATTAAGAGTAATGTAATCCCCCATTACTGGGGATGCATTATGGGAAAATTATTGTGTTTTCTGGTTTGGTTGACTTAGACGTTATTTAGAAGAACAGTCAACAACAAATAAAGAACCTATTTTGTATGCATGGCAGTACATGCATCCTTAAAAAGTACAGTCATTCTTACAAATGCTTATAAACAGCAGATATAAAGGATAAATAAAGCAAAAGCCTATGTTTATTTCAAAAAAGGCCTGACCAAACCCACAGCAACAATGTTGACTGCTTGAAATTTCAGACAACATTCACAAAAAAATCTTCCATCAGCACTCAGCTAGCTAGCTTCAGCATCTTTAAGAAACCAGATCTAGCCTTATAGCTGTGTATTCCAATTTGAATAACACCAGGAGACAATATAAATCTATCACCACTGTATTCAAGGACACTGTCTTTTAACACAGTTCTCCACCAAATGTCTAGATCTACTGTTCTAAACATAATTTAATTTGAATTCTGCTGCACAATCAAAAGGAAAAGGAAGGAGGGGCAAATCATTGGGAACATGAACTGATAAAAGGAATTGCTGAGAAGAACCCTTCTCTCTTCCAAATGTATACAACTGCACAGCAAACCAGCCCACTTGGTAATGCTGGAAAGAAGAAAGAAGATGATGATAATGACATGCCCTGCAGCTTTTTGTTAATGAGAACATCTATCAACTGATCTACATTACAAACATTCCAGTTACCCATGCAGTGAGTTATTGATAAATATGTTTAAACAGCAGACAAAGCATGATACAGAATAGCTGCATAGCATCTGCTGCTCCCCTGTAGCTCACTCTGATGTTAAAAGCACAAAAACCTTCAGTCTGACCACAGGATGTCTTTGCTGTTCTCTTATTATTATAATAAACATCTCTGAGTAAATTTGCTGAATGGATCCAAGTTACCTTTTTGACAAGGACTTTTCAGAACAGAACTGCATTCATGCTAAACTTTTTTTTTTTTCTATTTTATTTTCTATTTTACTACTTCAGTAAAGCATCAATGTACCAAATAAAAAGATAACCAGACCACTTGTTTTAAAAATCAAACAAACATGTACTTTTTAATTATTTTTTTTTTACTCCACTTTGCCGTTTGAAAATGATTTGTTCTTGAGAAATAGCACTTCCAATAATCTTCACAGCTTTTCTAACCCTGCATGACTGAGCATGCTGAAAACTTTAGACTGTTATATATGACAGCCAAGTACAGAAGCCACACTATGTATTACATGGGAACACAATGAGAACCATGGAAGGCCATGTGTCATTCATGTTCTATACAGGTCTTTTAAGATCAATTCTCTTTTCAATATCTTTTCAATCCAACTGTACATAAAAAGGGAAAAGGGAGTGTATAAGTAATAAATTCAGGTCCCTTCTTTCCTAAGGGATAAGATTTCATATGCCAACACAATAAACTTTTATCAATTTCCTTCCAAAAATAGCACAACACTAAGGATCAGAAAATTCTTACTGAAACCTTCTTTCTGAATACAGCACTTACCTTTGCAAGCCTCAGTGTTCTTTAACTAACATATCACTAGGCTGTTCCTCTAATGTTTTTCATCTCCTAATTTTCCTCCCAAATCTTTCACTCTTCTGACTAATTTGTTTTAATACCTTTACCTTCACTGATAGCTAAAAATTATTTATTCTCTTTCCTCCCCTCTTTCTTCCTCACTCACAGCCATAGTACAACTTCTTTTTCTCTTTTTCATAAACTTCTTTTTTTTTTTTTTTTTTTTTTTTTATGAAACTTCTGTGTTTACTCCATGTTTTCTTTTAAACTGTTATTACTCCTGTGTACTAGCACAAAACGCAGGATGGAAGTACTATGACCACTTTACAATCATCTATGTGTGTCTAGGATATGGAAAATGTGATATTCAATTTTTTTCCTGAGGTGCTAGCAAATAAAACTGCAGATCAAGTCTCACACATACAACAACAACAAGAAAAGTATCAGATTATTTTAAAGCATGGGACCTTATCCAGCATGAGTGCTTCCTAAATGGATCATCATCATGCTTGTTCTTTAACAGAGCAGAATCCCACACAGAGCACAGGCAGATCATTTGCTTCCACATCCATTTTAAGAGGACTTTGAACACAAACAGAAATTGCCTCATAAAGAAGACACTGTAAATGCCATTCTTCACTTGGGCTTAATGTTGCCCAAGTTAGAGGCAATGAAGAACTTAATTCCACCTCCTTATATTTTATTCGTAAGTTACCTTTTAAATCTTTCTTTAAAGTGCCCAGACCTTCCCAGTTTAGACAAGACACACGTACAGAGTAGAATTTAATTTAGCCCTGTGCTTATTATGTAAACGTGAAGACTACAAGCAATTCTTCACAAAGCAATGCTATTACCACTTCCATGTACACATCTAATTTTAGGGATGTCAGCCAGGTAGGAAATTCAAAGCCTACCCTTGTCCAGGCTCCTCCATCTTGTTCATGCTGGCAGACATGAAATTTGAACCTGTTTGTTTTTATAGAGCTCTCATTTTTCCAATATTTCATAGGGTTTAATAATACTTTTAACATGTGTGTCAGCCTGTTGACTTTATTGTAACAGAGCTTAGCTGAATGCTCATTTAGACTTAAAGGTTTTCACCTTTTTGTCTCTTTGAAAGAACTCTGTTTCTGCCTATTGTCCAGTATTTTTTCCAGTGCACTTGAATATAGAAATACTCAAAGACTATTTGTGTGACACACATTGAAATAGTGTAACACAAGATTTGGACAGCTTCACCCAGCTCACACAACTTCCACTCTTGAGTTTTTAGTAGTTATTAAATTCCATAAAACAAAGCAACACAAGGATCTATACCAAAATACCTTTAAAGGTGGTACAGAGATTAAAAAAAAAAAAAAAAAAAAAAAAAGTGAAAAAAGTGTGAAAAGTGTGGTGGCTTGTTCCCTCTTAAACATTTAAAAAGTAACTAAACTCTCAAAAAGAGACAATGATTACTTTCATGAATGCAGAGAGAACAAAGAAAGTGGGATGAAGATAGCCTCTGAATACTATACCCAGTCATACTGAAGCTCTGGCATAGATTTCACTGTATTGACAGTTACTGACTGAGATGATTTCCATATTAAAGACCATGCATCACTTGTATGAAAATACAAATTCTGGTGTTACAGTGACAACATAAAGTTGGTATATTAACATCCAAGGTTGTTTTCTATCATCCTACAATTTCAAATTCCAAATTCCATCTGAAAAATATAGGTTGCTCTTCTTCATTTTTGGTTCAACATCTGAAAAATCAATTTAATACTTCTATAACTGATACAGAGATCATGGGAAAAGTCCGTCACAAAATTGAATCAGCTCATACAGGCTTCAGATTCAAGTTTGCCTTCACACAGTTCTTAAGGCAGCTTAGGAGTGTGGAACAAGCAACCTGCCTGACAGAAGATTATTTTTCCATAGACTGTTAGTAGGTATGAAACTGATATCATGCCCTTTGATTTTTTAAATCAAAATAGTTTATCCGGAGGAAAGCATACAGTCAAACTCTCAGAACTCTGTCACATACAATAGTCTTTTCTTCATACAATGTTCATCTATTCTTCATCTGTATGACACAGCTTTCAGAGAAGGGTTTAACTGTATGAAACAGAATGAGGAATCACAAAGCACAGTGTGTACTCAGAAGGAAATGCAAAACTTTTAAAACAGCCATAACTGAGAATCAGTTTAAAGGCACTGCACCTGCTCTTCTGGAAAGGCAGTCAGATAACTGACTTGAGAGTACAGCAATCCACTGGGTAAACATTGCTGCTCCCCACTCTTTACTCTGCAAAGTAACAACCTCCTTTACTACTCCTGCTATTCCAACAGATTACTTTGATCTGTTGAGCCATTTTGCAGCATCTCAAAATCAAAGAACTACCAGGACAGCAACAGATGTGACAGGGAATTTGCAGTATGATGCTGTTAATGATAACCACAAAAATCAAAGACAGGAAAACTCTTCCTGATGTACAAAGCTTCATTTTTAGAAAAACTAGAAAATGTTAAGGCATTTTATGTGCATATTATTATAACATTCCTCTCTTGTACTGGTGTTACAAGTGGTGGAAAAACATCCCAAACTTTCCACTCTAGTCTAATCCTGTATATTGTGGGAGGTAGTTTTAGGGATACTGGAGCAAGAAATTGAAGTATACAAGGGATGCCAAATCCTTTACAAAGATAAACTTCTTGCCAACCCTTGCAAATTTGATTGAATATAGACCTTTGAAATATGCAGTATGATCTTCTCAGCAGGATGTCACAGATGTTAGGTGCTAAGCTCTGAAAATCTCAGGAGGTGCCACCTACACAGACCAGGCTCTGTCCCACTGCAGCCCCTATCTGCAGCTGAACAGCATTCAGATAACCTCTGGGATAGAAATGAGTATTCTTTCCCCAGCACAACATAACAGCTTTGAATTTACCTGGAAGGCTATTCCAGATGCATTCAGTCCAGGCCCATAACCACGCCATGAGAGAGGCAGCCTGAACCATTCAGATCAACCAGTAAAGAGAAAAATGCAAAAATAATGGAGATTTGGAGCTTTTATGTGTGAGAAAGGAGCCAGGAATGAGGAAGAAAGGACCACTGGGGAGACCAGTAGTCAGTGTAATGGGCAGAAGTTATGTCCACAACAGAACTTATTGTCATCCAGAAGCTGAGCCCAGAACTTCAACGCTTAGAAACCTTGATGACTGCAGAAGCATGCTAGTATATGTGAAACCTATTGGAGAAGTGTGACCTGTAGTATGTTGCCACTGCTTTTGTGATCCTGTTTGGACATTAATTCTCTGATCGGCTACCATGTGTGGCAAAGGAATTCAGTCCACAATTACGCGTTATAGACTCCAATTACAAAAATTGGTCTTTACAATGCATATGTAAAGCAAAATCATTGCAGACATTGTTAATCAATAGCAAGTACCTGACAAACGCCTTCAGCAAAATGATACTAAATAACTGCACTGTACTAGCACAAACAGGCAGGCCTCTACTCTTACTTTTGTGTACTGGATATAAAACTCTACATACGGTTTGGGTTTTTTGGTACTTGAGGAGTCCTTCAATAACTGTTGAAATGACTGGTATGTGCTACCATGACTGAAAGCTAATTGCCTTCTGGAGAAAATTGGCAAAAGTGAAGTGAACAGAAAAAACAAACAAAAAAAAAAAACAAACAAAAAAAACAAACAGAGGAAATTCACAACAAAAACAACCTGTACCAACTCTAGAAATAAAGTACTTAAAAGAAATTAGCCATAGGATGTGACGCTGCAACTGAGCAAACAGCTGAGCACCAGAGTACCCTCAGGGCTAAAATGATGGTCTCCAAGGGGACAGCAAGTTTTGATAGCTAGTGCTGTATTGCATTTTCATGCTGCCATGGGCGATCCATTCTTGGAAATTTTATGTCTAAGTAAGTGAATGAATACTGAGACACCAAATACTCGAAGCTCAGGATACACTTACACTTGCCCGAGGAAACTTAATTCAGCTCCATACTGCTTATTCATGTTATAAAAAAAAACAGTATTTGAAGCATTGCACAATAACTTCTACCACAGGCAGATTTCCTTGGCAATTCTGATTGCCTGACATGGTAATTTTGATACTTGTATTTTGATACAGGTTTTTGTTGGTGGTACTAGTGTAGATATGGAACTGCTTTGCCTTTAAGCTTAAAAAAAAGTCCTAAAGAATACTTTTATAAAAAGTATGCCTTTACTTCCATTCAAAATTTACACAAGACAATATGAAAATTGTGGTGAAATATCTATTCTGAATGAAGTACAGTATTCTGTAAGACATACAGCACATTTTCCCTTGCACTTTCTCTTACTACATTCAAAAATGTAAAATCTTCAATTCATCTGAATTCCGCACTCAAAGAGACAGCTTGTTAAATCTTGTCCCCATGCCAATGGCATTCTGTAAACTTTGAAGCTGCAATTTGAAGGACACTCTCTACTACTGGATTGAAGATCAAGCACAAAGAAGAAAGGTGTAGACCAATGTAGCAGAATACAAAACATAAAACTAATACTAATATTGACTTTAAAATGTAAAGAAAATCTGGCCGTGGTTAAACCTACTTATAAATACTACAGTTACTGTCAAGTTTGCTAAGAGAGCACACAAATCCATAGAAAGCTATGACCAAAGCTTGCATTCTGAAGTTATGAAATCAAAATGAAGGTCTTTGAATTAAAAAACACTTGGGGTGGAATTCCCTTATAAAATAACACTGAGCAATCACATATGACTAACATTTACATATTAGAATAGTGAAACATCAAAACAACATACACTGAAGTGTACTCTCAAAGCTTTTATCCCCCATATACTTTCTTTAAACTTCCAAAACCTCTGACCTACTCAGTTCCCTTTTCAGCGTGCACAATTTTAATCTGCAGTTGTGTATCCTCAAAGTTTCTAGAGCTAGTTAGAAAAGCATAGCTAACTTATTCTTTTTATTGTAGAAAGACAAAGGAAATGGAGGTCAGGAGGAAAGATTTATCAGGGCTAGAACAGTATCTGAAACTCAAAGAAACCTGTGATTGATTCTCTTCCTTGGCACAAACTTCAAGTGTAAATCCTGGCCAACTGAGTATATTTATGCTTCTTTTCCACTGTTTCCTTCCCTCCTGTTATGAAGGCATAACACTGAAATAACTTTCACTGCTACAGTAATATGAGCTGTGTATTTACTTTGGACAGATGATCAGACCTCACCTTACTGCCAGATACACAAAATTCTCCTTCTGGCTTCTACCTGTACAGCCATATTACTCAAATTCTTCTGTCTGTGTGACTTTGCTAACTGGCATCATCAGGGAGACAACGGAATTAAAAAAATTAAAACAGGTAACTTCATAATAAAGAACAAATCTGATGTCTTCTCTGGGATTATTTCTGCAAATTGCTTATACCTTGATTGCTTGTGGCACTTCGACAGAATTCTGTATTAAACTGACATAGAACATATGGGATAACGAATTGCTTGGCATCTTCAATAGAGGTGTATGGGGAAGAAGGAAAGCAGATCCATGGGTTCAATTAATTTTCATTTGCTCACTCAACTGAAGGAAAGGCTGACATCATCATCTTGCTCCCCAAAGCAAAAAGTTAGGCTGAGTACAACTTAAAATGAAGATCCCATTTCTTTCCAACATGACCAGCTAAGTGACCCTATCTGTCTTGAACAAGACCTGGAAGTATTTTATGTTATGACTGCTTACATATTTGTAATTATAACTAACTTGTGACTGGAGCAGATTTTCTCAATAAACACAAAAATCAAACTGTAAAAGCATAAAGCCTTACCTTGATTGCAGCATATCATTAAGAATATTGTAGTTTGACTGTAAACCATATTTCTCCAGTCTAGCTTTTCTAAAAATTAAGAGAAATAACCTCAGATGGGAGACATCTACACACAGTGGATCAACAAATGCTTTGCAGAAAGGAACATATTTTTTTTATTGGAAAACCCTGTGAATCTGTAATTAAACAATGTGAAATGCCAAAAAGAAATAAGAAGTGACATAGTGGGGAATATGTTTCCTAAGGTAATGGTGATGTTCTACACTGAGAGTATTGAACATACAAATATAAAATCCTTGATGTTTTAATTTTGCACAGCATGTGGAATTCACTTACTGAGAATAAATATTGAATTATTTATTTTTGAAATAAAACATCATGCTCTTACTGTCCTTGCTTGGACTGGGGTACGATTCGTTGGGTTAAAAACTGTCTGGGTAGCCGGGCCCAAAGAGTTGTGGTGAATGCCGTCAAATCCAGTTGGAGGCTGGTCACTAGTGGGGTCCACCAGGGCTCGGTGCTGGGGCCAGTCCTCTTTAATATCTGTATTGATGATCTGGATGAGGGGATTGAGTGTACCCTCAGTAAGTTTGCAGACGACACCAAGTTAGGTGCGTGTGTCGATCTGCTCAAGGGTAGGAAGGCTCTGCAGGAGGATCTGGATAGGCTGGACCGATGGGTTGAGGTCAACTGCATGAAGTTCAACAAGGCCAAGTGCTGGGTCCTGCACCTGGGGCACAGCAACCCCAAACAAAGCTACAGGCTGGGAGATGAGTGGTTGGAAAGCTGCCTGGCAGAGAAGGACCTAGGAGTATTGTTTGATAGTCGGCTGAATAGGAGCCAGCAGTGTGCTCAGGCGGCCAAGAAGGCCAACAGCATCCTGGCTTGTATAAGAAGCAGTGTGGCCAGCAGGGCTAGGGAAGTGATTGTCCCCCTGTACTCGGCTCTGGTGAGGCCGCGCCTCAAGTACTGTGTTCAGTTTTGGGCCCCTCACTACAAGAAGGATGTGGAGGTACTTGAGCGAGTCCAGAGAAGGGCAACGAAGCTGGTGAAGGGTCTGGAGAACAAGTCTTATGAGAAGCGGCTGAGGGAGCTGGGATTGTTCAGCCTGGAGAAGAGGAGGCTCAGGGGTGACCTTATCACTCTCTACAGGTACCTTAAAGGAGGCTGTAGCTAGGTGGGGGTTGGTCTATTCTCCCATGTGTTTGGTGACAGGATGAGAGGGAATGGGCTAAAGTTGCACCGGGGAGGTTTAGGTTGGATATTAGGAAGAACTTCTTTACTGAAAGGGTTGTTAGGCATTGGAATAGGCTGCCCAGGGAAGTGTTTGACTCACCATTCCTGGAGGTTTTTAAAAGATGTTTAGATGTAGAGCTTAGTGATATGGTTTAGTGGAGGACTTGTTAGTGTTAGGTCAGAGGTTGGACTAGGTGATCTTGAGGTCTCTTCCAACCTAGACAATTCTGTGATTCTGTAATAATGTACTGATGAAGTAGTTCAATTAAATAATCCCTTAGCCGTAATATTTTATATTACAACATCTCAAAAGTTGCATTAATCCTGCATAAATCAAAACAACATATGCATTCCCCCTTTTATGTAATTACATTAATATACTGATTAATTTGTTTGTTAATTTGTAACCTTCTTGATTATTAATGAATGATTATTCATAGAAAGCAATGGAGTATACAAAGGACTATAAATTGAGTGTGATTTGAGATTTAGTTCTTAGCCTTTATTTTTAATCATATTTGTCCAAAAGCATGTGAACTCCTGCCCCTTTCTATAATGGGACAAACAATTTACCTGATGTATGCAAATTCAATGAATTTTAGCATTCTGAGTTTCCAGTACTGATTTATTTAAGAAATTATAATTTCAAGTGCCTCAGACTCTTGCTGACTACTTGTTAAACACTTACCCATTAACTTTAGCATTTAGGTTTATAGGACAGTAATTACCAGGAGTGCACTTTTTCCCTTTGGCATAATATTGACCTAATATTGAAAGTTAATAAAGTGCTCTATAAAATAAAAATGTATTATTTAGAGTAGAGAGCATTACACAGTCTTGATCTCTCCACCTGCTTCCCTAGATCAAGAGGGATTTTTCCTTTTCTAATGAGAAGCTATTATTACTCTCTTCTAGCTTTGGCTAGTCAGGTGTCAACCCACGTTGACAGAAGTTATGTTCCTTCACCCCCTGCAGCTCACTTCATCCAATGACACTGTCAACGTCATGTGCTACAGTATGAGCACATGCATGCCACCACAATGCCCTTGGGTCATCACCAACCTCACTGCCATGGCACAAGACTCTGCCAGCCTATGTATTCTACCTCTTCCCATTGCTACCATACATTTAGCAACTATTTTGTGGCCTCCCTCAGCATCTCTCCCACTGAATAGCTCTACATGGTTCCTACTCCAGTGAGCACTGAATGGATTATTCAGAAGTCTCAGATTACTCATGATTAGACATGATTAGATAATAATACATATTAGTGTATTTCTGGATGGGAATCTATTTTTAGTAAAAGATGGATATTACAGAAAGCCAATTATCAAACCAATGGAGTCTTAAATTTTATTAATCTACTTGCGCGTATAAATAGGCTGTACTCTTTTAGCCTGTTTTGCAAGAGCTGTTTGAGTAGAGCTATTTCCCACAATGAACTAGAATTGCTTCTATTATTAAATATTACTAACTTCTATTACTAAGACTGATGGCAGTTTGGCCTCCTAGCATTGTATTAGAATTAAAGCTCCACAGCTCCATCCTGGACACAGCTAGATATTCTCCTTGCGATGAATAGTTGTGTTCATGACATGGTTGACTTCTGCGGTCCAAGATGAACAAAGAGGTACATCATTTATTTTATTGCTTTAGTTTATTTGATCTTGTAGCCAATATGGCCTATCAAACACACAGATGGCCTCTGCACAACACATTGCCAACACTGAGTTGTGTGCAATTTGCAGCAATTTAACAAGAATATGGATAGAAGTCAGAAACAGGTGTGACTGCATTCGCTTTTACCGCAGCAGCCATTAGCCAGGAGTAGCTGAAACACTGCAAGTAGGCTGATAAACTTTGGGAATTCACCTCTTTATAACCTTTCAGTTCACCATTTTCTCATAACCCAGAGAAAAATAAACAAACCCCAAAGCCTCTTCACTGAAGATAACCAGAACTTGAAGGCAGTAGAATTTATTTGAAAGCCATTTAATTGATCCAGCCATTGGATCTCAGCCAAGATCACTAAGAACAGATATCCCGTTGCAGGACACTTAATTACTATCTAATGTTTCAACTCTCAGATTGATTATTCAGTTTATACACACAGAAGCAGTATCAATGGAATGTTAACCACTTAGATTAACACATGCTGAAAAGTATTAAGAGATGTTGCAGTGGGACACATCATATGAAGATAGCTGGGACTACTTGGTCATCATGATGCTCAGTTGAATTAATTATTTCTACAGTATAGTGACCATGAGTGCTTCACTCTTGTATTTCTTCCCCATGCTTATTATAAAGCATATGGCAATGTAACCTCCAAGTATTTCTATGTCTACAAAGAATAAGCTTCGGTAACCATGCATTTATGTATTGCTGAAACTTAAAAGTATATGGTGGCGATGTGTTCAGTGCAATTAATCCTGCCAAATACAATATAGGACAGTTTTATTTTAGCATTTGGGAGTTTAGTAGTTTGGGTGTTTAGTAGAGAGAATTTAGTATTTTAAAAATACTACTCTCTACTACTAGGAGTTAAAACAACATCAAAACAAAACAAAACTTAATGATAATTAATAGACAGAAGAACAAGAATGGAATGAAGATCAAAGATACACTTTCAGATTAAATTCAAGTAATGATGTGAAATCACTGAGGCTCTCAGATAAAGGAAAGTTCACCATGTCTCAATGATTCATGTAACCTTTGTGGTGAGTAATAAGATTACAATTTTCAGTGCTTCAAAAACTCAAGAGATCTGAGTCTTTGTTGCCTTTCCAGCAGTTTCAATAACTGACTGTCCTGGTTTCAGTTAAGAGAGAGTTAATTTTCCTCCTAGTAGCTGGTAGGGTGCTATGTTTTGGATTAGGATGAGAAAAGTGCTGATAACACACTGATGTTTTAATTATTGCAGAGTACTGCTTACACTAGGCCAAGAACTTTTCAGCTTCTCACTCTGTCCTGCCAGTGGGCAGGCTGGGGGTGCAGCAAGAGTTGGGAGGGGACAGACCCAGGACAGCTGACCCAAACGGCCAAAGGGGTATTCCATACCATCTGATGTCATGCTAAACAACACTGGTTAAACCACAACACTGACCAATCTGAAGGACAGCACTTTAAGCGTAGAATGTACTCAAAAAAAAAAAAAAAAAAAAAAAAAAAAAAGATAAAAAACACTATGCTGTGAATAGACAACTATTTTTTATTTTATTTTTTTAATTTACTGTAAATAGACCATCTCTAGGGCTGTGAATAGACACATTAACAGTTAATCACCTGTTAGGCACTTTATAAACACCAAGGATTTTCTGCATTGCACCCAGGGGTTCCAGTTATTAAATTTACCCTAATTTATTTTGGAAGTGATATTCTGATAAATTCCTAGAGGACTGCATTAGTAAAGACCTCATGTTTACACTATCAGTGAAACTGAATTTGCAGGAAAATGAACAGTAATATTCTGGGCACACGGGAGTCGGTAAATTATGAAGTGAATAGATAACGGGAAAAAATGGATGCACTGATAAAACTAGCTGAAAGGCTGGGTGAAGACTGCGGCAGAAATGAAAAGTAAATGGTGGTGTACCTGTGTTTGGCTGAGGGATGACAGCAGCTTCTGCTTTACAACCTTACACTAGTTTTTCAAAAGCTGCAATACCCTCTTTGTTACCAGTATCACACTCAATATAAATTGTTACATTCACATTACCAGAAAGGTTGACAGAGCACAAGGTATGGGAGAAGTGTTTTAGTACTTCATCTTCCTAAGAATCTGCCTATCATAGTTTTTGGAATGCCTTTTTCCCCCTTCGTAACAGAATACTTAACAGCTATGCATAGGTAAATCAACGTCCTTCTGCTTCCTAAAGAAACAAAATGGGGAATAATTTAGGTGTGTCACTTTTTCTCCCAAACCAATTAAATTAGTCAAGATAACGAAAGAATCTCCAACCAAAGCATAAACAACACAAGTCTTTCCTTACAGGATTACTTTCATTCACTGGTTAATACAAAGTACCAAGTTGGAGTTTTGAAGATTGAATCCAGTTTATCTATGTATGGAACAGCAACAGGCAGCAAGGTTTTTTCTAAGGTGCTCTGCTGATGTTCCACAGAGCTGAAAGAAACTGACTGCCTCTAAGAGACAGAGCAAATTTAGCAAACAGCCCACTTAACACCTGTCTGCTTTACTGAGACACAAACCACAGTGCCACGTTCCCTAATGACAGCTTTGTGTTACCCATATACTTGTTACTGAGCTCAATGCTCTGTAGAAAGGACAGGCACAACAGTGGCATTTCCAAACCATTTTGAAATAGGGGCTAGTAAGTGCAAGACAGAAGGGAAATAAATGCCAGCCTGAGTACAGACATCATATAAAGCCTGAATGTAATTTAATTACAGCCCGACTATATGTAATTCAATGTAGACAAATAGGAAGAGATGCAACAGGTTTCAGCTAGATGCAACAAAAATAGGAAATTCCCTAAATAGCACCAGCAGAGAAGCAGATTAGTTATAATATTAGTAAGAAAAAAATGTAAAACCTTCCAAACTAAATGCTGAATATAACTGAGACACAAAGATTGATGCTCTCAAGTTGAGAGAATAATATTGTGGATAATTAAATCCTTCTAAACATATAGGAATTGGAAAATTCATTTTATGGTAAGAAGCAACATTTCAGAAATATCAAAGAGAAAAGGGTAGTATATAACTGCATCAATTATAATGTGTGAAAGCATGAAAGAAATGTTCATATTTAACACAGTAAGATTTTTTTTTTCCTGCCTTACCCTTGTGGTTTGCTATACAGTTGTAGACTTTCCCTAGCACTCAATCACAGACTAAGCAGAGGGAAAGTGGAGTGAGTGCAAATCTCATACTTTTAAGATGATAAAAGACAAATATTCATCTGATCTCCCACACAAGAGAGTCTCACAGCCAAACATCCCTTCACCAAAATGTCCCATCTTTCTCTGTAGTAATCTTGCCTCCTCAAATAGAAAAAAAAAAAAAGTCTACTGGAAGTCTCCTGGCCAAAAACTGAACACAGTCTAGGAAGTGTATCATTGAGAATTTGTGCAGAAAGTCTTCTGAGAATTAGAAGTTCAGCTCTCATTCCTGAAGCAGGTTTCCAGTAAACCTCAGAAGAAAAAGTATTCTTTGAGCTACTCGTCATTTTCTACAGAACTTGCAAATGTGCCAGAAAGCTTACGGCCAACATTTTCCATACTTCTATCATCTTTTCAAGAAAATGAAACATTAGTTTCTCACGCCAGAAACAAATGAAATGTAACACAATATTAAGAAATATTCTTGCTGTCCACCACATTGAAATCAAAAGCTATTTTTTCCTCCAGGTATTTGGCCCATTCTAGAGAGCACTTTCAGGAAACAGACATTCATGCCCCACCCTTTCATTTTCTTTCTGACTACAAATGGAAAGCACTTCCACTTTTGTCTTGTAAAACTCACTCTGCGTTTCTCTGGTCACCTTAATAATTCTTCCTTGTATCCCTTTCCAGTTTGAATTGTTCTTTTTCTTGGATATGATTTACCACAGTAACAGAGGAGACTTCATTATTAACTTTTCTGAAGGAAGAGCTGTACTAATCTTCTGTAGAGCTAATCCGCATTGATAGTCATTACATACCAGCTACTACATGTTAGATACTAAAACCTCAGAGCCTTAAGCCATTATCCATTTGTCAACAATGCATAGCTTTATTATCAGATTTTTTTTCTTTTTTTTTTTTTTTTTTTTTTAGCCCCTCATTCAGCTAGGTCAGCAATGAAAGTGAGTGATAATGAAATAATTAATATTGACATTCTCCAGCATTGTCATTGGACTGTAAGGTCTCTGACTAGGTTAATGGAGACAGAGAAGGAGTACATCTCTCAACTAATGGATGCACCAATCCACAAACTCAGGCAGACGTAATGTCCGTGGTTTTCTCTAAATTCTGAAGCAGAATAACATGACCCAACTGTGTTGCTTAACGAGGGTGGAGGAAGACATAAACAATCAGATCTCCAAGGAGTCTCTAAAAAGCAGGTTATAAACCTACTTCTGAAGACGGTATCCATGCTAATGTGTGCACAAAATAATTCGTCAGAAACAAGGTTATGCTGCTTGCCCGTCTGCACTGCAGACAGCCTTCCAAAGTACATGAGGAAGTAAGACCCCAGCAATAACAAATGTTATAGTAAATATTGAAAATTACAGATGAAAGGCAAAGGTTAATAGCACTTCTAAGCAAGTATCGGCCATTGGTAATGATTAATTGCTAATGATAGAAGAGTAATAGTTACACTTAATAAAAACATTAAGCTTTTAAGTGGAAAATTCTACATTTCTGTATTTTAATCTGCATTCTGAACCCTGTATTAAAACATTAAAAGTCAGGTATTGTCTGTGCCTTGCAAACACTCTTAAAAACTATTTGTAAAATACAACCCTAAGTTTGCACTGTCTGTGTGATGACTGGAATTGCAGTAGTGCTGACATGGTTACTATTAAACCAATTGCCTCTACTATTAAACCAATTGCCTCTACTTAAGAAGCTGTTGTTTGCTACTATATGGCAGCAATCATGAAAATAAATGTTTCTCTAAGAAATCCTATTTATTTTACTTCAGAACTTTCTGGTACGATGAAGAGCAATAGTCTGAAGTAGAAACTAAGACTGGACCTGTACATGGGTGACAAAACCATTCTTCCCAGCTGTCCATTTTAATAAAAGCATTGGCACACATTTGATTTTAGTCCCATTATGGAATAAATCCACAATTTGGAAGCCTCAAAGCACCGTGAAATGAATCTGTCACATTCTCAAGCTCTCTCTGGTTTTTAGTGCTTTTGGAAATCTGGTCCTTAAGTCTTGTCTTAAAGAGACAGCTCATTAAAATGGAAAGCTGTGACTCATGATAACCAATAGCACTCCAGAGAGAATTTTGCATGCATTTGCATAACTTTGTTTCCTTTAAAGGAAATAATGCAAACACAAACACAAACTTTGTTATTTACATACTTTAAAAAAAATAGATCAGTATATATATATATATATATATATATATATATTTTTTTTTTTTTTTACTTCTGCTCAATTAGCCTTATTTCCCATGAAACCTTTTGTAATAATCAGTATTTACTGTCGTGACACATATAGGCACGAGCGGAACTAATCATCTGCAGGCTGTCCCTGCTGCTGAGCTGAACAAACAAGCTGTTCAAGACTTCTTTCTGCAAACATTTCTGCTTTGTAAATCAATGAGAACCTAATGGAACATTTTCTCTTTGCTTTTACAGGGACACAACTGAGATTCACAACTTGTTTCTGAATGTCACAAACAAAAAGCTGGTTCAACTGGATATAGCGTGTCCAGAGACATGGGCCCAAAACCACAGTAATAATATGTGTTCTGGTTCCAGCACCTGTGACAGATGGTCAACAGAGAAGAAAGCAATCCCTATCAGCACTGACGAGGTTTGAAATCCCAATGCACAAACCACAGATGGCATTGGCAGATCTGTTCAAAGCATTAGAGATCTAAAAATAGTCTTTTCCTCTTCTCCACGGCACTACTAAAAATGTGTTTGCACTGTTTGTGAAATACCTAAAAGCAAACACATCACTGGGTTAAAGCAACCTGTCAATTTTCATTTTTATAAACGTTGCATAGTAGGTCAGAGACATGCTGATCATATATATATTGATCTTTTTTATTATTATTATTTGTTTTGTTTTGTTTACATTTCAGCTCTCAGATATTCCATTGACCATGAGGAATGATTGCAGCTTACAAAGCCTGAACACTTTTATACAGCTCACAATTAATCAAGGTACAGTTTTCAACTCCCAGCCAATGATCAGGCTTAGAAATATGTTAATTACTAGAAAATGTCACCATGTGTGAATGTCACCATGTGTGAGCTGATAGAGGTGCTCTGATCAAATTCTGAAGCTATGAATGTCAGAGAAATGTTTGGAATGCCTAAACTTATTTTTTTTTCCCATCTGTGTGTCTGAGTATGAGTCTCTCGGTCCCTACACAGACCTGCAGAAGCCCAGGATCTATGTCTGTGTGGTTAACCAAGAAGGCATTAGCCTGTTCTCTCACCCTGATGGCAAGCAGCAGGCACACCAGTGTAAACACACTTAAACTCTTCCCCTCTTCCAAGCGGTTGTGTTCATACTGCTTCCTTAAAGCAATCCTAGGCTAATGCTGTCTAGAAAACTGTGCCCAAATATTGTTTGTGAGAGCACTAGTTGGACCAAAATTATGCCCATTAACATGCTACAAATTAAGCAATGCAGATAATTACATGCCAGTGCTTCAACCTTAATTAACAACCATAGATGTGAAATGTAGGCATACAGTATCTGTAGCCCATAAAGCAACACTAGCCTCCCTGCAAGTACATTTCACTCTGCTTGGCTCTCATGCTAGCTGCAGCATCAGCCCCAACAGAGTGCTTTCCCTGGGATCTTGGAAGAAAACAAAAGGAAACCAGCTCCTGCCCCACAAGTACAAATCCAGAATTTCTGTCCTTCAGTGAAGTGTGCCTCTGTGGCACCCAGCTTCCCCCTCCACCAGGCACCCAGGCTGGCTGACCTCCTGCATCACCTCTTCCAGCCCCTCCTCATTCCTCTGCCTTGGGACAAAGGACCAGGCACCCAAGTGTCTGCAGAGTAGGTCACCCTTTGTTGGCTGCACAGAGGCTGCTAATGTCCCCCAGAAACAGTGGGCTATAAGGTACACTGTGCATTATCACCTGGGCCTGGCTCCCCTACCATTTTACCCAAGTTTTCACCTGGACCACTTATCTGCTATTCAAACACAACATGTAAGCAATCAGATGCTGCCATTGCAGCCCACCTCTGCACAAAGACAGAAGAAAAACAGCTCCTCTTACCTACCCACATTTAGACCAGACTGGTAGTAACAATTTGCAATGAGTATCTTTAGCAGGCGTTGGTCCCTTCTGTCCCATTGTCACTGTGATTTAAAATTAGTGGGGAAAAAGCACCACTGTTATCTCTATCACTTTCACTTGTTCTGCCACCTGAAAATAAAGCCAAGAGATAAGAGGACAGAAAAAGTGAAATACATTCTAGGGATGCTTACTCAAAGGCAAGTTTGAATATCACTGAGTGACTATCACTGGCACCATAACCATCAGGTGCTGTGACACTCAGTGCAATACTTAGCAACCTGGTTTCCCTGGCATTTAGAGAACAAAAATCTATGGCACCATTGGGGATCTCTATTATTTTCACCATTGTTATAACAAAATGCTTTGTATTGTAATATGCATTTGGCAATGTCTCTGAAAAACAACAACAAAGAAAAAAAAACAAAGAAAACAAACAAACAAACAAAAAATACCTGTAGGGCTGAGTCTAATGGTTCTCTTCAGCTGTATGTGTGTGAGCAACTGGTGGTAGTCCTAACTGGATCTGGGAGACCTGCTCATTCCTATTCACAATCAACATGAGAATTGGCCCCAGGTACCTTATTTTTCTTTTAAGTCACACAGCTCCCAGATCATGTCAGGGGAGAAGCTCAGCTCAAAGTAAGCATAAAGAATTTAAAATTCTGTGGTACAAATTAAAACACTCAATAGTCATTAATTTTTTTTTTTTTTCTTTTTTGGAAGGGGGTTTGGGGGAAGGGGGAGAATCTCTTGCCTTCCAATCGAATCATATACTTAGCTGAATGGAGCACAATGCCAAAGACAGGCTACTTTTGGCATAACAGCTCTCATTGTAATATTGAATAGGCTTTTCTGAATTACTTAGGTAATTTGGACTAACAACACATTCCCAGCTCCACATGTGTGGTGTGTTCCTTTTCATGCAGAAGGATTTCTTCAGAGTAGGAAGGAAGAAGATCTAGATAAAAGATGCTGGCAGGACTACCCCACAGAAAGTACTGAGGTTGGAAGATGAAACACAGCTGAGTGCTTGCGAATTTCAGGGAAGCAGCCAGAGATGTAAGCCTGAGTCAGCAGGGAGATGGGTACTTAATGGCCCCTTCACTGCAGAAATTGCATTTCTCCCAAGCAATTAAAAACAGATTTATTAAGTGCTTTGAGCCTCCTTCAGATACAGAAGAAGAAAGTTGGGGGTGGTAGGGAAGAGCTTACAGGACAGACAGCAAATATAGGTGTAGGAAATGTTGAATTAAAAGGTCGGGTATTGGATTTAGCTTTTAGGCTCTGATGGGAGTGATCCAGGCCTACATGAGGTCAGCCTCTGGTCAGCTTTTGCCACAGCTCATGGAGGTGATCCTGAGGCAGCTGTAAATGTGACTCGGAGCAGGGAACTCATTCAGGTGATATCCTGAAGTAAGAGAAGGAGTGGGGATGGAGAGAGAAAGCCCAGGCTTTTGGAATGTTGGGGTGTGCCTGTGCCTCCCTCCTCCGTTGGCTGCAAAGGAAGCCTCCACAGATTAAGCTGAGGTCCATTTCTGCTAATGCTTTCTCTCACCCTCGCAATCTCAGCCTAGGACCAGCTCATATGAATTCATTTTTCTGTACATGCAAATCTTTCACTATGAGCAGCGGTTTACCGTCCCAGTGGCACATAATCAATAGAGAAAGGCAAGGTCACTGAGAAATAAATTCCTGAGGATAGCAAGGACCGATTGTATGTGATGCTTTGAAGAATGCAAAAATGAAAGTAGACTTAGTAACATGTGATTGTGATGGATTATAGACACAATAAAGGAAAAAAGGTCAAACTAAAACGCCTAATTTTAAACCCATTTACACACAAATATAAAATGCCTTTTAATACATGAGCTAACAGATATTGATCTCTTTAAAAGGAGAACAAAGTGGAAAAAGGCTAATGCCTACTTGTATGATGTCCATCACATACAAATAAGAAAACAAAATGTATTCTATTAAGTGGCAGTCTGTGACTGTAACCAACAAAGGCTTGATCATCAAAATGTTAAAAAGGCATCAGCTGGTAAGGACAACCTCTGCTGAAACAGGCAGCACTGCAATTGCAAAACTCCTTGCAAAACAAATCAGTGCATGTGAAGTTTTTCAACTAGAAAAGAAGTTGGATTAAAATAAAAATAAAAATAAAAAAGTCAGTAACTACTGCTTTCTTTCACGAGGCCTAGATACATACTCTCCCACAAGATGCTAAGAAACATGCACAGCATCACCCTAACAGTCATCCATGTATTAGGTGGCAGGCTTACTGGAGACAATTAATTACAGGAAATTGTTTACCTTTTCTGGGACATTTAATGAAAGAGAACAGGGCAGAAAAAGAAGGGGAACTTTCTTGGAGCTAATATCACAAGTAGGCAGTAGACAAAAAATCAGAATACAGAAGTAACAGAAAATATTTGAATGTCTACTTACTTCAAAAATCCAGATTAAAAACAGCAATATGTAGCCATCTGAGAGAGCAGGGCTACAGTTATGTTTTGTAAATGACAATGAATTCATAGTGCTTCTGTTTAACAGTTGGGTTTACACACTGAAATTCAGCACAGCGCCTTTGTATAACCTGACTGACAGTGTCACGACATACCAGTAAACCTCCTCTAAATCTTGTCTTCATCGTTATATTAAATAAATCATTTTTTCTCCTTAGTCAATATTAAGTTATGTGTGTAAATCAACCTGTGCCACGTGGTTATTCAAAGAACTCCATAGGAATGGAGCTGGGTGGTGCACAGAGAAAAATCTATGTTAGATTACTTTAAGGAAAGATTTAATGAAATATCTTAGGTTTTTGAACAAATTTCTTTTAAGCAATAATTCCAAGATATTTTTGTATGTTATTTTTCTCTGGCAGTTTACTTTGGTTTTGTTATTTAAAAGTTATCTGACATCTTCAAACTCCAAGACTGACAATAAAACCTTGTTTTAATACGTTTATTGATTCAAAACACACCAATCATCAGGAAATGATGGCTATGCTCAAAAAACTATAAAAATGAAACTGGAAAATTAATATTGATCTTCAAATGAGACTTCACTATAAAATGCACATAACTTTATATATATATATATATATATATTAAAAAAAAAAAAAAAAACAGATTTCAAAATAACTTTCACACAAACTCTATTTCTGCAAAGACTTCAACATTTGACCACAAAGTATTGTTAGTATGCAAAAACACACTTGGAAGGTGTTTTTGAAGATTTTTCTGTACTTTCTTCAATTTCATTATTTCATTAAGTAGTGTTTTCATACAGAAATATAGTCAGAATTATTTACTCGTGCTTTTATATACATACTATCTGTGATTTGTTTAGATTACTTTACCAGCTGTAACAACAAAAGCAGTCCTGTGTTTGGACTGTGTATTATGTCACATGTATGCCATTTTCTCATTAATCCTGACTAAACAATGATTTCTAAATGACAGGAACACCCATGGGGTAGGAATATCTGAAATGAGATTGTTAATAGGTCCCCAAACCACCAGTTTTCAGCCATATTCATGCAGCTGATACATTAATGTAAGCCAGCGTTTGTTCACCTGAATACCAGGGCACAGTACCAGCAGCAGCTCAAGACCTGACCCCCAGGTCCCAGCACCAGCGACATATTCGGAGGGCAAGTTGCCCAACAGGAGTGACAATCCCTGACATGGATGCTGGGAAGCATCAGGGCACCAGCACTGGCTCATGCACTTCATGCATATGAAAATATGCATGTTTTCTGTTCTGTAACAAGATAAAATGATACAGATTAATCTGTATCATTTTAAGCACAGCAATAGCGCTGTAGGATGAAGGAAACTTACTGTAGCAATGTAAGAAATAAAGTAAAAATCCACTGCTATAGTTTAAGTAGATTAGAGCAGTAACCTCAGTTTTCCAGTCTGTATGAGTACCTTTGTAAGCCATTTTTGGCTGTTTCAGGTGGCATGGCTCATATTTCTGGTCAAAACCAAAAACACTCACGAGAAACCTTTTCCAAATATACCATGCAGATGAAAACAAACAAACAAACAAACAAAAAAAA
>CM021732.1:73688518-73700116 GCA_011075105.1 Heteronetta atricapilla | reverse complement strand
AAAAAAAAACAAAAAAACAAAAAAAAAAAAAAAAAAAAAAAAAAACATTGTAAGCATTCTTCAGCTTTCAAACAAAGAAATTCTTTGATGAAAAAGTACCTGTCAGTATTAGGAAGAAAATCTAATCAGAATGAATGGGAAGTGTTGTCAAGGTTTACAAGAAATATATCCTGACTTGATATTTCTAAGACATGCTAGCATTTTTGTGTATCAAAGGAAATACAAACAGAGGGTTAGGGATAAAGACTGAAATAGACAACTACAGAAGACAGCTGTGTTACTCTGTGCAGTTCTGGGAAATGTCCAGACATTCTTACACCCTCATGATCATATTACATTAACACAGGAAGGGTTTCACTGAATTCAATGGTCCCAGAAATTTCAATTTACCAGATCAGTTTTGAGGAACAAACTAATAAACCAGGAGTTGAGAAGATAAAGACAAACACATTGAAATAAACAGGAGAAAAAAGCAACAACAACAACAACAAACACCAACAGTAGCAAGAACTTTTAGAGAACTGTATAAAAATGAAGTGCTATATTTTCCCTCAGGAAACCTGGGGTCCAGTTACACTCATCAATAAAATTCTAGACACTGCAGAAATACGCTACCCACAAAGAAACAATGAGGCATCTTCCATTCAGGCTCTTTCTTAAACAGCTCTTAAGTCAATCTTGCGGTCAGATTGACTCTGGCTGGCTGTCATACGTCCACCCTACTGCTCTACCAATGCCCCTTCTCAGCAGGACAGGGGGACAAAATAAGGTGGAAAAGCTCATGGGTTGAGATAAACACAGGGAGATAACAGTTGCCATCGTGGGCAAAACAGACATGACATGTGGAAAATTAATGTAACTCATTGCCAATTAAAATAGGTTTGGGTAGTGAGAAACAAAGACAAATGTAAAAACACCACCTTCCCACTACCTGCCCTTCATCCCATGTCCAGCCTCTCCCCTCCACCTCAGACCCATCCACCTCCTGCCCCTGAACAAGTGGCACAGGGTCTGGGGCCCAGGGCTGGGGTCAATCCCTGAGAGCCCCTCTCTGCCACACCTTCCTCCTCACACCGTGCCCTGCTTCAGCGTGGGGCCTGCCCAGGGGCTGAGGGAGAGAAATCCCTGCTCCAGCGCAGCCTCCTGCCCAGGGGCCACAGTGGGATCTCTGCTCTTCTGAAAATTATGAAAAATAATTACTTTTATTTAAAAACAAACAAACAAACCAAACAAAACAAGCAAAGCAGTTGCATAAGTTAGAGAAATAAATAACAGAAGTCAATGAAAGTACACACGTTTCTATTACTTTTATTAGCACCAAAGGCTTTTCTTTCCACCTTGCCATATGCTTACAAGTTGTTTGATGCTTCTTGACCAACAACTTGTTTATGTATTATGGAGTAAACTCCACACTCTCAGCTAATCTTCATGGAACAAAACTTGGATTCAGGAACAATTCTTCTTCTAATAATCTAATTTAGGGGCTATTTAGACATAATCACAGAACCACATAATAGCTGAGGTTGGAAGGGACCTCTGGAGGCCTTCTGGTCCAAGACCCCTGCTCAAGCAGGGCTACCTAGAGGAGGTTGCTCAGGACCATACGGTGGTGACTTCTGAAAATCTCCAGTAAGGAGACTCCACCACTTCTCTGAGCCACCTGTGCCAGTTCTCCATCACCTGGACAGGACAGATTTGGTGCCTGATGTCCAGGGAACATCCTGTGTTCTGGTGTGTCTTGCCATGGGGTACGACTGAAAAAAAAAAAAAAAAAAAAAAGCCTGGCTCTGTCCTCTTTCAGTCATTTATACATATTGATGTGATTCTTTTAATCTCTTTCTACTCCCTTTACAGTTTAAAGATCTTAAGATCGTAAGGTTAAGCGTTCTCATTTAGCCATTACAATCAGTTCAGTCATATAAATTGGATTAACGCAGACAGTTCACTACTGACTCTCACTGGAGATTAAACAGAAAGGTAAATTGCTTGTTTTGTGCTACTAATGGCTCTGGAGACAATTCTGTCTTCACGAATATCATTATTAGCTACTAGAAATTTCAATTTCTACCAGTCCTATACCAAGCTTTGTTACTGCCAATGCCAAACCACCAAACTACCAAAGTATCAAAAAAAAAAAAAAAAAAAAGTAAGTTTAATCCAATTGATCACTTACTGATGAAATATAATTAATAAATTAATAAAATGGCATTCACAAATTTCTGCTTATAAAAGTATTGTACCCTTTATAGTGAATCGGCTCTGATTATGATATTGGAGAGAATTAAGGATCTAAACATTGTTTAACAGAACTATTACCTTGGTCATAAAGAACTTCTTAGTTAGTTAGTCATTAAATTGAAAAATGTATTAACAAAACTGCTAAAATATAATATCCCCTTGACCAAAAAGCTGAGTCAAAGCACAAAAAGTGTCAGAGGACCACATTAATTTATCTTTGGAAATGTTCATATATAACAGTGAAAATGACAAATGCTCAGCCTGAAAGCATGTGTGTTGTCTTTCTAGAAACTTTATGCCCTTAGTTTTCTCCTGGAAATCAAAAATTGCAATTAAACACTTTATAGATGTAGTGTGCTTATTGTAACTGGGAGAAAAACATTACCTCTCCTGACAAACATAATTTAGCTTATACTTGTTAACAAAAACCATTGACCAAGTTGGAAGAAGGAACGGGAAGGTCACAGCTCTTTCTTTATGTAAGGAATAGCCACTGGACCTCAGAGTTTTATTTTAATTTTTGCTGTTGTTGCTGTAAACTTACCCAATGAATATAATAACTTATCCATAAAATTCTTACTTAAAAAAAAATAAAAAAAACACCACCAACAACAAAACAACAACAAAAAACTGTTTATATACAGATTTTAAAATAAGGCCAATACACAGACTTCTTTGGAACTATACTCCTTCAGGTGTTTTTGTACTGTTATTGCATTTGGTACTGTTATTGCAGTTCTCTCTTTCTTTCATCTGCAAAAGATATACTGATATATAAAAGATATACATACAACAAAATAAAAGTCCTATGCTCTTACACTTTATATTTCAGCTGCATTTATTTCCCAGAATTACAGCTTAGCTATGAAAGTTAGGTAAACAAAGAACTTTCTTCAATGTACTTGAAAACAGGAAGCTTTATTGTGACTATGTGATTTAATTTTAAGTGGGACCTGACTTTACTTTCTGGTAATATATGCAATTAGTTACAGAAAGACATATAATAGTGAAGCCAATCAACAAGCAACATGTGTAAGTAATTGATAATATGCAGAAAAAATGGAGACTACTTAAGGAAACAAACAAACAAACAAACAAACAAACAAAAAAAAAAACACAACACAATTGATAAATAGCCCAAGGTTACTACATGGCATTGAAAATAAGTAATTTTTAAGTATGTCCTTATCCAAAAGAAACAAGAAAGGGCTTGACTATTTTAAAAATTCTCAGATTCCAAAGACACTAAGTCCGATTGGCTGTGAAAAAAAATATTTATTTGTCTCCATGTAGAGACATGCTGTAATTTAATAGTGTTCAGTGTTAGTGTATGTCTTTCTTTTTTTTCCATTCTGACTAGCAAGTGAATTTTTTAGAATAATCAATGTTGTAAATGTTCCATTAATTTATTTCCATCATTTTTACACAGTGTGCAATGCCTTGGCATATTTGTGCAATATCCATAAAGAAAGTCCCCTCCCAAATTTATGCGACATGCAGCATAAGCAGTCATTGCATTTACATGCATGGCCACACTACTCACATTCAACCCTTAAACTATCTATTAGCTTCTAAAATGAAGAGAAGCCAAGTGAAAGACACTTTACCTTCATCTTGTCTGTACAAAAGTAAACATGTATAAAAAATCAATATGAATTCCACTGCAGTATGTTATAACCTTTTTCCAGCTACATAGAGCAAATGGTTATACAGGACACCTGACTGAGGAGTCTCAAGACCCTTTATTCAGCATTGACTGATAGGGTTAAGAAGGGCAATGAGATGTTTTTACAACAGATTGATAGACCTTTATGTGAGAGCATGATCAGGGATTCATTTTTTATTAGAACAAGCTGGAGTCAGGGAAATGGAGCAAAATAAATTGTTAAAATAACAGCTACTCTTTACATAGATACATAAACACAAGGTTTTCAGTTAGTGGGATGTGAGAAAAATCTCAAATAATTATCTTCAGACAGGATCTTCTGTGAAGCTTATTTTATTTGTGATTGCAATTGCGGGTGTCCTGTCAATCAGGAGCGCATTTTAGTAAACAAATCATAACCTTCTATTCCTTATTAACCCAATGCCTGATCACCTCCCCTGTTTCCTCATTGGCTGAGTACTCCAGGTTCACAAGCTACTTGACGCTCCTCTGTCCATTTTTTTAAAATTTTTTTTTTTTTTTTTTTTTTTCAACCCTTTAATTTCTCCTTTCTTATGTTTTGAAAACTTGTGATCTTTGTTTTACTGTTCTCACACTGCTCATCCTCTTTTTCTCAAGCTTCTACCTTGGTTTGGAACAGTGAGGCCTTCTACTGATCTATTTAGCGTTTCTCCTTACTATGACTACACAACTACCTTGGAATAAAGAAAAATAATTCTCTATTGCAAAACACAACTTTGTTTCTCACAATTCCCCCCTCTTCTTTTCTTACTCTAATTGTTGTTTTTGCACCTCTTCACATATCACACTCTTGAGTTTTTTCCAACATTAAGGTACAATGTTCTTCTTCGGATGTTATGGGGAATAACAGATATACAATGCCATTAATATTACAATACCAACAAATAGTTGTTTGAAACAATTCTATTCAGGTAACCACAAAGTTAGTTTCTCCTAAATCCCCAGGAATTGTCATCTTGAGTTACTCTATGTAGGATCTTTTTTTTTTTTTTTTTTTTTCAAAATATTTTTGAGATCAGTCAAATTCGTCCCATTTGATCTACATATATACAGCAACTAGTATTAATTACAGTGCACGCTCCTCCTTATGAGGTTAATAATAAATCTAATACTATTTGATTCTAGAGTACTATTTGTGCAAACTTATCAAACTTATTTTCTAGTTCTTCAATTGCAGCTGAGATATTTAGAATACCGTTTTCTAATTCACACATCATTCATTTATTTCCCCCCAGGTTTACTAATTTTTCAAGTATCTACATAAAGCAGAATTAATTTTCATTTTCAAAGTAGTAAATCTCAATGTTGTCAGTTGGATATTAGAAAACAGATATTTAGATAATAGATTAAATAATAATATTTATTAAATTATTTAATAAATATTAATAAAATCTTCATAATAGATAATAGATTATAGATAATATTAATGATATATAATAGATAAGAAAGAGCAGTCAGGCACCGGAACAGGTTGCCCAGGGAGGTGGTGGAGTCACTGTCCCTAGGGGTGTTCAAGGAAAGATCTGATGGGGTGCTTGGGGACATGGGTTATTGGGTGACATTGGTGGTAGGGGGGTGGTTGGACCAGATGATCTTGGAGGTGTTTTCTGACCTTAATGTTTCTCTGATTCTATGTTACACTGATAAGAGGCTAGAGCCTGAGCTGGAAAACGTCATGTGGAACACGGCAGGTGCAGGGCAGTCCCTGTGGTCAAGGGGCTGCCTTTCTCTCAGGCAAGCCAAATAGCCTGGGGGAGTGTAGTGGGTTTACATGGCAAGGTTTTGGTAGCAGGGGGGCATAGGTATGGCTTCTGTGAGAAGGATCTAGAAGCAGGTGGAGCAGGGTTCCACGCTGCAGCCCCTGGAGAAGACCACGGTGGAGCAGATGGACCTGCACCAATGGAGACTACGGCCTGTGGAAGACCCCTGCCGGAGCAGATTCCAGGCCAGACCTGTAGGTCATGGAGAGGAGGCCATGCAGGAGTAGGTGACCTGGCAGGAGTTGCTGCCCATGGGGGACCCAGGTTGGAACACTTTGCTCCCGAGGGATGGACCCCACAGCACAGGGGACAAGAGTGACTGAGAAGGAGCGGTGGAGAAGAAGCACTATAGACTGACCATAACTCCCATCCCCCCATTCCCCTGCACCACTCGGGGGAGGAGGTGGAGGATGGTGGATGGGGGGGAAGGTGCTTTTAGTTTCTTTCCTTTGTTTCTCGCTTCTCTAGCTCGTTAGTAATAGGCAATAAATCTTACTATCTCCCTATGCTGAGTCAGTTTTGCCTGTCACAATAATTACTGCGTGATCTCCCTGCCCTTGTTTCGACCCTTGAGCCCTTTTCATCATATTTTCTCCCCATTCCTCTTTGAGGAGGGGAAGTGAGAGAGCGGTTTTGCTGGAGCTCGGCCACCCACCCGAGTAAAACCACCACAGGGAGCCAGCCCCAGAAAAGGGTACCTCAGCCCCCCCAACCCTCCTCCTTCCCCCATCTGAGGACATCTCCCAGGAAAACATACAGACAGTTGAAAATCAGCTAGAAATCAAACAGCTTCACTTCACACCTTTCCACAAGGGTTTGTGAGTCTATTTTCATGCATATTCAAGTTCTATTTCACACAGATTAAAGTCTCTGTTAGTAATGTTTCTTACTGGCTAGCTATGGACTTCCAGAGTTACTTAGCTAACAGAAAACAAAATGCTGAGCTAACATGAGTGGTCTTTGGCCATGTGTCTTTGAGGTTGAGGTTTCCAAGAAAAAGGAAAAAAAAGATGGGAAAAAAAAGCACTAACAGCATTTTTAATTTATACTTTCAAAAAACTAGAGACTTGGTTGCATTATGTATCTAATCCACATACAGATAAGGTGTTTTGATTACTTCCACAAATTTTTCTCTGTCCAACATGAAGGTTCCTGTCTCCATGACACCAGAACTTCAGATTACTGAATGTACTTTTTCCACCCATGTCACATTATGGCAAAAAATGATATCACACTATGCAGAAAAAGAAACCATTATTTGATTGTGGCAATTTTCACCTATTAGCAAACTCTACAACCATCCAAGCCATGAGAAGCCAGTTTCTCCCCAGGAATGTTGTGGGAAAGTGTCAAACCCTTTACTAAAATCCAGGTAGACAATATCAACAGCCCTTCCCCCTACTACTAATTAAGTTACCTAGTCATAGAAGATGAGGCTAGTCAGGCAGGAACCTTTCATAAAACTACACTGGTTGCACATTATGACATTCCAGGTGGTCTGCTTGATAAATTCCCTGGTACCAAAGTCAGACCAATGGATCCTCCTTCCTGACCTTCTTGTGACTGCTGGTAAATTATTGAAAGTAACTTGGTGAGCACTTCTGCCAGCCTCTTCAGTGCCCTTGGATGAATCTTGCCCAGCCCTGTAGACTTATGAACACACAAATGATGTAGTGGAACCACAGAACCAGAGAATATAGGTCACTTACAGTTTCCAATTGGATTATAGGATCTTCATCTCGTTCCTTGTCACCATCTTCCAATTCAGGGGGCTGGGTCCCCTGAGAATAACTGGCATTACTAATACAGACCGACGCAAAAAAAAAAAAGCATAAAGTACCTCAGCCACCTCACTTTCCATCACTGTTTTCCTCAATTCATTTTGCTTTGTATAGAGTATCTGCTTCTGCTGGTCAGGTGAATGCTACTCTCTGAATACTTTGTTTGCTGTAGCATCCACCATTCTAGCCTTATTTGGGGTGACACAATCAGCAGATGTGGCACAGACCAGCCTCTCCTAATACTGATTGCAAAAAGTTGTGGTAACTGAATGACAGTAAAATACAAGGTGATGAGTTGTCAGTGAGAAGTATGCATCCACATATTTTATCCAAGTACAAAGATCAGTTATGCATGATGCTGTTCCTAGGCCCACCAAGGTATAGCCTTGATTCCCTTTTCCACCCATTAATAATTCCTAAGAAGTGATGTAAATAAAATGGGATTGTGTAAATTTGCTGTCTATCTGTTATTCAAAGAATTTCTTTGTTTTATAGCCATTAGACCAGTTAAAGCCTCATGTCTGAACCATCTTACGGTGAAATGAATGTCCTTGTCGTCCAACAATACATTCAGATTCTTCATCTGGTGTGCAAATAAGGCAAATACACACACTAGGTTGAGATACTGTTTTATTTCAGAGTAGTGCAAATTCTTTATACCAGGTGGTTTTCCACAAAACTGTCCTGATTTTGGATGTTCCCTGATGATTTTTGTGCAATTCTACACAGTCATATTAATACATCCCACCACATTCTAACTGGTTAGTGATTCACATATGGTTGCATAATCTTATCTAGAAAATCTATGGAAGCTCAAGTAAATGGTCTTCACCTCGGCCAGGGTCATTCCAACCTGTGGGTATGGCTTTTATCATTAAAATGACAGTATATTGAGCAAAGTTTACCTTCAGACATTACTGTTCCTCTACTTTCGCCAACTTGGCCCAATTCCCCTTGGCAGGTTGATTACCATGTCCGAGTTCCTTATATTACAGGATATTTTATGTGGTAGATAATGCTAGTTCTACATTCTTACAATCCAGGTTATGCAACAGTGATTGGAGCTGATAATAGCTACCCTGGTAACAGCATGACCATGATACCTAGGAAGGAAAAAATCTTTAAAACACTCTGCTAGTTAAAGTCATAATCACATATTATGACTGTCTCCTACATTTAGCCTAAGGTTACCCTTCCACAGATCCTTCCATGCTTACGAGTTATTAGTTCTGGGAAATCTTAAGCCACTGGAGTACTATAGTCCTCCTCAAGCATAAATATGCCACTAATTGAGTAATATCATCTCTGTTGTGATACAGGTACCCACATGTGTTTGAAGAGAGATTGTAAACATTTGGATACAATGAAGCAGGTTTGCTTTCCTGAGAGATAAAGGAATCAATCATTATTCTCAGAACTTCAACAATAATTCATAATGAAAACCATTAATCCAAGCATATAATTACTGAAGTGATGCGAACGAAAAATGGTAAACTATATGAAGAATAAAGATTCTAACAGTGAAAAATTATACCCAGTGCTTTCAAAATAAGTTAGCTTCTTAACAAGTACTTGGCTTTTCTTTCTTTTTTAAGAAGTCCGTATCAAAAAGGGGTAGAGACAGCAGGAACCAACTATCGTAACATTTCCTGGTCATAAAAAGATTTCAAATAAAAAGAGCAACAACAACAGGAAATATCTGAGAAAACATGAAGGAGAACATTTCAATGGACATTTGGATTACATCAGCTGGATACACTGATGGGAGGTTCTTGTGAAATGCTGTCCTGCACTAGTCATGTACATTAAAAACAGACTACTGAGTCGTGAATGGACACTACATGACAATCCATGCCTTTCAGGCATTCCTTAGTAAGGGATTCCTTGAGGCATACTGTGGTTATCTGGACGTCTCGGTTTCATCTGAGAGGAAAGATGATCATCTCATCTAGACTCCTTCCCATCTGGAAATGGCCTGCAGCCCCTGAAAGACTATTATTTCTGACCCATCAGGTAGCCTTATCCCAAAGCACCCATTTCTTAATATGTTCCTTGGTACATTTTTTTTTTTTTTAATAATACAAATCTGGATAGTTAGTAATTTAATTTGTTTGGAACTTACAATGTATAAAGCTTGGGTGAAACGAAACATTTATTTATTTATTTATATAAATTTTCCATTGAGAATTTGCATGAAAAATAAGTGGAGAGTGAAACAAGTTCAGTTGGTCAATCAGGAAAGTAAGTGGTCAATCTTCCTAGCAGCTGGAGCTGGAGAATTTTTGTTTCTTTCTTTTCTGCCAAGAAAGAGAAAGTGCAATACTCATCATGTATCTTCAGGCATAGTTTTGTCTTCTTGGAAATACTTTATTGTGAAAGCTCTTGAATTTGGTGTTCCATCCTGATGAAAGAAAATATAATCGCAAAATTTCATGAAATAAGTGCCACTTGTAAAGAAAGTTTAAAAGACATAATAGCAATAATTCAAATTCTAACAAAGCTTTCCATCACATGAGTTTTATTGACACCCCTATTACATATGTAACTCATTTGATTTTTATAAATCATGTAATTAAAGATCTAGACAGCTAAATGGGAGAAGAAAATGAAGCATTCCAAGCTCTTCCTCAGATTTTATACGTATATATATACATTTATATGTATATATATATTTATATGTATATATATGTATTTCTGATTTAGAGCTCTATACAGACTTAATTTGCTTGGAAAATACTCAATTTTTCATTAAAAAAATGATTTTATACATAAGTGTACTTTGTTAGCCATCTGTCTTTAATGTCTCCCAGTTTTCAAAATCTGAAACAAGGTTCCACTGACACACCTGGGCAACAAATAAAGATTTCCTTATGAGGTTACATAAAAATTTCTGTTGGCAAACAGAAATGCAACTGAAAGACAATTGGTGCTTAATAACTTGCACATATTGGTGCTAAATACTTATCTAAGAAAGAACTTGTGTTTATTTTTTTATTTTTAATGATAAGATGCAATAATTGAAGGGATTAATGATACTGAGTATCCAGGCATTGAGTCAGTTCTGAAAGAACTTGCATTATTAAATACAATATAGCCTACAGACTGAAGTATTCTTTTAAGACAATAAGTTTAGCTTCCAAACAATCCAGTATGATTTTGCTCAACTGCTACTGTGTGAAAAGAAGCACATACTACATTTGGTTTTATGTTTTAAGGTGCATTTTCTGTGTTTCTGTCACTTTAATTTACATCAGCAGGAAATGATGCTAAATCTGGCTAAAATATTTGCTCTTTTCGTGTAAATGATGGATATGATATGATTATTTCACTCAAAGCTTGAATCATGAAAGGACCTTTGTCTGATACAGCTTCACATAAACGAGTCAAGGTGCATATTATATGCATAATCAAAAAGCAGTAAGTCTGACATTTGAAGGTTAGATCAGAGAGGGCAATAACAGAGGGGAAATTATTATGCATTATTTTACCATATAAAAAAATGAGTAATAAAGATTATATGAGAACAAAACTTTTAACAAGATTCATGATAAACTCCTGTAATAATAAAAACCAGCAAGCTGATGCATTTCATATATTTCCTTATATTTAAAATGATTGTCATACAATGTTCATGGAAGACCTGTTTTGTATATAATACTAGAATGTAAAGCACAGGGCAACGTGAAAATCTGCATGGGATGTGTTTCGGTACTTGCACAGAATTTAGTTTACTTTAGTCCTGAATACAATACAGCATGTAGACTTTGCTGTTGTCTGACAAACATAGCATAACCAAATGATCTGAAAAAATGAGCTTTTAAAGTAATCTCAGGAAGGGGACTCATAAAATATGCAGCTTTACCCTGGGAATACTCTGTGTGAATTACTTAACGGTGCAATGAACTGGATAAGCCATAAGTCAAGAGAGGGCACTGCAATTAATCTCCTCCTCTTTCCCCATTTTTATGATGACAAATGGAAGACTGGAAAGGAACTGTGTTGAGGACCCAATCAGAAAACAGCTGCTGATGTGAACACCACGGAAAAAAGGACACTTAACTTGTCCTGGCAGACACATAGCTGTTGAAAAAGAAAAAGAAAAAGAAAAAGAAAAAGAAAAAGAAAAAGAAAA
>CM021732.1:73667168-73688508 GCA_011075105.1 Heteronetta atricapilla | reverse complement strand
GAAAAAGAAAAAGAAAAAGAAAAAGAAAAAGAAAAAGAAAAAGAAAAAAGAAAGCAGCTCTCTGACAGATTACACTCCCCATAACTGAACAACCTTCCCCCCAGATTTATGTATCTGCCATATTACAGAGAGCTGTATCAGAAGTTGCACAGGTAGAGAACAAAACAAAATTGTTCAGATACACAATAACTGACAGGTAGTTGTGAACAGATAACTGCATCCTAAAATTTCAATCAACAGAAGAAGGTCAGTATGTTGCACTTGGACCTGGTTAAAATATTTACACTGAAATCTTGACAGATTTTTTTTTTTTCCCAATTGATTTTGGATTTGATTTAAAAAAAGGAATGTTGGGGCATTTGGGGGAAATATCAAAAATTCTAATTTTGGGTGGGAGAGAAGTAGGAAGCTTTGTCAGAATGGCTAATACCTTTCCCTCTTTATTTTATTGACAAATTCTAAATTCAGTCCCCTGTTGGCATGGTCCTAATTGTATTATCAGGAGCATTCTAGAGCCTGAACTCTGTGTCACAAGTCATTGAAATTTATAAACACACTGTATTGTGATGTAACACCAGATAACACAGAAGCAAGAGACATTATAACAACTTCATCTCACAATCTTGAATGTTGAATGCCACTTAATTGAAACTTTGAATTGTGATATGCAACCTTCTTACCTTTATTTTTTTTTCTTCTTAAAACAAAGGGGTAGAATCTCCACTGATCATTTTTGCTTCTTCTCTGTCTTACTCCTCCCCACAGCAACACAGAAAAAATAATTAAGATAGTGGTTTATATATTAAGACACCACAGAGATTTACATAAACAAATAATCACTGGCAAAATGCATAACAAGGAAGTGAGTTTCTTTCCTCCTTGTGTATGTTTTTTAAGGTCTGTGTTTGAAGATTTATATAAGCTTTCTTCAGTAAGCAAGACCTTGACTTTCTTAAGCACTCAACAAGACTCTTACATAATTTATGGTGGCAATATATTCAGTAAGCACTTTCCTTTCTGATGAACATGACAGTTAATGAACACAAGCTTTTAAATACTTTCTTACAGTGTGCTACGGTTCTTAGTGAAAGTCAAGTAGGCTTTCAGAGGGTGAACTAACACTTGTTAAAAAATTAAATTTAAGATGATATTTATTTCATTAGTGAGAACAGATTTTTCTAAACTGAAGCTAACTCCTTATGCGTGCTTTCTGAATGATGTGCCAACACAGTATTACTACCAGAAGAAATAACAGACAACATTGAATACATTTAGTGTGTTTGATAGCTTTAAAATGCTTCTAATTAGATTTAAGTTTTGAAAGCATTACTCTATCCTGAAGCTATGCTACAAAAATATATTTTTGGAGTCCAGAATCTTCCTATCAATAAGACATTAATCCAAAGTACAATTATGAATATAGAAATGACACTATTAAAATAAGCTAAGAAAGTAGAAACCTCCCACTAGTAGACACACTAAGACAAGCAGAAAGTTCTTTTAAGAAAGAAATATCTTCAGATTTTAAAGAGAGATTGAACTGGTGAATATCTGGACACTTAAAAATACATTGTGACCATTACTGCCAGAAATAATTTGAGAAAATATGTGGTTTTAGATCAGCTGACTCACAAGCCCCATAAATAGTAATTTTCTTTTCTCTTACTACTTTCTCTTTACCATTTCTAGCATCACTCCTGCTCCTGCCACCAGGAGCTAAACACACATAATAATGTGCTTTGGATTTTTACCAGGCTCAGCAGGCTTTCGTAAGCAATTCCCTTGGGACTGTTAGTAGATTACTCTGACCAGATGGTGGATTTGATTCTTCAGATGGCTTTTTGTTGGGTCTGTACTTTCAGAGAAGGTGATTCCAAGGTAGAAAGCCAGAAGTGAGATACATCCCGATTTCCCCATGGTCTTACATCATACTATAAAACTGTAATTTTGGGTAAGGCAGCTTTTGTGCCTGTTCATGCAAAAGTGGATTATGACCCATAAATATCACATTAGCATTTTAGAATGAGGATGGTGGGGAAGAGTTTTAAAAGCCAGTACATCCTGACCATAATTAAGTTCAGCTTAAGTCCTGTTGTCCCTGACAGTTCCATTCAGGACACAATATTTGGATGAAATTCTAAAAAAAACCCACCTTTTCAGTACCAATACCAAGGATAAACTGAAGAGAAACAAAGATGTCACCCAGCAGCCTATACACAAACACTGAGTGCTGTAATTAACATGCTGTGGCACATGTACAGAAGAAAACAAAAAGTCTCAATGATTTTCAGTGGTGACTCAAAACATAGTATAAACCCCACAGTCTATAGTGTATAACTATAAATATATAAAACATAGTATAAACCCCTGTAGTATGGAATATAGTTTTCAGAATGTTTATTCCCAGTTTTATTCACATACAACTGGAAACTCAACTTCTCAGGGTTTTTGATAGACTTGACCACACAGGCTTTAAAGCAAGACCCAAATATAATATAACACAGTGATAAAGGGCAATATGTTCCAAACTAGATTATAGTATGTTTTTATGGGCAGAATTGTCTCATAAAAAAGCTGTAAAACTTCCTTGGGCATTCACCCCAAGGGGGTGTAGAAAGTTACTGAAGTTACTTCTGAAGTTCATGTTTATGAGAGCCAAAATTGCTGCTTAAACTTGGAAAACTCTTAAGGTTTTATCCCAGTAAAAAGATACTTTTTTTAAAACAAGAGAATATTCTAAAACTGCAGCCCCTGAAAAATCCCAGAACATAGTAATCCGAAGAGAGTGGGTACTATGTTTGTTCTTTACACACATCAACTGCTGTATTTGTTCAGCTATAAAGAGGCTTTCAAGGAACAAACAGCAACAACATATCAGCTCTATGTTCTTGAGCATTCCTAAAGATATTTTAATCCAGTGAGAAATAAACTTGATGATCCTTCCTCAGCAACTGGGTATTTTGCTTTAAGGCACCCAAGGCTGATAATAACCAAAGTTCACATCTACTTCTAGCTTTATAAATGTATACAGCAAGCACTTGGCTACCTGGTAAAGAGGCATTCCATCACTGTTGACTCTCTGCACCAACAGTATTCTGAAACAGCTGCCAGAATACAGAACATTGTCACCAGTTTCACACACCAATCCTAGATCATACCTCTGCATTATCTCACATTATCACCATTATTTTCCTCTGGGTGCTATCTCATTCAGCAAAAAGACCTAAGAGCTAAGTAAAGGTGAAAGACTCCAACCCTTTGGGAGACTGGCACGAAAACATCTGCTTTCCTACCTATGAATCAGTATGAAAATGTTATATATCTTCCTTTCCTTTGCCACTATAAATCAAGTAAATTAAGAGGAAACAGGATGAGTCAGACAGCTGCAAAGGGAGAAACTTGGGAGAGCAGAAGGTTACTTAGCACTTTTGCAGAGAGATCTGCAAACAGACTGGGCTAAATCCTGAAGTCTTCTGTCTTCAGACCAAACTCTTTTTGCCTTCAGGATTTACCCTGAACAGGGAGCTTTGAATTTTGACTAGAATTATTTTAAAAAGGGTTAAAAGGTCATCTGTGAAAGAACAGCACATTGTGAAGTGAAATATATTCAGAAGTCCATGGAAATCAGATGGACTTCAGGGCCAGGCAAAGTCAAAGTGGTTTATAACTGTAGGACCTCATGAAAGTTACTTTTATGGAATACAGAATATACTTTCTGCTTTTAGGTTTTTTTAGCAGCAACACAAATACTTGAATACACATGCTAACTCATAACATAAATGAGCTTTCTGCACAGCCTATCATCAATTCAGGAAGCTATATTTGAAACATCCTCACTAACTGCTCTCTTTGAGACAGCATGCTATAAAAATATCAGGCAACTATTTTACCCACCTGCTGCAGTGCTTGCCTTCCTACCATACAGTCTTTTAGCTCTCATGATTGAACTATTCAGTTTTTAATGGCAATGATTTGGAGCACAGCACTTTTAACGTGCAAAAGACAATTGATTTTTCTTCTGTTTGCCAAGTTTCAAGAATGGCTGGGATATATCCCATGTACTTTTACTTCACAGAGAATGTTATCTGTGAATGGCAACATAATTATCAAATACACAGGAATATTCCCAAATATTCCTAGCTCTGTTTGTGACTTACGTGACTCTAGCAACTTGTATTATGTGTTGGCTCTCTACCTTGTTTAGTGTTGTAACGAGAATTCCTTGACTGGTCCTAACAACAGGCTCTGAACAAAGCTGTGGCTTTATGCATTACTCATGAAGAAAACAAATATACTTTTGCCTCCCTTGTAATTTTATTTTTCACTCTAACCAAAGATGTATGATAACCAGCATCTAAATACATCTATATTTTCCTTTCTTTGCAGCAAAAGGATTCTTTGGTTACACAACATTTAATTACACAGAGCTCACTGATTAAAAGAAACCCTACTGTCTTATTTCTGTCACTTTGATATATTACCCCAATTTCACTAGAAGATTTCTCCTGGCTTACACTTTTGGTTACTGTTTTCATAAATACCTTCCTTAGGCAATTCATTCTGTTAGGAATGTGTATGACATTAGATTTTTTTTTTTCCCTTCAGATCAGAGTTGCTATGATTTATGGACCTGATTCTGCCCTATAAAGTAGATAAAAAAGTCCTCTTTGGACTAGATTCACTGTAGTGTTATTCCAATTTTCTGCAGAAGTAACTCCATTACATGGAAACAGCTTGTGAAAATGCTGCTAAAGTGGAGTAGGTGAAGTAAACAAAGGTCAAGCCTTTTCACAGCATTATTGCCGCTTTCTGTGGCCCTCCTCTTTCCTTTTTGATGGATGTTCCTAAATTTTATTTTTCATCTTGAGAAAATGACATTGTGTACAGTATGGACATGTACTTTAAAAAGGAATAAACCAATTCTTCCATTAATACCATATTCTAGATACTAGTCCATTTTGGCTACAACAGCTAATCCACAGAGATATATATTCCCCTCGGCGGGCCCCCCCCCCCCAGGCCCCCCCCTTTTTTTTTTTTTCTTAAAACAAAGCAAACAAACAAAAAACACTTATAAACACTTACATAACTTAAATAATTATTTAACTTGGTGTAGCTGGGTGTTGGGCTGTGCTTGTGTGCACAGACACTGCATTTAGTTCCAGGAACTCCACAGCTTCTTTCTGCACAGATCATATAGTGGACTGACTTGAGACAGGAGGATTAACTGAATTCCTCCCACCTTCACATAAAAACATTTGACTAACTACCACAGTCTTGGAGCTTCCCCAGGTAGCTCCTGCTGTGCCTAAACAAATTGCTAGAGAAACCTGCTCTCTGCAGGTTTCAGTTATTGATTAGCATCCTGAAAGGAGAATCTAGTTATCCTTAAGGCTCCCTAGGTGGTTTCTGTTGCAACGTGGGAAAAACTGTAGATAGACGGGACACTTTCAGTAGTCTGTACAAATTGTTCCTGCAAATGCGGAAAAGGTTACTCCTTCGTACATACTTATGATAGGAGATTTTTTGTAATTTTTAAGATAGCTTACAGCAATACATCATATATATGCTGGACTGGCTAGAGGGTATGCATTGCTCTGTACAAGGATATATACATACATACACACATATATATATTTACCAAATACATATATTTAACAAAATACATCTATGAGTGTTTGTGCAACATTCAATACCCAAAGCTTGCACTTTAGTTCATCACTGAAAGGTCACAGTCTTGCCCAATGTGCCAGGAACTTCAGAAACTATTTCCTTGACGGCTTCAGCTATGCAGGAAAGGGGAAAAAGGAGGACAGATCTTTGATCAGTGTGCTGATAGCAGATTGCTGCAGTCCTATCTCTTTCTCCAGAATCAAACAGGTGAAGTCTGTACCCAAGATGGAGGTGGTCATAGATCTAAGAGTTCTTAGCAACAAAATCACCAAGAGGAAAGTCTGGCTGCAACCTACTGTCCTAGGTAACAACTTACTTTGCCTATGGCTGTGCTTAGAGACTGTTGCTATAGTAAAATAATAAAATTCAATGAGAAGCACTGATATTCTTATAAATTTCCCCTCTATTCAGGTCATTGTTTCTGTGAATTCTCAAAAATTATATTTGTCCAGAAAGCTATGTCAGCTCTTTACTGGTAACAGAAACATTCACCTCAATCTCATCTTGTTCAGGTTCCTTGAAATATCTGCTTCACAAAAGCTGGGATTTACTAAACATAAATAAATGCATTGTCAGTGACATAGCTAACCTATTGGGATACCAGATGGTATCCCAATTAGAGAGATTTTATTTACAAACAAAAATTGTTTCCGGGAGAATTGAGAGGCAGGAGATACAATATGGAAAGAACCCATCATTCTATACAGTTGATTGGAAGATTGTCTTTTTGTAGTTTCTGAATCGGAACTTTGAAAAGCAAAGATGATTCATACCATGTATTCTGACATGCTCAAAAAATTATCGTCGAAGCAATCTATCATATATTTAATCAGATTATTGAAATGCAGATACAGATTTTTAGAAACATCTATGGTAAAGAACATTAAGTTATATTGGTATGTTGTATTCCATTATTAAGCAAAGAGCCCTTTAAAATATTAGAAGGAATTATGTTACATGCAAAATAATGTATTAGGATAAATATTTTTACATATTAGTTACAAAGTTTTCTGACACATGATGCAGAAAATGCAGCACACTATTGCAGAAAAGTAAGTAACAAAACCTGAATATTAAAGGAAAGTTTACTTGCTATTGGCAGGAACATAGCTTGTAAGTTGAAAATACTGCATAGTGAAACACAGCATTTACACATTTTGAGAAGACTGCTTTGAGGATTTATTTTTTTTCTCTGTCATTTATAAAGGATATTCCATTTCATCTGCCTTTATACCTACATATATATATATATATGTATGTATATGTATATATACATATATACATATATACATATATACATATATACATATATATGTATTTTTTTTTTTTTTTCTAATGCATGGCTACTTAAATTTAGAAGAGATCCTGAAAGCCCTTAACATCTTTAACACAATTTTCATCTGAATTGACTCAACTGAAAGTAGAGAGGTTCAGAATTAAATCCATAGGAAAACCTTACCTGATGGTAGCAAGAACGGAAACACTACTGGGAAAATTTTGGCAATTTGATATAATCCACGTTGCTTAAGATAGGAAAGAAATATCATGTATTACTCTATCTAAATTGAGAATGCAACTATGGACATTTAAAACATATCTTTTAAGATAAGGTATTTAGCTATATCAAGGGACTTCCAAGAGAATCCTGAATTACAGCATTTCCTAATTTTCAGCAGTCAATCTGTATTTGTAAATAATACTACACAAATTTCTTTTTTCTTTTTTTTTTTTTTTAATTTCATTGTACATTTTTTGGGTGTTTTTTGAAAGAAAATAAAACTTTTTTTTCTTCTCATGGGCATCTGCTAGACACTGACATGCTTCATGTCTCTCCTGTATTGGGGGACCCGGAACTGGACACCACAGTCCAGGTGCAGCCTTACTAACACTGAGTAGAGGGAAAGGATCACCTCCTCTTGACCTGCTGGAGACACTTTGTCTGATGCAGCTGAGAATACTGCCAGCCTTTTTAAGGGCACATTGCTGACTCATGTTCAACTTGTTGTCCACCAGGACTATCAGGTCCTTTTCTGCAGAGCTGCTTTTTGGCTAGGTGACACCTAGCATGTACTGGGGCCTGCGGTTCCTCATCAGGTGCATTTTTTTTTCCATCTTCTTTTTGTTGAACATCATGGGGTTCTTGGCAAGGTTTTGGTAGTAGGGGGCCATAGTAGTAGTAGGGCTTCTGTGAGAAGGATCTAGAAGCTGCTCCATGTTAGCCCCACTGCTGACCAGAGCTGTGCCAATAAGTGATGTTGTTTTGCACCTCTGTGAGAACATATTTAAGACAGGAAAAACAAACAAACAAACAAACAAAAACCACCACCACCAACACCAACAAAACGCTGTGCCACACGGCAGCTGGGAGAGTGAGAGGAGAGAGGAACGGAACAGTCTTACAGGCGCCAAGGTCAGTGAAGAAGGAGAGGGAGAGGTGCTCCAGGTGCCGGAGCATAAGTCCCCTGTGGCCTTTGGTGAGGACCACGGTGAAGCAGGCTGTCCCCCTGCAGCCCATGGAGTACCACGGTGGAGCAGGGTTCCACACTGCAGTCTGTGGAGGAGACCACGGTGGAGCAGGTGGACCTGCACCAATGGAGACTGTGGGCTGTGGAAGACCCCAGAGCAGATTCCAGGCCGGACGTGCACCTCGTGGAGAGGAGCCCACACAGGAGCAGATGACCTGGCAGAAGCTACTGCCTGTGGGGGATCCAGGTTGGAGCAGTTTGCTCCTGAGGGATGGACCCTGTGATATGGACCCATATCTGGAGCATTTCTTGAAGAGCTGCTGCCTGTGGGCAGCCCACACCAGATCAGTTCAGCAAGGACTGCATCCTGTGGGAGGGACCCTCCAGCACAGGCAACAAGAGTGACTGAGAAGGAGCGGCGGCGAAGAAGCGCTATAGACTGACCATAACCCCCATTCCCGTTCCCCTGCGCCGCTCGGGTGGAGGAGGTGGAAAAGGATGGATGGGGGGAAAGGTGCTTTTGGTTTCTTTCCTTTGTTTCTCACTTCCCTAGCTTGTTAGTAATAGGCAATAAATATTACTATCTCCCTATGCTGAGTCTGTTTTGCCCATCACAATAATTACTGTGCGATCTCCTTATCTCTGTCCTTATCTCACCGCTTGGATCCTTTTCATCATTTTTTCTCCCTGCTCCTCTTTGAGGAGGGGGAGTGGGAGAGCGGTTGTGGTGGAGCTTGACCACCCACCCAAGTACAACCGCCGCAGTATTAATCAGAAATACTTTGCATAACCGAATCTCATATAAAGGTTAAACTAAATAACCCTTTTGGCAGAAGATAGGAAAATTGACTAGACCTCATTAACCAAGCACTTAACTATCTAGCAAGCTGTTTTCATAAACTAACTGAAGAAATTTTCATAAACATCAAAAGTCAAACAGACACCTAAAAATCTCATACTGATTACCATAAGACAGACAAATGTTTTGATGTATATGCATCCTTTGTTAACCCAAGCATATCAGGACTACTCCAGCAGTCACTGATTTACAGCCATTCTTCTCAAGCTCAACTTACTTTCCTGTCATCCCCTCCAAACAGCTAGCATCTAAATCCATCTGTTTTGTACCCTGGCTCTGTATGACAACCTTCCGTTCAACCCTTTGTAAATTACTTCATTTCATGCATATTGTTTGTATTTTTGTCATAAAGCACCAAAAATAATAGTGTAGAGAAGGCATAAAATGTTACAACTTTGGGGCATCAATATCCAAACAAACAAGAAGGGTTTGTACCTCACTTTCAGCTTTCAACCCAAGTCTGTTGGCTGACATGCACAATTCCTTCTTTGTTTCAGAGTCCTACTCTGTTTAGCTCCTTTCCTGAAGTAAACACAAAAGTTTCTACAGAAGCCAGCACAGGCACTTTTCTTGGACTTTCCTAGCACCACCTATTCTTCTTGTAGTCTTCTAGCTTTATATGTCAAGTAGCAGCTGAACAGTCACGTTCCCTAAGAATAACTCTAACTTTCCCACACAGTTTATGGCAAGACTATTAATTTTACAGTTACACACTCTAAATCATTCAAGCAAATTTTTATTTTGCCCATGGATGGCTCTGACACCTACATGATTAATATCTCACTGTAACAGCATAAAAAAATGAGGGCATTTGGTATGTCAGTATGTGACATATCTCTACAAATCCTTACATTTGCACTATGACAAAGTTCCTGACTTGAGACCAGATGCTTCATAATGGAGTAATAAAATGGCATTTATTGCAAATACTAACAAGTTAATGCAATGGCAGTTTATTGCATAATAGGGCATTAACTTTTGCAATATTATGAAATCAAACAGGTTGACTGATGAGTCATATTTACACAATGATTGGAATACATAAATGATAAACTATCATGCACTGTGGTCAAAGAAATAAGTTTGTTAGAGATTAACAGTAATATTGCATCAAATATATGCATTATGAGGTCAGAAACCTGGAAGCATATTCCGAAATCACATTCTTCAGCACTCAGCCTTGGTTGGTATTAGGCAGCCTACCAGCATCTCGCTGGACTGTTCTCTGTGGAAATCAGTCTGGGGATGGGAAAGGGATGGGAAATAATTATTTCCTTTTTGGTGCTCTCTCAGTTGTTATTAAAAAACAACATGAAATCCTGCTTCCTTGAAGAGGATGAATAAACATGAAACCATTTCCAAGGCTACTTTCCCAGACAGTCCTGTGACTTAAAGGAATCTTGTCTTTTAACCCTCCCAGCACAAATGACTGGTCTGAACACAGCAATAAACTAAAACTACACTTTTCTGTCATTCCTCAGAAATCATTCTCTCTCACTCAAGCTTCTTTTTTTTCAGCTTTTTTACTCCACATGGAGCTTCACTGCTTCTTGCATTTAACCTATACACAAGATATTTAGCATACCTACCACCTTTAACAAGATCTGTGATTATGTGCAGGTTAAAAAGAGGTCCCCCCTTCAGCCAGCTGGCTGTTTTGAGTTCAGGTCAGAGTTGCACAAATCTCCCCAGATTCATTCTATATGACCTAGGGCATGTAGCTCTAACCATAGATTCTGTTAGGAATCTAAAACTAATGCTTCAATGACAAAGTCCCTCTGGTTATGTCTCAACTATATGACCTGGAAGGCCTCTGTAACTAGCATTAATTTAATTGTGTGATCCAATGGCATGCTGGCTCAAGCTTTCCAAAGATGCTTTCCATTTACTACTACATGCCTCACCTTCTAACATGATTTCCATCAGAAGAAAGCCAGGCAAGCAAGCTGAAAAGGAGCTGTAGCGCCTCACATTGTCATATTCTTGCTAAAGGTGATTCATGGAACAGGACAACTAAGTGTGCCACTAAATACACTTGTCACAGTCCCATCACAGCCACTATGAATTTAGCAGTTATTTCTTTTTTTAAAAAAAAAAAAAAAAAAAAAAAAATTAAATCATGTAGCCATATAAGGTTGTTTTTCTACTGTCTCATTTAATTACACATGACAAAAACCTGAGCACTGATTAGTGAATGTGCCCTGCAGACTTTGTCCTGAAGAGCTCATTTTCCCCACCCCTGCTATCTTCTTTCCAATGACATACCACATGCAGTCATTTTAGATTAGTTGTGATAGATTTGGTTTAGATGTATGTACGTGTCTGCTTTTAGTATACAACTTATGAAAAAGTACCAGGGTATCCTTTAGTTTACATGCTACAGTGAACTGTGAATAATATTCCTTGAAAAAGTAAAAAGAGAAAGACTAAACCAACAGTAATTTAATTGAAATTTCAGGTCTTATTTATAACTTACAAAAGTAAGCATGGCTATAAAAATGAAAATGAATTGTACTGAAACTGAAACCTTCTCAAATTACCATCTGTACAAAAAAACACTGTCTGTGAAAGCAAAAACCTTTTCTACATAGTGTCTGCTATTGCTAAATGAGATGTACATAAGACTGCATGAGTGACATCTTGTAAATAGGCTGTGGATTTAAATTAAAACAAAAATAAATGTATGTATAGAATTTTTTAAGCTATATCCAAAGCTGAAACATGCCTTTCCTATATTCTGATGCAGGAAATAACAGTTGTATAGAGTACAATACTGCATACTGTATTGTGCATATAGTAATGCAAGTGTACTGTACATACAGTATAAGGAAATCCTTATATAATATGCCGTTTACAATATTTGATATCAAGTAAAAATTATTATTTTCATACAAGAAATAATTTCCTAAGTTATATTATTAAAAAACATTCTTATCTTTTATTTATTTCAACTAATATATGTAATACTTAGATGCCTTTGACCTTATAGTACTGGAAATTCTACAAAATGAATCATTTTATTTAAACTCATCCTAATAGAGAAACTCCTAAAACCATGACTTCTAGTATCAAGAATCTTAGAGACTCTGGTGCTTCCATTAGACTCCATTTGGTTTTAATATTATACATGTTATTCAGAAACACTGGCTAATTCTGGATTAGTTTAGTTTCTCAAACTTCTGCTCAAAACCAGCTATGTTTGTCTTTGAATTCCTAGGTAATACTTTAAAGAAACCTAATAAAGAGATCAGCTTCAAACAGAGCTTAACAAAAGCCTTTAGCAGGTATTTAGATTCAAGCCAGTCACTGTTATTCTGCAGTAAATGGATCTCACCACATTCTTAAATTAGCAGTCATTTAAATTCCTGGCCAAGCTAGAATCAATGGTAAAAAGCAATGTAACATATATAAATGAAAAATGCACAATGGAGAAAAACTGACAGCGAACTGTCCATCCTGTTGCACTGTTAACTGAAGGTATTGGTATTGGAGGTTTTTCTTTTTCAAAAGGCATAACTGTCCTTTTGTGTACAGGTATATATATTTATACAGATATAGATATAGATATAAAATAAAACAAGTGGTAACAGAAGCTGGAGAAAGATGACAGAGAAATGCTTAGGACTCAAAAACCAGACAAACCGTTACAGAAAGATATTCTGTATGAAGTATTCTGTGTGAGTAGATTCCCAAGATGCCTTCAAACACATTGCACACAAAATCATATATATATATATTATGTCATAGTCATTAAATTCAAACCTATCGGTGATGTAATTTAGGAATGCAATATGTCTATGTAATAGACTTCAGCACTTGCTCCTGGATGTGCTGTTTTCTCCTGCCATAATATAAAGGTCCAGTGTGTTTTCAGTGTTGAGTAGCACAAAGAAAGAGGACATGGAGACAAGGCTGTTACATGCCTTGCTGGCTGAAAGAAGCATATCTTCTGCCAGCTTTTGCAAGTGAGGTCCCCTCACCTCATGAGATGCCACAGTGTTGCATCCCAGATGACAGCTTGAACAGGATGGCTCTGTCCATTCCTCTCACCCCAGTTTCCCCATTTTCTCTGTACTCCCTTTTCCATGTGTGAGATACTGATATTCTAGCAGCTAATTCCAAGATCACTTTTTATTTGGGGTCCTTACTCAGCTCTTCACCTACTATTATACCTGGGACAAATTTAAAATAACATAAACCAGACATATCAGGAATGCTGAAAGACACAATGGGACACAATGATCTTTAAAGTATAAGCTTTTTGATTTTAGTAAAACTTAAGAAACTGAAGCAGATAAATTAAACTAATGTAGGAATTGTGTGATTAACTTGGAAACATATTTAGACAGGTTGCTTGTCAGCTCTTATTATGAACAAAAAAAGAGAGTTGCTATCTTTAAAGTGAGCATTATAAGAAACTTTTCCTGAATACCAATCTGTGGTACTATTCCTAAGGAAGTAACAGTCAACAGAAAAAAAAAAAAATACTTCTGGGATAATTTCCTTTTTTCAGTATTTTTCATACAGTATTTTGTACAGAGGTGCTACAAATAGAAGGAGAATCTAGCCCAGGGTGCAGGAGCCTCTGCATCAGAAGCAAAGTAATTTCTCTTTATGTTATTTCACCAAAAAACATGCATAATGATACATGAGTTTTCCTACATTGGCTCAATTATGATTCCTTTCCAGATTCACTACCTATTTTTATAAACTGTCAGAAAATTAATCATTTCCCACCCGTGTGCAGTTTTCTTTATTTTCCACCAGCCCACCATGTACCTTCACTTCTGTATTCTTTTTCTTCTTTTGTTTCTCTCCCTTTTGTTTTCTCTCTTTTTATAACTTTTCAAAGGTCTCCCTCTCATTGTCACTTTCTCATATTCTGCTCTGCTGAAAAATATCTGCAGCAGCAAACCTTTTTTTTTTTTTTTTTTTTTTTTTCAGTGAGTGACATGAGATGCTGTTGATTCAGTGCAGCAAGGACAGGCGATACAATGAGAGCTGTGTGTGGCTTTACAGCCTGTGTCAAAATAAGGGCTGGCCCTCATTTTCTTGAAAATTTGCTTAAATTTGCTTGCTTTGATTCTTTGTACAAAGAGAAGACATGTTCAGCATAATATTTTTGCTGGTTTTGGAGAATTTTTACCTATCTACAGTTGTGCATTTTTTGCATACAATTTTAATGACATAAAATATTCCCTGTCAAAATTAAAGGTACCTATTAACCACGAGGATTGGCTTCACCGAAATTAACATGAGCATGCACATGTTTCTTACACTTTACCAGAATAATCCAACAATATATCAGCTCCAATCTGGCTGGATAAGAAATGTCCACTTTGAATGAACAATGACCCAGATAAAAAAATAGGACCTCAATTTATTTATTTTTTTGGATGAGAATATGTTACTCAGAGATGCTGCAGCAGAAAATGCATGTGAACACACCAGTGTTCCTCTACACAGTAGATTCCTGTACAACAGGTACCCATCCATGAGTTGGTTCATCGGCTGGAGAGCCAGGGAGTGATCAGCAAGACTCGCTCACCCTTTAATAGTCCTATAGGGCCAGTGCGAAAGTCTAATGGAGAGTGGAGGCTAACGGTGGACTGACTATCATGGCCTGAATGAAGTCATGCCACCGCTGAGTGCTGCAGTGCCGGACTTGCTAGAACTCCAGTACAAACTAGAGTCAAAGGCAGACAAGTGGTATGCCACAACTGATATTTCTAATGCAGTTTTCTCCATCCCTTTGGCAGCAGCATGCAGACCACAGTTTGCTTTCACTTGGAGGGGCATCCAATACACCTGGAATTGACTGCCCCAGGGGTGGAAACACAGTCCTACCATTTGCCATAGACTGATCCAGTCTGCACTGGAACAAGGAGGTCTCTGCATCTGATGACCAGATAACACATGCTGTGACTGACTCAGAGGACCAACGGACTATGGTATCAGTTGCCCCCATAGTCAAGTCAAAACAATGGAAATGGAAGTCAGCTCATTTAGTAAGGGAAGAAGCCTCTCCTAAGAAGGAGGGAGAAGGGGAAAAGGCAGGCACCTCTAAAGCAGAGCCATCACAAAAAAAGCAGGAAGAAGAGATGGAAATCATAAACAAATCAGAAACCACCCGATCCCTGTCCCTGAGTGAGTTGCGAGAAATATGAAAGGATTATGGTTGACATCCAGGTGAACACATCCTCACTGGCTGCTTAGATGCTGGGACACTGGGGCCAGTAGCCAACAATTAGAAGACAATGAAGCCAAGCAGCTGGGATCTCTCTCTAGAGAAATGGTAATTGACAAAGGAACTGGGAGAGAGACACAGGTTCTCAGCCTCTGGAGGCAACTCCTGCAGGTGTGAAAGGAAGGTATCCCCATAAGGAAGATATTGTATATCAAGTAGGCAAGTGGGCCACTGTGAATAAAGGTCTCCAGCAACTGAGGGAATTAGCTGTGCTGGAGATGGTATATAGTGATTTGGACAATGCCCAGACACCTAAAGATCCCGATTAAGTCCAGTGCACAGCATCCATGTGCACATGTAAATTTGTGCGGAGTGCACCATCATCACATGCCAGTATGCTGGTAGTATTTAATTGGGATGAGGGGATGGGACCAACAGTGTATAATCTGTCCTGCCAGATTCAAAAATATGAAAACAATCTCTCTGTTACACTACTGGCCTGTGTCTCAGCTGTGGAGAAACTGTCCCAAAGGCTTGACCATCTCGTAGAACAAGCATATCCTTCCTCATCTGACGGAGTGATATTTCAGCCACTAAGAATCAGTATTTTCCTGCTTGAGGGAGAGAGTACTGAAGGCACACACCACATGGCACCTTGTGGTTTTATCTGTGTGTTGTGGTTTAACCCGGCCGGCAGCTAAACACCACACAGCCGTTCGCTCACCCTCCCCCCTCCCTCTCTGGGATGGGGGAGAGAAACGGGAAATTGAAGCTTGTGGGTTGAGATAAAGACAGTTTATTTAAGAGAGAAAATAATAATAATAATAATAATAATAATAGTAATATGTACAAACAAGTGATGCACAATGCAATTGCTCACCACCCGCTGACCGATGCCCAGCCCAACCCCGAGCAGCCGGCCACCCACCCTGGCTAGCCACCCCTATATATTGTTCAGCATGACGTCAGATGGTATGGAATACCCCTTTGGCCAGTTTGGGTCAGCTGTCCTGGGGCTGTCCCCTCCCAGCTCTTGCTGCCCCCCCAGCCTGCCCGCTGGCAGGACAGAGCGAGGAGCTGAAAAGTCCTTGGCTTAGTGTAAGCACTGCTCTGCAGCAATTAAAACACCAGCATGTTATCAGCACTCTTCTCATCCCAATCCAAAACATAGTACCTCACCAGCCATTAGGAGGAAAAACAACTCTGTCCCAACTGAAACCAGGACATATATCCACCCCTTATTCCATACCATTTATGTCATGCTCGGGTTACACTCTTTCCAATACATTCTAGTTAATCACTATTTTCATCTATGGTAGTAATGACACACAGTATTATATAATAATTAACATAACACAACTCAACTCATGGGCTATTCTCACCCAGTATTAAATCCCCTTGAGGTACACAACGGACCTCCCCATTCTTTTGCATTACCCACCAAGTGCATCCAGGTCCTTGAGCAAAAACAATCCCATGGATGGGTTTGCCTTTTCCTGGGGCAGGAGTAGCCCAGACTGTTTTACCCAACATGTTTCTTACATGCACTACAGGGACTTTATCCCCTTCTACTGTGCGTAGCAGGTTTGATTGGGCTGGTCCAGCTCGGTTGGTAGATCCCCTAGTATTGACTAACCAGGTGGCCTTTGCCAAATGTGTATCCCAATTTCTGAATGTCCCAGCACCCATTGCTTTCAGTGTAGTCTTTAACAGTCCATTGTATCGCTCAACTTTACCGGAGGCTGGTGCATGATAGGGGATGTGATACACCCACTCAATACCATGTTCTTTGGCCCAAGTGTTTATAAGGTTGTTTCGGAAATGAGTCCCGTTGTCTGACTCAATTCTTTCTGGGGTGCCATGACGCCATAGAACTTGTTTTTCAAGGCCCAGGATAGTGTTTTGGGCGGTGGCATGGGGCACAGGATATGTTTCCAGCCATCCGGTGGTTGCTTCCACCATTGTAAGTACATGGCGCTTGCCGTTGCGGGTTTGAGGGAGTGTGATGTAATCAATCTGCCAGGCCTCTCCATATTTATATTTCAGCCATCGTCCTCCATACCAAAGAGGCTTTGACCGTTTGGCTTGCTTGATTGCAGCACATGTTTCACAATCATGAATAACCTGTGCTATAGTGTCCATGGTCAGGTCCACCCCTCGATCACGAGCCCATCTGTATGTTGCATCTCTTCCTTGATGGCCTGAGGTGTCATGGGCCCATCGGGCTATGAATAATTCACCCTTATGTTGCCAGTCCAGGTCCACCTGAGCCACTTCAATCTTAGCAGCCTGATCCACCTGCTGGTTGTTTTGATGTTCTTCAGTAGCCCGATTCTTGGGCACATGAGCATCTACGTGGCGTACCTTTACGACCAGGTTCTCTACCCGGGCAGCAATATCTTGCCACAATGCAGCAGCCCAGATGGGTTTGCCCCTGCGCTGCCAGTTGTTCTGTTTCCATTGCTGTAACCACCCCCACAGGGCATTTGCTACCATCCACGAATCAGTGTACAGGTAGAGAACTGGCCACTTTTCTCGTTCAGCAATATCTAAAGCCAGCTGGATGGCTTTCACTTCTGCAAATTGACTTGATTCACCTTCTCCCTCAGCAGCTTCTGCAACTTGCCGTGTAGGACTCCATACAGCAGCTTTCCATCTCCGATGTTTTCCCACAATGCGACAGGACCCATCGGTGAACAGGGCATATCTCCTCTCATTTTCTGGTAGCTCGTTGTACAGTGGGGCTTCTTCAGCACGGATCACCTCCTCCTCTGATGACATCCCAAAGTATTTGCCTTCTGGCCAGTCCATAATCACTTCCAAGATTCCTGGACGACTGGGGTTTCCTATTCGAGCCCGCTGGGTAATCAGTGCAACCCACTTGCTCCATGTAGCATCAGTTGCATGATGTGTAGAGGGGACCCTTCCTTTGAACATCCAGCCCAATACTGGCAGTTGGGGTGCCAGGAGGAGCTGTGCTTCAGTACCAACCACTTCTGAAGCAGATCGAACTCCTTCATATGCTGCCAATATCTCCTTTTCGGTTGGAGTGTAGCGGGCCTCAGATCCTCTGTATCCCCGACTCCAAAACCCTAGGGGTCGACCTCGAGTTTCCCCAGGTTCTTTCTGCCAGAGGCTCCAGGTGGGACCATTCTCCCCGGCTGCGGTGTAGAGCACATTCTTTACATCTGGTCCTGTTCGGACTGGCCCCAGGGCTACTGCATGAACTATTTCCTGCTTAATTTGTTCAAAGGCTTGTCGTTGCTCAGGACCCCATTCAAAATCGTTCTTCTTACGGGTTACTTGGTAGAGTGGGTTTACAATCAGACTGTAATTTGGAACGTGCATTCTCCAAAACCCCACGACACCTAAGAAAGTTTGTGTTTCCTTTTTACTAGTTGGTGAAGACATAGCTGTTATTTTGTTGATCACATCCATTGGGATTTGACGACGTCCATCTTGCCATTTTATTCCTAAAAACTGGATCTCTCGTGCAGGTCCTTTAACTTTATTTTGTTTTATGGCAAACCCAGCCTTCAGAAGGATTTGAATTATTTTCTTCCCTTTCTCAAAAACTTCCTCTGCTGTGCCACCCCACACAATGATGTCATCAATGTACTGAAGGTGTTCAGGAGCTTCCCCCTGCTCCAGCACAGACTGGATCAATCCATGGCAAATGGTAGGGCTATGTTTCCACCCCTGGGGCAGCTGATTCCACGTATATTGGACTCCCCTCCAAGTAAAGGCAAACTGTGGTCTGCACTCTGCTGCTAGAGGGATGGAGAAAAATGCATTAGCGATATCAATTGTGGCATACCACTTGGCTGCCTTTGATTCCAGTTCGTACTGGAGTTCTAGCATGTCTGACACTGCAGCGCTCAGTGGTGGTGTGACTTCATTCAGGCCACGATAGTCCACCGTTAGTCTCCACTCACCATTAGATTTTCGCACTGGCCATATGGGACTATTAAAAGGTGAATGAGTCTTACTGATCACTCCTTGGCTCTCCAGTTGACGAATTAGCTCATGGATGGGAATCAGGGAGTCTCGGTTGGTGCGATATTGCCGCCGGTGCACAGTTGTAGTAGCGATTGGCACTTGTTGTTCTTCGACCCTCAGCAACCCCACAACAAAAGGGTCCTCCGAGAGACCAGGCAAGGTAGACAACTGTTTAATGCACTCTGTCTCTAAGGCAGCTATGCCAAAAGCCCAGCGGAACCCTTTGGGGTCCTTGAAATATCCTCTTCTAAGATAGCCTATGCCAAGGATGCACGGAGCATCCAGGCCAGTCACAATAGGGTGTTTTGGCCACTCATTCCCAGTTAGACTCAGTTCGGCCTCCAATACAGTCAACTGCTGGGATCCCCCCGTCACTCCATGAATACTGATGGGCTCTGGCCCTTCATAGTTTGACGGCATTAGAGTACATTGTGCACCGGTATCTACTAAAGCTCTATACTTCTGTGCATCTGACGTGCCAGGCCATCGAATCCACACAGTCCAATAAACTCGATTGTCCCTTTCCTCCCCCTGGCTGGAGGCAGGGCCCCTCTAATCTTGGTCAGAATCTTCATTCCTGTGTTTAAGGGACTGCCTGTTGGAAGTTGGAGCAGCAAATTTTTCAGAGAACCCCTTTTTCCTGCTTGTTTTCTTTTGCAACTCACGTACCCGTGCCTCTAGGGTCGCGGTGGATTTTCCATTCCATTTTCTCATGTCCTCTCCATGGTCACGTAGGTAAAACCACAGGATAGCATGAGGTGTGTATCCACCATATCGTCTTCCTTGCATGGATGAGAGCTTACCCCTAATAGCAGAGACATTGGTTTGTACAGGGGGGGAGGAAAATAATCTCTCTTCAAGTTGGTGGACCTTTTCAGAAAGTTTCTCCAAAGTATTCTCTTTTAGTTGCTGGAAGTTTTCAGAAAGTTTATCCACAGCCGAGACGCAGGCCTGTAGGGAAGAGGACAGACTTTCTTCGTACTGCCGGAGTTGTTTAACCACATCACCCACTGAAGGTTCATCATCCTCTTTCCAGGCCATTATTGCCAATGAGCTGGCATATGATGATGGTGCGCTCCGTACAAACTTCCGCCACATGGGTCGTGTACACTTGACTTCATCTGGATCTAGAGGTATTTGTCCATTGTCTGGGTCGGCATAGATCACCTCCCGTACGGCTAATTCCCTCAGGTACTGGATTCCTTTCTCCATAGCGGTCCACTTGCCTGGCAGACATACGAGTTCTTCCTTGTAGGGATACCTTTCCCTTACAGCATACAGGATACGCCTCCAGAGGCTGTAGGATCGTACTCCTTCTCCAATTGCTTTGTCAATGCCTGCGTCTCTAGCAAGGGATCCCAGCCGACTGGCTTCCCTGCTGTCTATATCCACATAATTGGCTCCGGTATCCCAGCACCGGAGCAGCCAGGTGACAAGGTGCTCACCTATGCAGCGACCAAAATCTTTTCGCATATCTCGTAGCTCACGCTAGTATAGGCTTCGGGAAACTAGTGTTGTTTTTTCAACATCCCCATCTTCATCGTCCTGCACCCCTGATGGCACAGCCTCGTCTTCTCTGCGTTCTAAACGACCTGAGTCTCTATACCATTTTTTCACCTTGTCTACAGGGGCAGCTTGTACTGCTACAGGTCGTTTCTCTGACTCAGCCACAGAGTCTGCCACAGTGGTTGGAATACACTCTGCAGGGCCCACTTGCACTGCTACAGATCGTTTCTTTGGCCCAGTCGCAGGGTCTGCCACAGGGGTTGGAATACAGTCTGCAGGGCCAACTTGCACTGCTACAGATCGTTTCTCTGGCCCAGCCACAGGAGCTGGAGCAGCTGCAGGAGCTGGGGCTGGAGAGGCTGCAGGGGCTGGAGCAACTGCAGGAGCAGGGCTGGAGCGGCTGCAGGAGCAGGATGTTGGAGGAGCTGCAGGAGCAGGGACTGGAGTGGCTGCAGGGGCTGGAGCGGCTGCAGGAGCAGGGGCTGGAGCGGCTGCAGGAGCTGGGGCTGGAGCGGCTGCAGGAGCGGGGGCTGGAGCGACTGCAGGAGCAGGAGCTGGAGTGGCTGCAGGAGCAGGAGTGACTACAGGAGGAGAAGCTGGAGTGGCTGCAGGAGCTGGAGTGGCTGCAGGGGCTGGAGCGGCTGCAGGAGC
>CM021732.1:73419227-73667158 GCA_011075105.1 Heteronetta atricapilla | reverse complement strand
GGAGCGGCTGCAGGGGCTCTAGCGGAGTTCCGCCTCAGGGCAGACCTCCGGATGAGATGCCTAAGTAGTTGTTTAACTTTAAGCAAAATCTGAATCACATTCAAGAGACATAACAACAACACCATGCTGGTCTGCGTATCCCAAGGATATTCAACATCTTGGAGAGTTATCATAACTAGCTCAGGGGATAAGAGGGTGCTAAAAGAGTGAGGGAGAGTGAACAAGTAGGGAAAAATATATTCCCCTGTCCCCTCCACAGACTGGCTCCCTGATGAAAAAAGGCAGCAAGTGTAATTGCTAATGGTTTCCGAGATATAGTTTCCAAAGTACAGAGTCGACGACAGTGTTGAGTACAAATACCAAGTTAAAGTCGTGGCCAGATATTTCATTGTCTCATAAGCTATTATTACACCGCACAGTACCATAATGATCTTAAACCAGGGCCCAGAAAAGTAAAACAGCACAACAGGGATCACATACAGAAAGTAACGTGCTATAAAATTCAGTGTGGAATACAGCCACAGCAGACCCGAGATTAAAGCAATCAACATTCTGATTAGCAACAATTAAGCAGCTCTAATACTTATACCAATTTTAGTTTAACATACTCTGGTCAGATCTGTCGTTATCTCAACCCTTCGAGCCCCACGTTGGGCGCCAAAAAGGACTGTTGTGGTTTAACCCGGCCGGCAGCTAAACACCACACAGCCGTTCGCTCACCCTCCCCCCTCCCTCTCTGGGATGGGGGAGAGAAACGGGAAATTGAAGCTTGTGGGTTGAGATAAAGACAGTTTATTTAAGAGAGAAAATAATAATAATAATAATAATAATAATAATAGTAATATGTACAAACAAGTGATGCACAATGCAATTGCTCACCACCCGCTGACCGATGCCCAGCCCAACCCCAAGCAGCTGGCCACCCACCCTGGCTAGCCACCCCTATATATTGTTCAGCATGACGTCAGATGGTATGGAATACCCCTTTGGCCAGTTTGGGTCAGCTGTCCTGGGGCTGTCCCCTCCCAGCTCTTGCTGCCCCCCCAGCCTGCCCGCTGGCAGGACAGAGCGAGGAGCTGAAAAGTCCTTGGCTTAGTGTAAGCACTGCTCTGCAGCAATTAAAACACCAGCATGTTATCAGCACTCTTCTCATCCCAATCCAAAACATAGTACCTCACCAGCCATTAGGAGGAAAAACAACTCTGTCCCAACTGAAACCAGGACACTGTGTGACCATGGGGTAGATATGAGGAAGTGGGATGGTGTACCTACTTCAAACCTAGCTGCTCGGGTACGTGAACTGCAAGGAAACAGAGCAGCAAGAAGAGGGTCTCCTAAGAAAAATGCTGCTCCAGTTTCTGTTGGGCAGTTCCCCAGAAGCAGTAGAAGGGCTGATGTTATTCTTGACCCTGATGAAGGGACCTCTGCTTCTCATTTGCAATAATTAAGTGGCAGACACTCCAACCAGGACTAGAGGGACCCTGCCTCTGGTCAGGTAGTGGAGAGTGACAACAAGATATATTGGACTGTGTGGATCCGATGGTCTGGCACATTGAAACCACAAGAATACAAAGCTCTAGTGGACTCTGGCGCACAATGTGCCTTAATGCCATCAGGCTACCAAAGGACAGAACCCATCTGTATCTCTGGAGTGACAGGGGGATCCTAACAGCTAACTGTATTGGAAGCTGAAGTGAGTCTAACTGGGAATGAGTGGCAAAAGCATCCCATTGTGACTGGCCTGGAGGTTCCATCCATCGCTGGCACAGACTACCTCAAGCAAGGGTACTTCAAAGATCCAAAAGGGTACCGGTGGGCTTTTGGCATAGCTGCTTTGAGCACAAAGAAGATTAGGCATCTGTCTACCCTGCCTGGCCTTTCAGAAGACCGTTTTGTTGTAGGATTGCTGAAGATTGAGAGGTATAATGGACTGTTAGAGACTATGTTACAAGCATTGGGTGCTGGGACATGAAAACAATCTACCAGAAGCCACTTGGCTAGTTAACAACAAGGGGTCTGACAGCCATCCTGGTCCTGCTGAAACAAAACCCCTACACATGGTGAAAAGAGCTAAAGTCCCCATAGTGCATGTAGGGAAGTGGATGGGAAAGCTGGTATGGGTTGCTCCTGCCTTGGGAAAAGGCAAACCCACTCATGGGATTGTCTACGCCCAAGGACCAGGGTATACCTGGTGGGTCATGCAAAAGAATAGGGATATCAGGTGCATGCCTCAAGGAGATTTAACCCTGGGAGAAAACTAATCCATAATCTAAGTTATATGTTGTAGGAAGACACTGCAGGATCAACGACATGTCAACTTTGCAAGGAACTGGGTAAGTGCAACAAGGACTTGAGCTAAGCTGGTGCTGGCGTCCAGACATCCAACTCTGCCTGCCCTGAGTTACAACTTTGGCAGATGAAGACTAAATCATCAACAGTTCTTATGAACATTTTTTGAGAAAGACCTATAGAATGAAAAGATATACCTACCTATCAATCTGTTAAAGAACAAGGAACAATGGTGATGAGAATGCTAAAGTATGGGGGACCTGAGAGTGACATAAATGTTATGGAATAAGGGGTGGAGGTTGTACTGGGTCTGGCTGGGATGTTAACTTTCCCTGCAGCAGCCCATACAGTGCTGCGCTCTGCACTTGTAGCTAGAACAGCAGTCGTAACACACTGGTGTTGTGTCTGCTGCTGAGAAGTGCTGGCACAGCATCAAGACTCTCTCTAACCCTCCAGGGGGTGGGCAAAAAAGAGAGAAAGGAACATCACCAGGGCAGCTGACCTTTATATCCCAACCAAAGGGATATTCCATGACATCAGTATTCCATATTGATGTCATACTCAGCAATAAAAGGTGGAAAAAGGAAGAAGAGGGGAGGGACGGGCTCTCGTTGTGAAAACTTCTGTCCTCTGGAACACTGGCTATGTGTGTTGAGGCCCTGCTTCAAGGACGTGGTCAAGCATCGCTCATTTGTGGGAAGTAGAGAGTAATTTCTTTCCTCTGCAGTTCCACATAGCCTTTACTTGTTTTGGTTTTCCCTTTCCCCCTCCGTTTTCCCCTTTATCTTTTTTTCCTTTACTTAAATTGTTTAATTAATAATAATATTTCCTTAATAATTATTTTTCCCTTTAATTAAATTATCCTTATCTCAACCCATTAGTTCTTTCCTTTACTTTTTCCCCTCCTTTTCTAAGGAGGGGGAGTGAGAGAGCGGTTCTGGTAGAGTTCAGCTGCCTAGCACAGTAAAACCACCACAGCAGTGCACTCTATTACAGCTTTGCACATCGTTACATTCAATTAGATGTTTCTCCAGAACACTTTTGGACTCTAGTGGCCTTTAGCAGCCACCTTTACTTTTCTGAAATGAGTCAAGGGAAGAACAGTGAATTACTATGGAAAGATCTTTCTCTTACTCTCCACCCCTCATATCTAATGTTAAAAAATTGGAAAGTATTGGAGAAAATAAGAACATCACATACTTAACCTCAGAATTCAACTTTACTGATTACTTATGCAGAAAGAGTACCTGTCGAGAATCTATCTGTTTTATGAGAATTCTTGAGGTTTTTTGAACAGTTCTACAAGACATGCATCTACTGGTAGAAGATACTCTAGATCCCAAATGTGTACACGGGGTTTCTTATGGTACCGCTCTAAAAGTAATGTAAACACCAAATTCAAACCTATTCCTTTCTTCAGCTATGCTAAAACTGAGAAGACCCACAGAGAAAAACATCATGGAGTCACCACAGATGAGTCACTGGGTGCAGCTTTGGTTGTGCCTCCTCTTGCTCCATGACAAATGTGCTCAAATGAGATAAATTTGTAAAGAAATAACATTGCCTTAGCTTATTCTGTTTCCCAGCAAGTAAGCGGGTGCATTTGGATTGTCCTCAAGGTTTAGATGATATACACTACCTTGTGTAAAATATCTTTCAGATATGAATGTTATTTGTTTTCACCTAGATTTACTACAGGTATGATACAGTTTAAGTGAGCATTATATAAGGTCACATTTCCACTAAAAGTGCCCAAAGAGTATTTTATTAGTGTGACAATGAAAATTCTCCTAATCTCAGTAAGCAAAACTTGGTTGCTGCTTTTCTGTTACTTTCTTGGCCAGCAGCACTTTGAAAACAAAGCAGAAATTAACAGAATTTGTGTGAGGTCTGTTCTTTCGGGATCTGTGATTCCATTTAATGGTCACAGTACAAAAGTTTATATTAAACTTCCTGTCTGACACTGCACTGAACTTTCAAAACAATGTTTTTCATCACATCATAACCTTTGTTTTCGCATCAGGGTATGAATTGTCTGTTCTATATATAATGACTGCTGTTTACTACATTTTCTAATGCCTGCTATCTAGCATCGGTGCTATAAAAATCCTACTTTAATCTTGCTGCACTGTAGTAAACTAAAAATCAGATGTTGAAAGCTAGCCCTAAGGAAGTATATATTTCATTAGGAATAGGGTCAGCAATCAGATTCTACTTTGTCAGTGACTTTTTCCTTGGTCAGAAATAAGGCTGAGTGAAACAAGGCAACTTGTTTTAAGCTTTCCCTTAACTGACAGTATACATAATATTTTTTTCTCGTTTTACCAGTGATGAGTCATTAAAATGTGAAATTCCCAGCATCTAAATATCAATATGAATTTGGCAATTTAATTAAAAATAACACCTGTAATCCTGGTAGGATTAGTCTAACTTCTGACTTCACAGAGGGTAAATAACCATAGATTCTAGAACATGCAAAACTTTTTTTTTTTTTTTTTTCCAACACAAAGAGACATGAAAAATAATATTTTGTTATTTTTAGTTCAGTTTAGTTTAGTTTAGCTTACCCTTTTTCTTGCAATGTGTTCTTTTTATGACAGAAGATTTTTTTCTTTCCTTGCTCTCTGTTGCATCATCTAGCTTAGAAACTCTTATATCTAATTTTTTGTTGTGTGTAGAAGCTAATGAGTGGGGTGTTTAAACAAGCCAGTTGTTTTTAATGATTAGCAATTTCAGGCTGTGAGTGAAAAGAGCTACAATTGAAAAGCATCAATACAGAGAAGATTAAGTGATTATCTGAGATTTATTTATAGACTTACATATCTAAATGATATAGCAAAAAGTGACATCCAATTTATTGAAGAAAGACTTGAGAAAGGGAAGAGGAGGAGTAAGAGAAGGAAAGAAGAAGCAGCTAATAACAAAAGACATTAGAAAACAAGCATTCATCTAAGTAACCTATGACCATAAGGTATAAAAGATGAGACAGAAGATGAAGTGAAAGGTATCAGCTAAAGAATGAGAATCTGATATTATGATGCTGGTTTTAAAACAGCATACTGAACTGTACATCAGTGGACCTGCTCCTGATGTGCACAAATAAGACAAAAAGTCATGGCTTACTAGCTAAAATATTTCCTAATTAAGCATGGCTTGGTGAGGGAGGTGGTAATGTGAATTGACTTGTATATGCAGAGTTGCATAGAGAAAGGGCTGTATAGAAACTGATACTGATGTTTCCTCCAGAAAGGACAAGCAGGCTTTTTAGAGCTCCAAAATAACAAAATATCCAAGAACATATGGAAAGATTTTAGAGTTCCCACCTGATGTCTCCACAGTTTTTTCACGTTTGTTCAGAGGTCTGAGAGCCAATATCCTTTGATTTCCTATCCTCACACTCTGCAAAAATACACAGTGATCAGTTCAATTATCCTTGCCAGCAGGAAGAAAATCAGGAAAAACAAAAGACTATTATCCCCCTTTACAAATGTAGGACAAAAGTAAGTAGGAATTAAGTCACACAGGAACCATAGGGTTGAGCTGACAACTAAAAGCACCTCAGGTCAGGTACATACAGGCAAATTGTACCTTCTCCCACAATACTGCTGTTCTTCAGAATCCATGTATTCTTAAATGATCCCAGACTGATAATTTTTAAAAATCAAACATCGTTATTAAGCAGCCTTTGAATTGTCTAATTTTAGCGACAATAGGCCCATTGTAAGGCCTTTATATTTGAAAGTACTTAGATAATCTGCAAACTCCGAGTATTAAATATTCAGGATTCTGATGTCCAGTGAAGAGAAGATAGTGTGTGATCTCTTTGGTTTTGTTTCAAAAAGAGTGATTTTATTTAGCAACAACTACCATTATATCAAATGTCTACATAAAACGGTACAAAAACTTGTGCCGTCTGAGTGTCACATCCCACCAGAGCTCTTGCCACTGAAAGTACAGTGTAACCTAGCTTCTATTCAACTTTTCACATACAGGTACCACACTCTTTATGGCTAAGGTGATGCTGCCAAAAAGGTTTTAGTGTTTATTGTCCATTAATTTAAATGCACATTAAGGTTTACACTTATTTTCTCTCATAACAACATTGATGGGAAAATCTCACAGTTGTCTCACAGTTGGTGTATCTATCATCATTAAATACATTTGAGAGACTGCTGTTTCAAGGAACTAGTCCCAGGTCCATGCACAAAAATACATTTATGTTGCAAGACACCAGTATGTCTTCATTGCCCATTTGACACTGTTGAAACCCTAATCTTATTAGATATCCTACTGTAACTTGATCTTTTTAAAGACATCTTTCTTTTGAGAGGAGCAAAATCTTAATAAAGAGCATATGCACTTGGAAAAGAAATAATCTGGCTTTAAGAGCTTTAGCATGGGAAATGTTATCTATTATACGGTAGCAAGAAGAAAGGCAACAGGAAGAAAATATTTCTCTATGTTTTCACATCTTCATGACTATGTAGCTTGAGCCCCCACACCCCACAGTTTCCTCGGTGTCTATAGTATGACATGTATGCCCTCTCCTAGTATTTCAAAGGAACAATCTACCAGCTACTCTGAATACAATTCTGGAGATTCTAAGTATTTAATTCATTTCCCTCTTTTCAAATATATCTTGTTCTTACAGAGTACTAGAGGAAGTGTGAGAACGTCTGTTTCCCTCCTGAAGTGTCACCAGTGGTTAAGAAAACAACATTTTCTCCTATTATTTCTGCATCTGTCTGGCATTTAGAGAACTGAAATACAGTCAATTAAGCACATCATAATGGCAAGTGTATAAATATTGGGAAATACTTTCCTTTGATTACTTTGTTTCACTTTCCTGCACTGATGTTCTTTCTATCATTTATATTATGCACTGAATTACTCATTGAGCAATTAATCTGGAAGTGAATCTTCCATCAGAGTCATGAAGGATTAATTGTATTATACCTTTTATTCCTACATAGCCTTACAAAAAAGCTTAATCCTGTAACTGCATTTTTTTTTAATGTTCTTTTACTAAAATACCTTGGTTGAACCTTCTGAATGCACACTTTTAAGAAAAATCAAGATGATGTTTAATAAAAGTTTGTGCCACAATATTGTATATTTATTCCCCTCTACTCTTAGGCAATGGAATTTAAATAATGTGAGCACACTTTCTGTTCCAATCTTCAGTGATGCCAAGAAATACAGGTCTGCGTTTTTTTTTGTTTTGTTTTGTTTGTTTGTTTGTTTGTTTGTTTTAATGAATTTTTAAATCTTAACCACAGAATCTGATTGCAAAAATGGTGATTATTATACTCCTGCTGAAATTACTATGGTGTGAATGTAGTTAATAACTGACAGTACCCACACTTTATGCCCCAATTTAGTCCTGATTTATCTCATTTTCCTTTGTGAGTAATGGCAAGTAATTTTATCACATGTATTTCTCAGGTGCTGCACAGATTCAGTTAATAACTATGAAATATTGAAACAGCAGAGTCTTGAAGATGGTAGAATGATGAACAAATTTGTATGCCTACTTTCAGCAAAATGATTGGAAAATACATATGAAGACAAAACAAAGCCTACTGTCTTTAGTTTTTAGCCAAGACAAAAATATATCCAGTAACTCAACAAGTTTTCCAGTAAAAATAGAAAATATGTGAAGAGCTCCTGGGGGTTGCCACTCTATAAAAAATGTATCTAAATGATCAAAGATTGGGATAAAGTCCAAAAAGTAAGTCAGGCAAGGAAGGGGAAAAAAAAAAAAAAAAGACAATTTTTCAACAGATACAGTAAAAGTAGGAGATCCTGTTCTGTGTTCCCAAAATTCTTGTAATACGACTGGAAAAAATCCCTCAAGGACTGGCATTGTTAATGTGACTACTGCTCAGAGCTAGATGAGTGCTGCAAACAACTTTCTACAAATACTTTGGTGAACTTTACGACTAGTTTCCAGTTCAGTTAGGCTCGTTTTTCTTCTGCTGTTTTTCCATTAGAGTTCCTGAAAAGCCATTTTCATTTGTAAAATGTAAGAGGAACACAAAAGTCTTACAAACACAGGTATGAGTATTAGTTCCTTAATACTACCACAGAAGAAACTACATGTTACACTGCCTGTGGAGAGACAGGGTCCCCATGTTATTCAAAGCAAATTCAACACTACATTGACGAAGAAAACATATGAATGGAAGTAATTCCGCAAGGGAAAGCATGTGGCCATCCTGAAAAGAATTACATGGTAGGAAAAAGATATATCACAGAGAGACAGGATTAAACAATTTATATTCCCATGTCACTTCAGACTCTGCTTGGCCACCAGCCAATGGCTCAAGAACAGCACCATGAAAATGGCAAAGTAATCATCAGGTAGGTATCACAGACAATTACTAAGTAAGAATTCTTGTATGGCAGTGTGCAGTTGTGCACACAGCCTGTAACCACGCTGTCTTGGCAAACAAAGCCCGTAAGGCTGGGTGGCCTGGCCATTTGTAGTGATCCTGACCAGAAAGGCCCTCTGTTGCACATGGAGGAGTCGGGATGTGCACCATGCTGTCTGCCTGGGTAGGACCAGACCTGTGCTGTGAGACCTTACAAAGAAGGCCCAGCCCAGCCCTGCAGCTAGAAGTTACTCTGCCTGTGATTCCTTGCCTGCATTGAACAGGGCAGCAAGACGCTCTCATGAGAACACGGTTTCTGCTTTGCCTGTAGAAATGTGAATGGAGTTGTTTCCTTTTAAGAAAACCCCACAACAGCTTGAAACACCATTAGGAAAGAATCTCTGCTATGGACGGGATCTGCACAGTGTGCTGTGCATGGGTCAGTCCTCTTCAATGATACACTGTCCGCATCTATTGGCATCTAAAAGAATGTAAGGTTACCTATACCATTTCATGTCTTATAGTGTTAGCTCTAGTAACAGGACTGCAAATGATACCTCACAGAGTCTGAGTGCCTTTCTCACTGGGATCATTAACAACCAGCACCTCACACTGCAAGACAACACTGTAACTGGAAGAAGCAAGACATGGAGAAATGACTAGATAATCTCTTACCAGAAAAGTAGTTTGAGGATTTCTAAGACTACCTGAGAATTTCAGCGAAATGTGTATTTTCTGCCAAAGAACCACAAAATAACCCTAGAGCGTCACAAATCCAGGCATTTGAAACAACAAAGGAAATCAGATTTCTAAAACTGAAAAAGAAGAAAGGAAGGAAGTGTTTACACCCTATCTCTAATACTCCGGTGATGGAGGCATACAGTCATGGTGCAGGAGATACAGGCTTATCTCTCTTCCTTTATTAAAGGGGAGCTGAACCTGACTCTTCCCCCTCTTCATCAGTGAGCAGTATTTTTCCCTGTTGATGTCCTATGTTGTACAGAATTTCTAAATTTTCACCAAATCAGTCTTTGTACGCCAGGTGTCTCAGTAGGTAAGCGTACCAGTCACCAGGCTATGTAGATGCCTCACTGTGCATGGCAGTATCTACTTAACACTAAACTTATAAAAAAGGAGAGAACTGGTGTGTGACATTCCCAGTCATCTGAGAACAAAGCACATGCTTGAAATAGGAACAGGAAGTACATCTAATGACAAAAAAAAAAAAACAAATAAAAAAAAAAAAAACCAAAAATATTTTTTTTTTTTTTTTAAAAAAAAAAAAGGAAAAAAAAAAAAACTATTTACATTTTAAAATATTTAAATTTAAACAAACAATCAAACAGTCCTCAACTCAGAGATGTTTCATGGCTCCTACTCTACCAAAAAAAGGTAAATAATCACCACTTAACCATGGCAAAGAAGAAAGAAGGACAGGACCAATGCAGGAAGAATGTAATTCATTCCTCATATGGACACAAATAGTTTTCATACTGACATTCCTATTTTTTTTTTTTTCTGCCAAATCAATACACTCAGCACCAATGATCTCGTAATGAAACAGTGAAAATGGTGGAACAGTCCTTTTTTTTATTCTTTCCAATAAACAGACAAATTGTTTTCACTGGAGTTTTCCATAGATTTACAGGAAAAAAAAAAAAAAAAAAAAAAAAAAAAAAAAAAAGTGTGTAGTTGTTAAGTTCAATAAAACTATTAATATATATATATTTATATATATATATATGCATACAATCAAGTTACATGAATTTACATGTAACTTTTTAATGCAAGCCCTGAATTTTAAGAATCAAACCCTGGTTTGAATTTATTACCAAATTCTAAAACAAACTGACAAATTTAACTTGTTATGTACACAGACTGGAATTCATAACAGACTAGAATTTGGTCCTTAGAGAAAAAGACTTCAGTCAACAATGTTAATGAAATAAGACAGCATATGAGTAGAAAGGCAAAAATTAGGAAATCACTCCAGAGTCTGCATGACATATAAGCTCTGAGGAAGGTTACAGGGAACTACATGGCATGGTGAGTCAAGTCATTTTATGGACTTATTGCAGAGATCTGCATTTCCTCACAAACAGATGGCATCATTGCTGAAGCACGTTGAAATCTATACACATGTGCCACGTGTAAACACCCATGCATACACTCACACAGACAAAGGAGAAAAAAGAATCAAGTTAAGATAGAACTGTAAGAATTTACACTTAAGAAGTTAAATCAGAAACTGAATCAGTAAAATACTTTTTAATAGAAATTTTTGAAGACTATGTCAATTATTTCAAATGTTGACCTACCAACCATACCAAGTGATATTGAGCAATTCAAGCCTCAAGGACTAGTGGGGAATGTCTCATAAACGGTAAAAAGTATCTTATGCTTTCTGTTTAAAGCACATTTTCTCAAAGCGGCCAGAAATTGAATAAAAACAGGGTATCAGCCAGTGACTGCTTCATTTCATTTTTTAAATGGTTCCTTCTTCCAAAATATTATTAGCACATGTGACCTGCCTCTCCCAGACACAAACTTGTCCACCCAATGCATTCCCATTCTGCCTCCATGAAAACAGTGAGTTGTGCGTTCCTGATCACTGAAGAGGAACCAAAGATGATGCTTAGGGATTTTTTATCTTTTTCTCCCAGAAACTTAATTTTTTGGAAAGCATTTGTAAAGTAGTTTGAATCCCAAGGCAAATTTGTATGAACCTGTCTAACAATGATCACTCACACAGGAAACCTTACACAGAGCCTTTTATGATTTTATAAGTATTTTTAGAATTCTGTGCAGTAGCTAACTCCAGTTCTCAGAATTTTTCTCTATTATCTTCCCTTAAATAAAAACATAACTAGTTACTGTGCACTAAGTCTTACAAAAAACAAAACAAAACAAAACAAAAAAAAATCAGACTCCTCGCAATTTTTTTCAGGCGTAAATAAAAACATTGAAATCTCATGCAGATTCCTATTCAGAGTGTAGAAAGGTGAAACTTTTAAGACACTTTCCTCAAGCCACTCATATTAGATAAGCATTCCAAAGCTTTGATAGAACAAGGCAAGCTACAATTAAAATATATATATATATATTTTTTTCCCATTAAAAGGGGAGATTTGAGAAGACAATCATTAGAGCTGATTTTTCAAGTAGTGTTAAATAGGAGGAAAACTGAAAATCTTTAAAAGAGGTTTTGAAAGAGAAACAGTATTTATTTGGAAACATTAAACAATTTTAAATAAACTTTTCAGCATTTCATCTTAAAGCTGTATTTCATTTTTTATTCTTTTGCTAATAGGTTTTGCCTACTTACTATGGCAACTTGAATAAAAATTTTAAGTTGCCTGAAAAATGACCATTGTCATATTTTTCCATCTTGTCAAAATATTACTAAAATAGTTTGGTATCATCTGAACTAAGTTCCTCCCAGTTTTGCAATTCAGCCACCAAACTGAAAGAAGACAATTATTCCCTCAGTATTATTTTGAATAGCAAGCATAAGCTCCATTTTTTTTAAGTGGTTCAGCATTAAAAGCATCAAAAACATGCTGTGAGCTACATTTTTAAGGCCTAAGAAATGAAGAGGTATCATTGAATACTTATGGCTAATAAAAGAAATAAATCATATTGCAGCACTTGCATTAGCTCAAGTGTTCTCATTATAGCTTGTGTTTTACACAAGTAACGACTGAGTGAAAAACGCAGGAAGGAGCTTAGAGGAAATACAATTCCTCTTAGCAAAATTAAGAAGGATGCACCAGTGTAGCTCAGTTAGATACACCCACATTTTGATACCTTCCTTTCTGCTTGAATGTCACACACATTTTAGATGTTGAGATATGGAACTGTCCTAATCCCTGTGTTAGCATCTTTTGAAGAGTCGGCTATGGAATATTACACAAGGTGAAATGAGTAGCAAAAATAAGATTCAATAGCTAGCATGTGACTATGTGAAATTAGACTTCTTGTTTAGAGAATCTGGCATAATAGCATAAACTTATGAAGTGTGGCCAGGTAATGGTGACCATAAAAACTTCTTACAGAAATAAGATCTTTCTCCTTTACAAATTTGATTCAGCAGCATTCTATTATATTCATGCCAGAAATGTTAGATCCATTTACTGTTATCTTATTAATAATATATGCAATATTGCAATTACTAGCGCAGGTCCAATTACCTATTGTATTCCAGGGCAGTATCAGCAATACAATCAATGACTTTTCAAATCCTTGGTAAAGGGGATGAAAAGACAGAATTGAGAGGGAATAAATCAGACTGCCTTTTGGTACAATTGTATGGCACCAGTAATAAAAATAATGACTGTTATTATTACTATTATTCACTGGGATATATATTTGCTTTTATTTGAGAAGATACTTCTTTATCCAAAAGAGAAAATGTAAAGTAAATTATACTGATTTACACCTGGAAAAACAGCATTTTTGCATTAAACAATATGTTTTTGTTTTGTTTTGTTTTGTTTTAGAAACAAGTTGTAAGAAATGTTAAAACCAATTAGAAAGGTAGCATAATTGGAAAGTGAATCTTTCTTCAGATTCACAACATTAATCTTTGAATATCCAAGAGATTTTAATTCACAGTTTAATTTGCAGATGGTGAAGTTAACATATGTACTGTTCAGTGTAAAGTCATGGTCTAACATTTAAATAATAAACATTACACTCAAATAAAGTATCAGTTATTTTGTAGACACTATACAGATGTGAAAAGTGTTAATATGATTCGTGTCGTGTATGAAACAATGCTATGGCAGCATGATGAAACTTGCTATAACTTTCTATCTAAGAAAAACAGAGTGATTAGTGTACATAGTTCTTGTACTGTGTAAAATAAGAGTCTAGCAATTTGTGTAAATAGAGGGCTTGAAGGACGAACACTGAGACTCAAGTCTGGGAGATAAGAGGACCAAGGAGGTTTTTTTGGAAACTACTGACTTCTGCACGAGATGCTGCCCAAGCTTCTGATGTCTGGCAAAGGGATCCACCAAATAAGGAGAAAGGGGGAGTTGAAGGACAACCGAAGGACAAAGCCTGGGAGGAAGACTATGAGCCTTCAGCACAAGAGACCCCCAGAAAGACCACGAGAGACTGATACGCATGCGTCCGGAGAGGGTTTGGATTCTGGGAACTAATTATAATAACCCTGCCTTTTCTAGGAATAGTGATGAATATGTATTAGTCTAGGAGCATAAAAATCAGCCCCCTGATGTAACAGGTGTGCATCTGGGTGGAGCAGAGACTCCCGGTGCACCCAGCGCTGTTTGCTTGCCTCTATTCGCTTAATAAATTACAAACTTTAATTTTAATCCTATTTGGGACTCAAGCATTTATCACACAGATAAGCAACTCTACCACAAATTGTCTGAACTAAACTATTGCTTTACTTTTTATTACCAACCTCAGTTGGTTCTCTTCTCTCTTCTGTGAAGTTCTTCAAATATATTACAATGTCTTGTGAAAATCTTACATAATTAAGTCTACAAGAGCCCCATATTGCAAGCAGAAAAATAAAATGCATCGGTCATCACTGAAACTGCACAAGCAAATGTTCATGGAGCTCCCTGGAAGCATGATGGTTCACATTTATGAGTTTTGGTTTATAACTGAAGCTCAAGAAAGATTTCACATCTTCAATTATGTGTATAATGTTGGTGGAAGAATTTCATAACTGAAATGTCAACAGACCTAATTATAGAAAAGATAGCAAGAGAAGAGAAAGTTGGATGAGTGGTGCAACATGTCAAAATATCTTGAAAAAAACAGCAAGATGTAACTTGATAGTATTGAGCTTCAGTTCTCTAAGTAATGAAGAGAGAGGATAACTACTATAAGATATAATGACAACCTCCAAAATGGAGAGGAAGATGGGAAACAGTTTTTTGTTGTTGTTGTTTTTCCAGTGCTTTAAGTTACTTTTAAAACTGCAATCCCTTCCTGGTTTTTGATGTTGTCTATTCATTCACAAAATCATCTTCTCTGACTTTATTTTCAATTCTTAGCATTGTTAATTCTTAACCTCTCCATACTGCTGTATACTGTTAATATATGTTACATATTTTTTTATCAGTAATCCTACTGATTTGGCTTAACAGCACCAATACAGAGGTTGAATAAAGAGGTATCTACTTGCTCTGTGCTGTTTCCAGTAAGGGGACCATCACTGTCAAGCAAAAAATTCCCTCAAGGAAATACTGTGAAATGAAACTCATTTCTGACAGTTTAAATGCTGCATATTATAGGGTCAAAATAAAAAGTCACATTTCATCTCACCAAGTCAGTTTAAAAAACACTGTGCAGAAGATGTGGATAGTCAGGGGACTTGAATTAAATTTTAGATACCAAAAAAAAAAAAAAAAAAGTTTCTTTTGGAAGTTAGAGTTATAACCAGGTGAAATAGATGCTACAGTTAGTGCATAGAATTTAAGAGGAATATAAATATTAGACATGAATTCACATATGGAGCTGGGCTTTTTAGACATAAGTTTGTGTTATACTTGACCTTACTCTAGTTCACTGTCAGAAACCAAGTCCAAAAGTCAGTTTTGCAATTCCAGCATAAAATATTCAAAACAGCAAATTATTTTTAACCTTCAAAAAGTCTGTTCTGTTTCAGGAACATACACCAAATGTGTGATTTAAATAGAAAGGAAGCTCTTATTAAGTCAGGTTTTCTATACCAGATGTTAAATAGATTTTTATTGGTAAATTTTTAGACTGAAGACACTTAAAGTTAATTAGCTCAGTTTTTATTTTCTTCTAAATTACTAAGCACCTACAACTGTGGAAACTATAAAGGCGAAAGAAACTGTCAAAAAATATATATATAATGGCAAAATATTTTTTCAAATGTATGCTCAAAACTAATCTTACATGTTCCTATAGGCATTCCCAGCCATTCCTAATCTTTGTATTAAGCATATTTATGTATGCTGAACAGCAACACTGAGGCTTTAAGGTGTCCTCTACAATCCCCTAATACACATCTTAAACTAAGTTTTTGAGAGTTACAATGAAGAAGGAAGGAAGAAATAGCAGCATTTCTTTAACCATAAACATCATAGATCTGCGGGGTGCACATGCCCTTCAATTTATCCATGTTCTGCTTCATACTTGATGTCGGCAAAAAACACCTCATCAAAGACAAAAGTTAGCTTGATATTATCCACTAAACTATATTTACATTCTTACTTTTTTGACTGAAAGTTATAACAGTTCTTTGAACACTGATTTCAGACTTTGTTTCTTCTGGACATAGCAGCAACATTAAATATGTTAATTCTCAAAGTTTAATTTAATGTTCAACACTTTTAAAGATATACATTAAGAAACACTAGGGATTGTTTGAATGATTTCTCAGTCCTTTTTTTTTTTTTCTTTTTTTTTTGTAACAGATCTCATTAACAATGTTTCTGACATAAATCAGAGGAAAATAATTCCCATTAGCAATGATTTTGAAGATGATGTTGATTGTATCTCTGTAGCTCATTTCATATGAAACTTCATTATTGCTGATAAAAAGGGTCTTTAGCATTTTGAAAACCTTTAGGTTTGGCAGAGAGATTAAAAGTTTAAATATTAATGTTCTGATTCTGCTCTTGTGGGAATCAGTATTTCCCTGACAAAATCCTCCAGGAGTTCACTGAAATTCCACAAACATTTCACACTCGTGCAACTGAATGCAGAACCAAATTGGTATGCATTTTTTCTATTTCAGAGGACCTAAATGCAAATTTCTGTTTCATCTTGAATAAAATCACATTTAAATGGACTACAGTTCCCCAGTGCTACTGTCCAAAATATTAAATATACTGGAAAGGTTGCATTTGACATTCATTAAAATGCATTACACTGTCATTTGAATGGACATTTTAGAATTTGTTGCATGAAATAAAAGGTAATGAAACGCTACATAGATGCCAAAGATATGCAATGTCATTCTTCTGATCCCCACTGAGGAGAGTTAAAAATCTAGTTTTATTGGTAACAGCCATTTAAATTCACTCTTTTCTAAGGAAGAATGAAAGCTTTAGCACTTAACACAGAGCTAGATTCCACCTAGCCCATACATGCCTGTACAATATGCTTAAGGTGCCTAAAAATGGTAATTCCCTAGAACTCAGCTGTTACTGAGATTTCTGTGATTGAAAAAAACAGAAGGAAAGCTTCTGAATTTCTTTCAAGGGGTAAGAAGAAGTTCACAACAGAAAAGATGAGGGGCTTAAGATCACAGAATCAAAGGATTCTCTAGGTTGGAAAAGATGTTAAAGATCAAGTCCAACCATCAACCCGACCTACTGAGTTCCATTGCTAAACCACATCCCTTAGTGCCACGTCCACATATCTCTTAAATACCTCCAGGGATGGCAACTCCATCACTTCCCTGAGCAGCCTGTTCCAATGCTTCACCTCTTTCTGTGGAGAAATCTTCCTGCTACCCAATCTAAACCTCCCTTTGATGCAACTTGAGGCCATTTCCTCCCATCCTGGGAAACAGGATGCATGTCACCTGAGAAAACAGAATGACACCTTCCTCACTGCAACCTCCTTTCAAGCAGTTGTAGAGAGCAATGAGGTCTCCCCTTGGCCTCCTCTTCCACAGTTCCCTCAGCCACTTCCCATAAGGCGCAGCACTCCAGTTTGATCCATGGCAAGCACCAGGCAGAGCATACAAAAGCTGTGCTACCAAGGGCTGTGCAAGTTGCCCCAAATCTGACAGAAAGAAAGTATATGACTGGCAACATGAAAACGACCCAAGGAGTGTGAATGAGAATACTGTAGAAAAACAGCCACAAGGTGAAATAATTGTTTTAAATTTTGATACCCACCTCCCTGCCCATATAGGAAGCCCAGAGAATACTAACAGGCAGCATAGGTAAGTAAAATGAAAGTATCTGCTCTTCACATTGTACCTATAATCCCAAAAGGGCTGGATCTTTTGGGTAAAAGAAAGCAATGAAAAGGCAATCTGGCACACACCAGAAGAATCATTAAGCCTCGGAAGAGATGCTCCATTGAAATGAAATCAATTGTGAAGAAGTGAACTGGGTTATTGAAATGCTCACACTTCTATAACCTCAGCTAAAAATCCAACCAACCCTTCACAATAAAGACTAGATCCAATTCTGTTATGCTGTTCAGTTTTGACATTTGTAAGTTAACATTTTCTGTCTTTGAATGATTCAATTTCTAAATTTACATTAAGTTATAATAGAATGCAATCATAAAGAATTTAACTCCAATATCTAAAGCACACGGAACATTTTAAAAGGATAATATACTTATGTGAATAACTTTAAAAATATTCTATTTCCACTCTCATTTTGAATGAAGAGAAATTCTGAAATCCATTGTAAAAAGATTCTTTTGTTCTCTGCAAAGTGCTTGTTAACATACAGCGAAGGGGACACGGTGTAATTTTCAGTCTTGCGGATTTAGACAGTTGACTATTCTTTTTGCTTTTCAGTATTTCTTGCCTGCTCCTGTGAAACACACATGGGAGTTATTTTTCTAACCAATAGTAATGAATTAGCAGATGTTTCCTCACATGCAGAAGCTGGAAACAGCAACACGAAAAGATGGAAAACAACAGTAAATTATGCTGCAGCTGTAATTAATATTATCTTTGCATTTTAAGTTGGTCAACCATGTACTCCATAAACTTACATCACTTACCTCTACAACACAGCTCATGTAATTCATGTAAAGGAATAGCTTCAGAGAAACCTCTGACAAGTGGCTACAGCACAGGCAAGTGGCAGGTCTCCTCCGAAGGTTAAGTAAACCCTGGGTCCCTAAGTTTTCTCCTGAGGTACAGCAACAATCATATCTGTATCCTCTTGTAGCTCTGAGTATTAACTTTCATGACACATGATGATGCCTTTATTCCCCTTAAGCTTTTAGGGCTCTGATATGCATCTCTCTCTTACCATTTATCACTGAATTCTCTTCATTTGAGAATGGACCCCTACCTCACTCAGGGCATCTACAGTCACTGCCTTTGCAGGTTCACTTGGTGTCCACAGAGTGCTCTTTTGGAAAGCTTGGCAGATTTTCTTTTCCTAGTGACTTGTGAGGGATATTAAAACAAAACAAAACAAAAACAACAAAAAATTTTCTGCATCACTAAAATTCTACTTATGGGCTGTATCTACATTATCTACCACATTCCCCTCTTCCCTGTAGAATTACTCCACTAGTAAGAATACGTTTAACACTAATTCAACTAATTTACGATTGTCTGGCCGTTCTCATTAGGATTTGATCTGACAAAATGTAAGTACATACATCCAAGCTACTTCCAAGCTACTTGAAAAGGTTCTCCACAAAGACAATGGGAAAAAAAAATAAATCCTTGGGCTTGATTCATCATACAATATAATAGATAAAGTAGGTCAGACAGATCTGGCACTAAAGTATCTATTTCTCTGCAGTGACTTAAAATTATTTTTAGACAGCTTCCACAAACCAAAATCAAAGAAGAGGAATTCCAGTGTTCTGTCTACATTAGCTTTTATTTTTATTAAGAGTTTTGTTCCATTAATTTCTACAGTGCATTAGACATACTCTTATCACCCCAAAAGAGTACACTTACTATGCCTTGTAATCAAATTGGTTATGCTGTCATGCATAAAGACGTTATACATTCCCACATTAAACTAACCTGTTCTTCTAAGTCACTGGGTCTGAATGACAGAAAGAATAGAGCATCTAATGTCCAATTTACTTAAGTGTGTAAAATACAGTCCTCCCACACAGCACTGTTCAACAGTTTTTTGTTGTTGTTGTTGTTATTGTTGTTGTTTTTCTTTTCCTCCTGAGCAAGGCTCTAAATTGTAGGTTTAAAAATGGTAGTTCTGATCAATTCACTTTGAAGTTTGGTTTTGTGAGCCAACATTTTTTCCTTGCTATTGTCAAAGCTCAGAAAAGTAGTTTATTGATATAATCTCTATAAAAATAAAAGCATAATGGCCATACTAACTTTTTTTTTTTTTTTTTTTTTTTTTTTTCCCTGAAATCTCCTGTGATTGAGAATCAGGGTTCCCCGGGAACTCACTTGGAGGTTAGTAGCCTAAGTGGTTGGTGCTGGGGCTTTCACGGCACACTGGTGTGACAGCCCAGGGTTAGGGCCCATCATCCCAAGTCCCACATGTGAAAAAGCAGTGGCTGTGTTACAGCAGGGCTTGCAGGGAGAAAAGATAACAGCATAGAAATCAGAGCCTGCTCACAGAAGAAGATGATGCTGAAAGAATTAGTGTAACAGTGTGCAAATTGGAGGGAATTTTGGAAACCAAACACCAAGCCCATATGTGTTCAAATTTGGGTGCAGAGGTTGTTACAAGGGAGGAGTTACAAATAATGGCATGGAGCTATGCCTGTAGTAGGTACCTGGTATGAATTGAACTGAGAAGTAAATATCCCAGAAGACTAAACAGGTTAACAGAGACTTGATTAAAGCCAAGGGAGTGGAAAAACCACAATAACAACATTGCCATTTTTACCCCTTATTTTAACATGAACCTCTATCTGCTGAGGCATTCACTAGCTCTTTATTGGGTTGGACTTGCATGCTTCAGAGTGGATACACTAATTCAGAGCGGATTCTGATCTTACCTCCGTTTATTACTCACTTACTTTTAACACTAGACTGCATAAAGGAGTTAAAATCTATCAGGCTTGACATCTAAATTCACTTCTGGTAAGCCTGCCACAGCATTTTTGCAGACAAAAATGCTTACCTTGGGAAAAAAAAGCTTGTATTTCCATTTTCCAGGCAACTTTTCTAGAAGGAATGATATAATAAGCAAACTGCTCCCTAGGGTAAATGTTAGTCATCTATACATCCATGTCCCCTGTGTTCGTTACTGACATTAATTATACCTAGAAAGGAAGCCATCAGCCACAATAAAACCTTAGCTGATTCACAGTCTATCTATTCAGCAACAGAAGCTGCTGTCTTATAAGCAGGCTGTTTTAGTGTTTCACACAGCCTTTTCAGTGAATATGAAGTCAAATGCAAGGGTTTGTACATTCATCCTTCTGTTGTGCACCACACAACATATATTGCATTCAAATTATCTAAATTGATGAAATAGGTGCTGCATTGTTAAGATAGGAAAAAGAGAGTACTAATCATTAGATTGGTTAGTTGGTTACAGGTTCTATTATTAGGAATGTAGAAACAAGATCTCAATTACCGTATTACATTCAAAATAACCCCTTGGCAATATTTGTTCTATTGTCTGAGAAGTCATGTATTGCTAGGGATGCCTGAATATTGAAAAATGAAAGGCTGCACATTACATCAGGAATGCATACTTCTCCTTTACTTCCTTTTAATTTTTAAGAAGTTACAGCGTGAAAATTCATTTAGAAGGTCCTTTATTACTGCATGTTATATGACACTGTCTTAATGTTTTGAAAAATCCTAAGAATCATGTATGAAAGCATCTAAGAAATATCTCTGGGGTTTTACTGTAACATTAAACTAGGATTATTTGAATTCTATTCATACTCAGTGTCAACAGTATAACTCAGCCCTTGATGAGTGCAAAAAGGTTACCAGACTGGAAGGCACACTGCTTTTTAATTAAATACATTTTTTCCTAAGTTTGTTCTGTCCCATTCAGATAGTGCATAGGAGTTCTGTCCAGAATGTATTTCTTAAGTGCTTGTTAAAGATGTCTATACTGCATTGTACAACTCCACAGGAAGATTTTTTTTCACTGAGCATAGACCTATCTCAATATTATACATGAGGAATACACTAAGGGAAAGAAATAAGGAAGGAAAAGATGTTAGAATAAACTAATCTATTACTCATGTAATTGCTGACACAAAGGTCCACATATCCTATCAGAAGACTATTTATTACACAAAGTACATCAAAGAACCACCCCTAAAATCTTGATGTACCATATCAAAAGTTATGATTAGAAGAAATCAAAACTGAATCTTCAGAAGGCTGGAAGTTTCCTAACAGTAAATATCTAGAAAAGCAAGAAACAAACTATAGATGTTTCATGTTCACTGAAGAGGTTATTACCTCCTTTAAATTATAATTAAAAAACCTACCTAAACCATGTCATAAAGAAAATAAGAATGAAAGGACTTGTAAGAAGATGTAAAAGGTCTTCTTGAGGTTGTGACTCACAACTTCAGAATAAACAGAGAGCTTACATGAAATGGAGAAAGATACATTTTATAAATTAATAAATAGGATTAAAATGAGAATTACCTCTATCAAAAAGGAAGATGAACTTCACTGAGCACGTTTCTCTCTCTCTCTCTCTTTTTTTTTTTTTTTTTTGCAATGTCTTTTAACTATGTAAGCAAATATAAAACTGAGTACTAAATCAGGTTGTTATGTGAGACTAATGCAGTAAAGAGACATTTACATCTGGCCCCCAAAATAATTTGTGTCATAATGACAGTATTCAATAGAGAAGCAAAGGACGAGTAACTAATGGAAACATGGATGTGTTAGTTTTAATATCCAAATTGGAATCTAAACTTGAAGTGCTTAGCCTATGAAAATAAACAGAAGATAAAGAAAATAAGGCTTGGAAAATAAAGTCTCCATACAGAGCCCTGGGAAAACTGGCACATGAAATCACAAATCCTCCAGCAAATATTTTAAGCAAATCTGCCCAATTGGGAATGGTATCCTAGCAGCACACGAGAATATAGCAGTAGAAGGGAGAAGGAAATCTCGGCAACTAAAAGCCCAAAGCTTCAGGTTTTACCTGAAATTTTGAAGTGAAGAATAATTCAATATATGGATAAGATGAAAAATAAATTCAGTAAGATTTCACTGAAGACAAAATATGCCAAACCATTTTGATGTCTTCATGTGGTTTCATTTAGATATGATAATATATTTTGTCAACAATAAAACTGTGCATCTACTCTTTCTCATCTTCAGTTAACAGTACAGTGGGTGTACTGTTAAACAGAACATTACCGGGCAAACCAGAAATAGACTGGATTAGTTCATAAATAAGGCAGTACCGAGAAAATAAGCATCACCTGAAGTGTCATAAAAAAGACATCTGATTCATTTTCTATCAGTCTTGCCATATTTTCTAGACATTTTTTTTTTTTACCTTAGTCAGCTTCTAAACATAATTTTCCATTCAGTGTTCTATTTGAGGAAATCTTTCTTTTTTGCATAGAAACAATCATACAAGACAACATTTACCACATCACTGCTTCAAACCCTTCTGGAGTTATAATTATAGGAAACCTTCTTTGTTCGTTGCTTGTTTTAAAAATATATATGCAGAAGACAAATGTAACAAAGGAAAAAGCCAACAGGTATCAATCTCTTGCACATTTCCTATTAAAAACAAAACAAAACAAAACAAAACAAACAAGCAAGCAAAGAAAAACATTACTTCTTTGTTTTTGTCATTATTATTGCCTACAGTGAAGAAATTGTTAGGAAGAAAACCTACACACATTGTACTACTCAATTTCATTTTAGTCTGCTATCTCTTGCTGAGCTTCTTGCTAAGAGATACCTCTAAAACAAGAAAGACCTGTATTAAAATATATTTGGGCCACCTTACTTGATCAGCTTGTTCATATAATAAAACGGCTCCAGTAACCTGGAAAACTCCAAAAGCAGATATAATTCCAATTTCTGACTAGTACTTTGCACCTTATGATTTTCAGGTGAAAACTAGCTGAAAACAAGCACAGATCACAGCATGTTTACTTTGAAGACACTGCACAAAGGATAAAAGAATGAATAACTGTGAGTTTCCTGACATGAGTAACCTCCCACCAGAAACTCTGGATGAACTGTTGATGTAACATTGTCTGTAACATTGTTTGACAACATTATTTGTTGTTGTTTGTTTATGTTTTTTTTTTTTTTCTCCTGTAGAACTGAAATACCATTTTTTTAATATTAAAAAACAGCACAAAGAAACAAGTGAATATAAGAAATATAGTTTTGATTAATAGATGTTAAACTCCACTACCCTCAAAAAAACCTGAACTTGAGGCAATTTGCAACAAAGCTAGTACTCTTTGTATGCAAGATATTTCAAGGTCTTATAAAATCATTCTCTTTAATGTTGGTATCTCAGGAAATACATATAAATAGTAATGTATGTAGAGACTTTTCTAAGTAGCCAAATTGAATTTCTATCATTTCAAGCTTTTGCACAGCATTTATTCAGAAGGTAAGAATATGCCCCTATATTAGAGGCTCACATTAAATACATACATATATGTACATTTTATATATACCTATATATAAATATAAAGGAGTGCATGTTATATATACAATTGCATTTTAAAAACTCTAATATAAATAAAACTCTAGAAAATTTCCTGAACACTGAATTAACAAACTTTTCATATCACAGTGCTTTCTCTCCTCCTGCCCCCTCCCAAGGCAAACAAACTGGGGAGGGGGGGGAAGCTGAGATTTTAAAATCAATAATTAGCCTTTTCATTTTATTAGCACTGCAATAAAGCACATTACTCACATTATTATCTAAAAAAATATTTTATTTGAGAAATTGGTGATGATTTTAAAGGGGAACATGAGTAAAGCATTCGCTTTCAAAATTAAATTCATATTATAACAATATTAGCTCATACAGGTATATCAAATCTTGTAATAAGACTGTGCAGCTGTAGACATGTCAATATAGTTCTACACCAGTCATTACTGATATGTTCACATGCATTGAGTTTGAATTCAACCCTGCATTTTCACCAGAGCTAAAATATACAATACAGGTAACACTGCATAACTGTTGTAGATATGAAGCACTAAAAGCCCTTGCACATCATTTGACCAGAGGTAATAAACAAAATGAGCTATTTCAGAAGAACAGACTACTGTTACTTAGTTTACATGTTAAATACAATAAGTATGTAAAAAGTAACCCTAAAGCTACCTAGTTAAGAGCTATGAAATTCCATATTTGTTTTTTCTCTGCAGCCTCAGTTCAGCCCTTTTATAGGCTCTTTATTTCTGCGACCAGGTATACGTTTATTCCGTGATTCCCTGCCTCAAGCTGGAAAAGGACTGGCCTGGGAATGATGGAGGGAAATGCAGAAAATGAGACTCATGTCTGTAGGACCGCTCTGTTAGGTTCGTTAATGAAGTCAGTACAGCACAGCTAATAAGGCTGTGGATTGCAGAGAGGGAAAGACAGCAGAAAGGACACTTTGTGGAACAGCTTCTTTGTGGCAACATCATTATGGACAGTTGTGCTACTCTGCCATTAATCATCTGATAGCCATGAACTTACTATCATTATTATCTGTGCTATATTTCTAAAAAAAAAAGTATCCTAATACCATTTATTACTTCTCATAAAAGGCTTAATATTGATGACTGAAAAAGGAGCAAGCCAACATGTCATAATCAATCACATAATTATATGTCATAATTATCAGTTGGGGTAATAAAATCAGTTTTATTACTAACAATAAGTGGTTTATTTTAAACCAACAAACACTAGTTCCTTTTGAAGAACACAAAATTTTACAGCTATCAATGTTTATGCTACAGTAACTTAATGTTCCTGAATAATACAAGGTCCTACTAATAACACTGGTAATAGTGGATAATACATGACACATACCATGCTCTGCTGACTGTAAATGATGAACATGGACTCAAATTAATTATCCAGCAAATCCCTGCGTCCTCTGATTACATGTTTAGAAAGCATCCACTCCCTTATGCTGAGTAACAACTTGGCTGACTATAAATACATGAAACACTGTGCACCTATATGGTTCATAACTGTGTCTTTCTTACGTGTCAAGCCTCTGCCTATGCAGATATTTTCCAAAGATGAATTCTGAAATTTTACTGCAGCTGAAGTATTTCATCCTTTTGTGTATTCACTGGCAGACCAAGAATTTTTGTTATCCAAAATCCAAAGCTTTCTTGCAGATAACTGCTCTTCCCTGGAATGACTGCATGCATATTGATGGGGTGGAAGTACTGTTTGGCAGCCACTCTCTTTACCATTAAAAACTACGAGTCCTATCTGTCAGGCTAGATCTGTCTGTAGCTACCCCTCCTCCTGCATGCTGAATGCCCAACACTAAATGCGGCAGAACAAGCCCTCCTCTCTTAGTTCCTCTCCACTCTCCTTGAGACTGCAAGACACTCTGAGCTTGATCCACAGCAATGAATGGAGGACAGAGGAAAATGAGCCAGGGGACACTTTTCCCTCCTAGCTTACAGTGTGCTTACAGTGTGCTTACAGTGCTGAATGTTTCTCTGACCAGCACCTGTCTGCCAGGACAAAGAGTCCTAATCAGGATTAACTAAGTAAAGAGTGCAGGAGAAATGGTCAAATGAGCCTCACCACTTTGGGCTACAATCCTGATTTCTTGGAACTTAACTCAAAAGACAGAGGTGGAGACATAGCAACAGGAGCAGCTTTAAGCAGGTTTATACCTTTTTCCAGGCTGAGGATTTTGTTGTCAAGATTCACTCCAATTGTCAAGTGGTATTCCTGACTGGCAGATGCAGAAAGTAGTTCATGAACGTGAACTTAAAGGTCATAGAAAAGCTCTTGCAAATTTGTGTCAAAGATGACCAAGTAGCTTCAGCTAAAATTACAATGATAAAGTACTTATAAACAATTCTGATACATTTTGTGATATGGCATGTTGAACTAAACAAACAAACCCAACAATGTTTTCTTGTTTCCTATAGGTGTTCTTGTTTCCTATTTTGACTGTAGAATATATATCAGGATACCATACTGCAAGGAAATGCCTCCCCCCAGCCCCCCACGCCACCCCCCAAAAAAAGAGTTTTTAGGGGATCTTCAAAATATAAATGAAAAGACAAATAAATTAGCACTAAAACCTGAGGAAATATTTTCAAGGATGAATTTGTATTTCCAAGTGAAACTGTGTTTTGATACATCGTATGAATAAATCAACATCATACTAGTGCACGATGCCCCTTGTGGGTCTGAGATTTTTCTCTCATGGCTTCTCCACAATACAAATACTAAAATATTCTGTTAGCTAGAGAGAACAACTTTTCAAAATGGTTGTTCAGGCACACTGAGACAGAAAACTCAAGTTACATTCACTTTTTTTTTTTTTTTTCATGGATAGTAACTAAGCTTCCCATCTGTCAGAATTTTTTCCTGTATGCCAAGTTATAGAATATTTCTCTGTCTCTGCTAGAATGAATATTTAAAAAATCCATGACAAATACTTCATTCAAACTTTGGAGTATCTCCTCTGCTTTATACAATGTTTTTGTTCTTCCATTTCTCCAGAAATCTTTGACTGAACACACTTCCCTTGTTACGGTCTGTTTTCATTATTGTCCAATTCCTCTTGGTTTGTTTATACCCTCCAGTAAATATATTTTGTATTTGAAGGTTTTTCTGCACACTCTACAAAGATTTTTCACCACAGAAATGCATGACTAAGCTAGCTGCAGCACAAGAAAACAGCATTAATAGCAGTGAATGCTATGCGCTCCACTTCACTAAATATGCCTAAAGATGAAAAGAGTACAAGCTAAAAGCTATTCAGCTTTTTTTTTTTTTAAAAAAAAAAAAAAAAAAAAACTACATCCATACTTGAATTCTAAGTACACCTATATGCAAAAGGATTAAAGAAACCCTACTTTTGAACATTAGAACTCTATTTTGGGGTGAAATTCTTATTTGTAATAGGACATATACAACGATTTTCTACTAAGTTGGCAACAGCCACATAAAGTTTCCAGATACTAAATGAACACTGCACCTATACTCAACCAGATTTCTTCTGAGTAAAGAAAATCCAGTAACATCATTAGATTGTGGCAAAATAGAAGAACAAACTCCTCTAGAAGGTAACAGGGAGTGTGGAACTTAACCTACAGGATTTTCTTTCTAGAAAGTTACCTCTTTCCATTGACTCTGTAGGACCTCAAGAGAGAATCAACCCCTAAAGTTACATAACTGAAATTAGATGCTCAGAGTAATTTATGTGAATGTCTTTGCCTCTCTCGTGTCTAGAATTGCTATAAACTTCTTAAAACTCTTCACCAAGGCCTATGGGTAATATTTTTCTTCTACAGGCAATCTACAAATGACTAAAATCACAACAAGTAATCTTCAAATCTGTTCCATAAACAATTAACTGATGCTCTGCTCTGCAAATTTACATAAGCAGCTGGTGAATTTGGAGAGAACTCAAGTAAAGGTGGACAGAGATTTTTTAAAGCGCTTGAGAAGTGAGCACTGGAAAAATGATGCCTAAGTGACTGACAAAATTATGTTTGTGCTACTATGTCTATCACCTTCAAGAAACTGTATTCTCACATTAAATATTACTTTATGAAAATATCAAGGTCCTTGTCAATTTGGTTTATCATCAAGGGAAGCATTTGTCACATTACATCAACTCTAATTTGGGTAACCAAACACTGTGCAATTTCAGTGAAAATTGCTTACTTATACTAGGACATATGTTTCCTCTCATCTTTGTGCCAGTTATCTTTTAACATTGTTCTTTGTGAAAATAACAAATGATCAGAACAGGAGAAGGTTGACTGTTGATCACAGAATCACAGAAGGGTTGAGGTTGGAAGGGACCTCTGGAGATACCTGGTTCAGCCCAACCCCCACTATTCAAGCAGGGTTCCCTAAACCACATTATTTTCAGACCATCATGTCCAGACAGATTTTCAGCATCTCCAGGAAAGGAGACTCCACAGCCTTTCTGGGCAACCCATTCCTGTGCTCAGTCATCCTCACAGTAAATAATTTATTCCTTATGTTCAGACAGGAAGTGTTTGAGACTAAGATCAAAGTCATTCTTGCATGACTTTCCTGTTACAACCAATGTTAACATAGAATTCCTCATCTATACCTCATTGTTTCATAAAACAATCTTTTTTTTTCTCTTTTTGTTTTTAAATAAGGCTTCCTAAATCTTCAGATGCTTAAATATATACATATATATATATATATATATATATATACATTTCCATAAAGGTTGAAGAATGTCCCTTGGAGTTTTTATTTATTTCATTCTCCAGGAGGTACTGAAAGTTTTGCAATTTTACAAGTATAATGATTCAGTTTAGATGCATAACTATACATCTTAGGAAGACCTTCCTTTATTCTGCAAGATTCATTTACTCTTACACTAACTAGGATTTCATGTTTCTTTTCCAACAAGAGACCATTAAACAAACAAACAAACAAACACCACCAACAAAACAACACAAAAATAACTGTTTCTGTTTGAAAAATATATTCTTCAAACTTTAATAAATGACAAAGCTGAAACTGGGAATTTTTTCACATGGAGTTAGGTATTGAGAGATTCTGCCTGTTATAAACGTTTCTTTATGGCAAGTGGAAACAATCTTCCACAAAAAGATACAGATGCTGTCCCTACTATCCTTCAGGAGGGCAAGATGACAAAACAGAAGTTGTATGTTTTTTTGTAAAATGAGATGTGTAAATAATGCTTCTGATATTAACAAGATGAATCATTTCCTGAAGCTAATCCTGAAAATTAATAGATGGCTTAAGACGTGTCAAATAAAACAGTGGGTCATAACTGTATTAAGTTCTGCCTTCACCAGCTTAAGGTAAAAACAAGGAATACATACCAAGACATGAACTGAAGGCTGAGTTTGCATACTAAACACCAAATCCTAGCTCCTTAATCAATCCTTATAACCAGAAACCTATCCCAGACAAGGAAAGTGGAAGACAGAAAGAGGCACATTTTGTGGACATTAAGTCTTTAGGAATATCCACTATATTTTGATTAATAGGCAGAGGCAACTCTGATGACTAAAAATGTGCTGCATGCTTTCTTTTACTCTGTAGTTCATCAACTGAATAGAGTGCTGCTTTAACAAGAGGGAAGTTATTAGCTAATACAGTAAAAATAAATTCAATTGCAAAGTGAATTACCTCCTGAGGTCTCTTCCAACCTATTTTTTCTCCTGATCCCACACTTATTAATCACACCACATTACCTTTAAAAAGACTAGTCATTTAAACAGAATGCAAACAACAAACTTAATTATTAAAAATAATAATAATCATGATTCTTGTTTCTTTCTGTTAACCTCATACACTTAGAAACGTTGAAAACCTTTTTTCATGTGTTTGTACACTAAGGCTTTTCACCAAAGCCATTTTTTCAAGAGATTTTTTGTTTGTTCCCCATCCTAATAGCTTATAATAAAGGACAACACATCCAAGTGTTTCTTAGGAAGAAAAACAAGTAGACAAACAGAAACAAAATACCAGGTAAGATATACCTGAAAAAAGAAAAAAAAAAAAAAAAAAGGATTGAAATAATCTGTTTAGTGGATGATTTTATTTACTAAATTTATTTTCCTACATATATGACTATCATGCAGAATTCAAAACACAGCTCTTCTTGGACTGATTTTTTACGAGTCTACACCAAAAATCAAAATTTCAACCAGCTTAGAACTATAGCCAACAAATCCTAGGTGAATAATGGTCATATGCAAGTTTTTAATGTAGCAGCAAAGCTACTTCCTAAATATTTATCTTAACAAGCTCTACAAAGGAAGTCCTCAGGGAACGGTAGTAATAAATCAGTCTTGCAATATAACATGCTATACCTATTTCAGTCAGTGCTTGTTGGTCATAAACATCAACAGCAATGTTTGTATAAACAAACAGTGGGTTTTCCTTGTTAACTCTGAGTGCAGGTATAGGCATTCTCAATAAAATGCATCCATTTCAAACACCTGAAGTTATATTCCCTCAGATTTGCTCCCCAAAAGAAAGCCTTCTTTCAGATGCCCGTGCAGAGGAGCCAGTAAGGCCTGCCTGTGGGGAGCAGGGCATGAGGACAGGCCCTGGAGGGCCCAGTTGGTCCTGCAGGTCAGCTCTGCTCTGCGTGGGGAGCAGGGGACCTCTGCAGGGCTCTTCTAGCCAAAGCTTCTCCACCCATCTGCACCCAGCACTGGGTGCAAAGGACTTGGGGCTGACATACCTCACTGAAATTTTGGAAGTGGCCTGTGTCTACATAATGTGCTTTCACATAAGAAAGGCCATCAAAGATGTTGTTTCTTCAATTTTTTGTTCAGTTATTGCCATTAATAAAGGAACATGTTAGCACACATCATAAAAATCCAAGAGGAAAACTAGGTAGGCTAGTGAGTATCAATGATGGAGACTGTGTGGGAGTTCTAAGTAGTAATAAACACTTAACAACTAGCTGTTAAATTTCGGAAAATCAGGTTTTTGTTTGAAGGAAGCTGTCCCTTTCAGCTTAGCTCTAATACAGGCCACTGAAGAAAAAACTTGGTTAGCTTCTTGCCTTCTTATCCTCTCACTAAAAATCAAATTATCAGGCTAAAATTATACATGCACCTTTGGGGGACGGGGGCGGGGCAAGGAAAATCTTTAGAGCAATACATCTTAAGACTGCCTTATTTAGATTTTTTTCCAAATGTAATTTAAAAGTTAGTAGTAGCTCTAAACTACTTTATAGTTCCAAAGGTACTGCAGCCTTTGAAGGGCAACGATGATGACATGACAATCCTGATTCCTCACATTAGAATCCAGTCCAAAATGCACATTAACACCTTTCACACAAAGTGGAAAAACCCCACTCAAGCCACCAACAATCACTTCATCTTACCTCTGAGTATCTGTTTTCCTGCTTCATTAGAGCAAAGCAGCTTTACATCAACTCTAGATCTAGTTATTTAGAATCCCATTAATATAATTTATGACCTAAAAAGGGACTCTGGGGAGGAGGCTTACATACTATAGGACAATGATATTGTCCTATAGTATGTAAGGCTCTCTGATACTGAGAGCCAAATATAGCTGTTGACTAGTTATCTTAATTTTGAAATTTATCTTAGTTAACAGGGAAGGGGAGGGAAAAAAAAAAAAAAAAAAAAAAAAAAAGGAATTTTCTCAATTTTCTCTGACAAAGAATCTATGAAATCTCCATGTGATTGACTCAGAGCTGTTATAAGGTTAGTTGCTTGCAGAGATGGGAACTTTGTGGAAGGCAAGGCAATCAACTGCTTTACATGCAGAGTGCAAGAGCCTTCTTCACTTCAGCTTCCATTTCCTTACCTGACCAGAAACAGGTATAAGTTAACTAATTGATATGACCCAATCAGTCAGGTTCATAGTTGAGCCATCTGTTGATCCTGCAAGGACACAGAAAGCTTTTTTTACACACAGAGAAATGCTGCAGGCTTTAGCTCAGAATCTTGGGCAACCCATAAAACCAGTAATTGTACAACAGATGAGAAACAATTCATGAAGATTAGACAATTTTTAGGTGTGTGGTGGTTTGACCGTATTAGGCAACTGAACACCACAACCGCTCTCTCACTCCCCCTCCTCAGATGAGGAGGGGAAGAAGTAAAGGGAAAAAAACAACTCACGGGTTGAGATAAGGATAATTTTAATAAAGAGAGAAATATATTATCAAGGAAATATTATATTAATTAAACAATTATTAACAATATTATTATTATTAACAATATTATTATTAATTAAACAATTCAACTAAAGGGAGGAAAGGGAAAAGGGGAAGAGGAAGGGGGAAAGGGAATAACAAAACAAGTAAAGGCTATGTGGAAATGCAGAGGGGAAAAAAAAAATTACTCTCTACTTCCCACAAATAAGCGATGCTTGACCACGTCCTTGAAGCAGGGCCTCAATGCACGTAGCCGGTGTTCGGAGAGGAGGACAGACGTTTTCGCAACGAGAGCCCACCCCACCCCTCTTCCTCCTTTTCCCACCTTTTATTGCTGAGTGTGACATCATATGGTATGGAATATTCCTTTGGTTGGTTTGGGTCAGCTGCCCTGGTGATGTTTCTCACTTTTTTTTTTTTTTTTTTTTTTTTTTTTGCCCACCCCCTAGGAGGGCTAGAGAAAGTCCTGATGCTGTGCCAGCACTGCTCAGCAGCAGACACAACACCAGTGTGATACCACTGCTGTTTTAGCTACAAGTGCAGAGCATAGCACTGTATGGGCTGCTGCAGGGAAAGTTACCATCCCAGCTAGACCCAGTACAAGGTGTAATAAAACAAATGATGATGAATGTAGGAAATAACGTATAAAAATAAAAAAGCCATAAAAAAAAAAAAAGTAATTGGGAAATCTAGGACCCTGGCAGAGGCTTAAAATTTCATTGGACAGGAAACAATTACAGGTTGTTATACAAAAGTATATCAAAAGTTAGAGAGATTAAATTAAATTGAACAAAAAGCTGAAGCAATACTTTAGTAGGGGATGCTGGAGATTGTGGTTAACAGCATAAGGTTGCGGTTTGAAACTGAGAAAGAAAATTCAGTGCAAGAGAGATTTAGTGAATAAAATTAAGATTCTTTGTTCTGTCCATCATTCATTTCTAGAGTCCTTAATTTAACTTGGATGTGTCTAGGAAGAGCTAGCTTTTATCTTCACTTTCTGCCGCCATCCATTTGGAATCCCTCCAGCTCTTTCCTTTGGTTCAGCAATAGCCTGCCTTAACCAGATAAGATCCAAACAAAACCATTTGCCTGATCTCACAAGACAGCCAGAAGTAATGCTTTGAACTACTCATTGATACTCATTTCCGAGATTTCTCAGTGCCTGATATACTGCGGACATAATACACAATTCTTTCTTGAGCAATAAAGAAAGGTCAGAAACAGAAAGAGAAGCTGCAGTTTACATCTACTGCTGTTCCCTCTCCGGATGCTGCATCTAAGACAAATAGCGTCTCCCAAGCACTTCACCATCTTCACTGCCCCAAAAGGAAGCTGCCAAGTTTAATACTAACAAAAATTCACTAAGAATATCTTCCAGACAAAAATTCTCACCAGGAAGAGGAAAAAATAAATAAGAAAGCTACTAAAAAGAAAAGCATACTTAATGCTTTTACTTTTTAATGCTTAAGATCTCTTCTAAAAATCTAGAATGGTTAAAATGGCTGCTGATTGGCATTGTATCGGGTTAAAGGGTAAATGCTAGATAACTCTGAAGTCTATGGCTCTGGGCCACTACGTAAACCTATACTGTAAGTACAAGATATTCCTAGTAATATAAATACACAGCTGGTTCCTTCACAAGGACACAAGTACCAAGAGTACCCTGACCCTGAACTACCTTCAGAAGCCCTGACTTTATACTGCATTGATTCCTGGCTGAGAAATGAGAACCAACAGAATTCAAGAAGCCTGAGCAAAATAAAATAAAATAAAATAAATCTCTCCGTAAGTGATATGAAAAATTCAATTTAAAATTTCAAACACAAAAGTGTAAATGTAAAGCAGAAGATGAGACTGAAGATCCTGAAAACTGCTTTTTTGATTACATGGAAGTGTGGGATGTTCACAGTGTAATAGGGCAGTGGTAGATGGGAAGGTAGATGCAGAGGTTTTATGCTGATGCAATCAATATAGCACTGATCACATCCTAGGAGCTTGAACAAATACATTGCAGTCTTAGACACATAATTATGAAATCATGCCTTCATTTTGTCCCTTTAAAGTATATTTAAACATATATATGCATCATCTGTATTGTCATAGAGCAGAAAAAAGGAGCAATCCATACATATTGGTGTAACATAGATTCTTAAAGCAATAAGATTAATACATTACTGATATTGACAAATCAGCATTTATTTATGGTTGTCATTTCATAGGGGTTGGGCTCATCATGAGAAGATGTGTGTACATTCCCTTGGGAGTCAAGGGAATACAAGCCTGCTTCTTCTTTTCCCCTACTTTTCTTCCATTACTCCTGAAGAGTAGCCGAACTTCAGCATCCAGTATATCAGCAGCAAGGGCTAGAGCAGATGAAATACATCATGTTACTAAGCCTATGACATCCTACAGGGTTTTTAGTTCCAGTCTTCTTCTGCTGTCCTGCCAGCCAAGGACCTCTCCAGCCAAGGGAAACCAACCCCAAACACCTACCACATGTTTGCTCTCTCTGACCAGCATGCACAGTCTTGCAGCCACATACCCTGCAGCCCGCACACCCCAGGGTCCTACTGTGTACCTGTCCCCAGCAGGAATACTTAGCACAGTGACTTATTTTGCCATTATCAAGCACTGCCTGAGGTCTTGAGTATGTACAAGGTTTAGTAGACATCTGTGGTTTTTACATCACTCAAACCTCCATAAATCATTTCTACAAAAGGGAAAGTGGATGAGCCATGGTGCTTATAGGCACTTTGAAATTACAGCTTGGAAAGTGATTGTTGATTACCACTGAAATATGACAAAAAAAGTATAATGATACAGCTAAAATGCAATTTGTAGGTACACAAACTCTATAAATTGTTCTGCTTATAATTTTCTTTCAGTTCTTAAGAAATCTGGTCAAGACAAAAGAATGTCCAAATCCACTAGATGATACTGGACATCACATACCTTCAACATTATATAGCTTGGAGTTACTCACTTCATTGACCTTAGTCACCTGACACCTAACAGATGAGTGACAATTTCTGGTCACTGAAGAGGCAACCACTTCCAGAAGGCAATTCTCATTCTGCATCACTGTCTGGAAGAAGCCTCCCTCCTCACCATCTCTAGGGACATCAGTCCCCTCAGGGAGGCACAGGGTATGGGTATCTCACACAAGATATTTGTCTATATATATATGTGTATATCTATAACATTCTCACATTATCAAACTCACTGTTACCCAAACTCTCAGCAGTAGCATCAGAGGAAGTTGGATTGAGCAACAATGGAAACAGCATTTCTTTCAGCAAGGAGCTTAAAGAATTTCCTTAACTATAGCTTATGTTCAGATTTCCTAAATAACTAAGATATGCTGAAAGAAATAAATGTTTTCTAAATTAAATCTTCTTTAAATCCACATGTATTATCATACCACTGTAGATCCTGCCCCCTCCAAAGAAATTACTTTAATAAAGAATTTGGAAACCGGAAATCCAACTTAAAATTATTACATCTTAGGAAGTCTATTTAATCAACCTGCCCCCTACGATCCTTGGAGGTTTAGCTCACCCTGACATATTTGAAAATGTTCTTAGATGTAACAGGGATTTCAGTGAGCTGTGATTTTAGAACTCCATATATGGCTGCAGTACATTTCACACACAAAGTCACCCACTATTTATTAAGTGTATCAACAAATATACAATAAATTAGAGTTATTATGATTAACAAACCAATTTGAGGATTGGTTTATACTAAAAACAACTTATAACTCTGTAACTGATGCAGAAAAAAATACTTGCATTTCACACTTCTTTAAGCTAATCTTCAAAATCTGTGCTTATTAGAGCAGGTCATGCAGGTCATACTTAGGTATGTTAACCTCATAAAATTTTGGAAAACAACAACAAAACAACAAACAACTTCTTCCAAGTACCTGAGTCTCATCTGATTTAGAACAACTTTTTCTTGTACATCTGTATCTTGTACTGTCTGTGTATACTCAGCAGGTGCAATAAAAAAGCAGCTGCCCTTTGCCCGCTTGATTTAGACCAGTGTGAGAAGTTGAAATCAGAAGGAGTATTTTCTCCAGATACAGTAAAAGGTCAAATACAGACCTCATGAAGTTCTTCACAGAAAAATTAAGTGCAGAAATGGTTGCTGATGAGTTTCTGACAAAAAATACTAACGGCCTTGTCTTTAGCTAAGCTTTTGCTGTGTGAGTTCATTAGGTTAATCTTCCTAAGAGGGTTCAGATACATATATAAAAAGCATGTAATGTTTGTTCTAAGCACCACAACAAATCTCAGGGACATTTATACTAAGTATTCTATTTGCACCCTTCACTTATATTTAAGTCACTTTCTCAATCATAACTGGCAACTAAACTTTATGACTTCAATAATTTTCAAAAGCAAATGACTTTCCATTCAGGCTTTAAAAGCTAGATTTCATTCTCTGTTTCTTTCCTCTGATAAGAAAACACTTCATACATATCTCAATGTAAAACAAGGGTTACCAAAAGGGTTACTGGTATATATTACTTCTGAACAAAAAAATAACCTCTGCATGTGTATTCTTGCACATAGCTTTCCCCCCCCCCCCCTTTTTTTTTTCAACAGACACATACAAATAACATGTCACTTAGATCTGAGGAGTGAAACAAAGCAGAAAGCAGTGTTTAATGCTAGAGGTCACCTGTCTGTTTCTTGTAAAACAAAAGCTTTGTTCAGAGAGCCCTATGTACAATCAACCACTTTTCCATGAAGTAGACATTTTCTTCTTTTACATAATGGAACATTCATTTATGCAATCATTTCCTTAACCACAATCTTCATGATTTTCTCAAAACGTGAATAGTTCTGCAATCTGGTGTAATCAGTAAACACTAAAACACATCATTATATACTAACTGCATAGCTAGTTGCTTTATACTTAAGTTACACTTAGTTCTTTTACACAAAACGGCATAGTTAAACAGGTTTTGATCAACAGATACTTCCCTTGCTTCATACTATTTTGTTCCACTTAAGATAATCAACAAATACAAGGGCCTGGAAAATGAACATGAACACTTTGTCCTATGGTCTACGAATTTTAATTGAAACATGTAGAGAACTTAGGACAGTAAGATGATTTTTCACTAGCAACAAGAAATCTGATTTTTGGAATCTCTTTTTGGCCTATCTGATTCTGTTTAACCTTATAACATAGCTGACATATTGATACAGTAGCATATGTCTTCAGATTGTATTAACTGGTCTTTCAGTTATAAAAATTATACTTTTTTTTTCTTTTTTTTCTTTTTTCTTTTTTTCCTATGCTGTCTTTACAACATAGCTGTGTGTTCCCCTCAACCTTTCTAACAGGAGTTTTTTTCAAGCCAGTTTTGCGAATCAGTGTAACTTGCATTAAGTACTATTAATTAAACAACATCCATTGATGTACTGTGGCACATTCATTTATTGTGGAACATTGATCTTGCAGCACTGTTAATTAGTATTTGCACAGACAGGGTGCAGTTACCACAGACAGGGAGGTATAACCTGCTTCACATTTCCCTGAGGTCCCAGGTGGATTCAGGGTTGGATTAGTACTCGATGCTGTGTTCACTTCCCTGCTTGCATTCTCCTCGATTTAAACTGGCACATCCACTCTGTTGCTCACCATTCTTTCTTAAGTATATCCACCTTTTCCTCACATTACACTTCGTCCTGCAGTAATGTGAAATGTTAACTAACACTTTAATCTTATTATCTTGATTTGAGTACTGTTACCTCCCTGGGTGCTTTATGCCATGACTGTGCTTTACATTGCTAGCACAATCAGGGGATCTGTGTAGTTCAGCAGCAATTCATTCCTGAAACACTGGAGTAGCAGAAAATCTCAACAGCAAGCAAAGCCAATGATACATCAGTCTTCACTGTGCTCAACAGAACTGATTTTAAAGCATCCCTTCTCTGCTGATCAATGCTCTAGCAACACTTTGTAAGGCCTCTGCTTTCCTCCTAAAATTCCCTTGGGGTCCTTTGTTACCCTGCTCACCCTCCTGCCTTTGGCAGCAAGAGCCAGTAGAACTTGTGTGTGGTCTTCATGAAGATCACTCGAGGCTGCAAGTGAACACTGCTTTTATACTAACTAGTCTGTTACTAGTCAACTAACAATCCTGACTCATCTGCCTGTGTTTTATATCACACTGGATGCCCCTGCTTGGATTCTTTTTTTCTTTCTGACATGTAAAAGGAGCCATTTGTTGGTATAATTCTAGCAGGAACTCCCTTTTGTTAAGCCATTCTGCTACACTCAAGAATATAGTAATTCCTCCTCCACTGTCTGTGCCTACTTTGAATCTGTATTTACCCCCTATTAATACATATACAATCATACATTGTTAGTAACAGAATTTGGGATTTGTTTCTGGCTAATATAAACACACATAGTTCCTTTAGCTTACAAACTGAATACAGATTTCCCTGCCCTTGAATTCAACACTCTTCAATGGCTTTTATTAAGACGTATCACATAGATATTAGCTGCAAAGATAAAAATACTTAAAATCTAATGTTTTGAGAATGTAGATATGCATCCTTTTCTTAAACCATCTCCTCTCTCTAAAATACTTATTTTAAATGTCTGGTGGAATGGACTATTTGAAGGAATGAAGCTGCCTCTTCCTCTACGTTTTATTTATAAATTTATTTTCTTTTTTCTTGTTGACTTTTTTTAAGCAACATTGTATCTTCACTTAAGAATACACAAAAGAATGAAAAGAACAAGACCGTTTGCATTTGTAATTGCACTTTTTCTTGAACAGTAATTCAGATAATAAAGCCCCCAAGGAAAATTATGGCAACTGGACTAGCTGCTTCATTCTTAATGACCATTGTCAAATTAAGCATGCAGCATCCCCACATGGTGACAGTCTTTGAAGCTGTTAAGCTGGCTCTTTGCCTCACTGCAATAGAAGTACCGGTAAGCTAAGAGTACCTACAATACTTTTCTTCTTCTGATTGTTCTTCGAGAGTTAACTCTGTAGCCACTGTGCTCTGTCCCCTTCATGTTTCAGTCTGGGGCTGAGAGCTATAGCTACATCATTGCCACTGACAACTCAACCAGATAATTTCAATTTGCTACTAATCAAATAATCATTAGTATGAGGTGATGGGCACTTTCATGATGGATGCAGTGATTTAGATGTGCGAAGTAGGGAACTGTGAGTACATGAGTATCCATAAGCATTTGCTTTGTAGTGTCCATTTGTCAAGGTCATGACAAGTAGACAGATTCAGTACTTTGATGACAGTAATAAAGAGCAGAAACTTACTCAAAACAATTCAAATAAGCAGGTTTTAAAAGTATGACATTTTTCCTGTAGCACTGTCAGGAGGGAACAAGGGTAGCCTGCCTTGCAAGGGAAGCCGAGCCAAGAGCCAAGCACCACAAAGCAGGCAGGGGTAGGCGTCTCTCTGACCTTGTGCCAGGAAACCAAAGCAGTGAAGTCAGGGCCAGGACCAGGTCTGCTGATGGGAACTAGAGCCAGATAAGAGCCCAACAAGCACCCAGCACGTCCATAGTGATGAGGCAGGAGCAAGGTCAAACCAGAAAGTCAAGTTGGCAGGTTGGGATGCAGGTCAGTGTGAAGGAGGTATGAGATAGGACCCAGACACAGTGCCAATGCCAAGCAAGGCAGGGGGCAAGCACGGGAACCCCAGGTGTTACTCCGTGTCCCAAGCAAAGGCAGGGGGAGCTGCTGCTGAGGCTTGCTCCAGCTTTTCATTCAAGACAGAAGTTCTCAGTGAGATGGCCTCTGACAACCAGTTAAAGGCTTAGAAGGGAGAGGGTGAGCACTCTCCTGAGAAGCACTTCCAGATTTACTGTATGAAATACAGAACTTTTCAGGTTCAACAGACAGAAGATACCTTAATTTAAAAACAATGAAAATGACAACAACAAATTAGAATAGAGCAGAGCAGAGCAGGGTAGAGTAGAGTAGAGTAGAGTAGAGTAGAGTAGAGTAGAGTAGAGTAGAGTAGAGTAGAGTAGAACAGAATAGAACAGAACAGAACAGAACAGAACAGAATAGTTCAGTTGGAAGGAACCTTCAAAGATCAGGGCTAACCAAAAGTTAAAGCATTGAGGGCATTGTCCAAATGCCTCTTGAAACACTGACAGGCACGGGGCATCAGCCTACGAAGACAACAACTCTAGGAAGTCTGTTCTGAGATTTGACCACCGTCATGGTGAAGACATTTTTCCTGCATCCAGCCTGACCCTCCCCTCCTGCAGCTTTGTGCCGATCCCACCCATCAGACACCAGTGCCTCCCTCTGCACTTCCCCTCCTCAGGAGGCTGCAGAGAGCCACGGGGTCACCTCTCAGCCTCCTCCTCAACAACCCAAGTGTCCTCAGCATCTCCTCACATGACATGCCTTCCAGCCCTTTTACCAGCTGTGCTGCCCTCTTCTAGACACTTTAAAGGACCTTAACATCCTTTTTTTTTTTTTTTTTTTTTTTTTTTTTATATATTGTGGAGCCCAGAACTGCATGCAATACTCAAGGTGAAGCCACACCAACTCTAAGTGAGAAACACCTCTTTTGACCAGCTGACTGTGCTGTGTTTAACACACCCCAAAACTCAGTTTGCCCCTTGGCTGCCAGGGCACACTGCTGGTTCACATTCAGCTGGCTGTCAGCCAGCACTCCCAGGGCCCTTTCTGCTGAGCTGCTCCCCAGCTACTTGTCTGTACCTGTGTCCGGCAGTACCCCAACGCAAGTGCAGGACCAGCATTTTCCTTTATTGAACTTCATGCTAATGATGATTGCCCAGTGTTCCATTCTATCTATGTCCCTCTGCAAGCCTTCTCTTCCCTCCCAGAAGCCAACAGCACCTCCCAGTTTAGTGTCATCAACAAACTCACTGAGGATGCACTCCACTCCTGCATCCATATCATTGATAAAAATATTAAACAGGACTGGCCTAGAATTGAGCCCTGGGGAACAGCACTGGTGACCAGCAACCAGCCAGAGGTAGCTCCATTCACTACAACACTTTGAGCTCTACTGTTGAGCCAGCTCATCACTCAGCGCAGCATAAACCTGTTTATCTCACAGTTGGACTTGTCTAAGAGAATTCTGTGAAGGATGGTAACCAAAGCCTTACTAAAATACAGAAAGACTATGTCCACTGCCTTCCCTTCGTCTACCAAGCAAGTGATCTTATCACAAAAGGAAATAAAATTACCAAGGCAAGATTTCCCCTTCATAAACCTATGTTGACTATGCTGGTTAATAGCTTTGTTCTTTAAGTGCCTTTCAACACGCCCTGGGACAGCCCTCTCCATAATTTTCCAGGGACTGAGCTAAGACTAACAGGTCTGTAGTTTCCTCTCATCTCAGATTCTTCGATGATTATAAAACCCCAAATTCTGGTGGAGGCACCACACCAGTCTTGGAGCCAGGCACTGATGACCTGGGCTTGTCTGTAGCTATGTTGTTGGCACCCACTTGAAAGCAGAGGACTAGTACTAGTCCAAAGACTGTATTATGCTCAAAAACTTCCCAGTAACAACCCTGATCTGAGCCCTCAGGAGGCAACAAACTTCTCTGTGAAGAGGGTCTGGCCTGCGGGAGGGAGTCTCCATTTCCTTACGAATGGAGTCACCTCTGACTACAAACTGCCACTGTTTCTTCGTAGCACTGATCTTGATGCTTGCCACGAGGCCTTGGTTGATGTGACTTTGGAGGAAGAACCTGCACGGATGCCTGCTCTCCTTTTCACAGGTTTTTCTACAATGGAGCTTTACTGTACCAATCAACAATTTTTGTGCAATGTACCGCACTTAAAAACATGGAGCAGTAGATCAGCATCTCCTATTTAACTATTCTGAATAAGGCAGCAGCATTTGTCTGTTGCTGTAAAGCTTTTAGACTTAAATTTGTACACACACAAAATTAACAGTGAAAATAAATCAATAAGCATTCTTCTCAAAGTAAGACAGTCCTTGTAACTGAGACCAGATAATTACCTATCACCAGAAAGTTTAAAATTAATATTTAAAGAAAAACCTGTACTGCAAGAAGTAACAGTTGTCATACTGAATGTATAACCAATCAACCAACCAAAAGGTTACAATTTTTGAATCAGATGCTTAAATAGGAGCGTTTGAACAAAGGGACTAAAATACATAAAAGGAAGATATGCCCAAAAATGATTCAGAGCCAAAGTGTTCAGAATTTCATTAACAACCTATTTCACCATATAAAATCTTGTAACTTGTTTTTAGGGAAACACTGCAGATAGGAAAATTTTGCAAACAAAGGAAATTGGTGTTCTTGTGCAAGGAGAAAACACTTAAAATTACATCTCAAAATTAAACAGAATGAAACCCACAATCCGACTTATTTTTACATAGACAGTCATGTATGGAAGAGCTGTTTTTTCAGTTCTCCTGGACAGCTGCAGATAGTAGAGAACTGTTCATCAAAATACAGAAACCAAAACTACATTATGTTTCTAGTCTACTGCCCTGACCATGGCAACGGAGAAAGCATCAGGTACATGCACATCTTCTAAATGTGCAGATAAGCTAAATTTCACCCTTCACTAGGTTTCAGGCAATAGGACAATTCTTAATTCTATTGGCAAGCTGAGGCAATTTAAAAATCCATGTATCTTATTCATTTTGACATATATTTCAAATTCAGTAACCACATATTTGAAACAATTTGTCCTTCATAACATGGAGCTATAAAAATTTACTTCTATTTATCTATACACCATCAAAAATGAATGAATGATAACAGCAACTAAGGTGGCACACAGATTTTTAACAGATATAGCTATGAAAATCTAAATCTTAAATAAGATTATTTAGGCGACATTGCAAACATTTTTTTTAATGTTTTGAGACAAAAGACAGCATCCATATTTCAACTAGGAACGTAACTAAGTAAAAAGCAAAAAAAAAACCCACCAACAACAAAAACCAAACAAACAAGAGCAAAACACACAGGATCTGCTTTCTCCCACTGCAGCAGTTTTACTACTACAAAGGAAAGTGCATTTTTCCTTTATATAGTGAGGTTCTATTATGTGTCCTCTTTGATCTATGTACATTTACATGACAACCTTTGTCTTTTAATCTAAAACTTCCTCACTGAGAGTAGTAACCATTCAAAGTTCTTTATCTTCAGTCGTAGCTTAGTCTTGCCTTAGTAACGGTGCTCAACCACTTGTGGCAGATATATTGCAGAATCTTTATTAAGCCCATCTGTTCAAATGCCCATTTTCTCTCTCTCTTTATGAGAAGTTGCTCTTTTCATAAAGTCATTGTTGTGATGAAGATGAACAGAAAGAAATTAAGTTTTTATAAATACATAACTTTTTTCACGATACTGAATTTTTCTAGTATCTTTTATATAGAATAAGTACTTTAAAAACAATATGTGTACAAATGAGCTATGTAATCTAATGATATTTGACAGAAGATTGGAAGAGTAAATTATTTATTTGTCTATTTTTTTAGTTAATTTCTACTACAATTATCCTTTTTCATATCTTAGAAACAAATGAATTATAAAGAGTTATAAAAATGAGCTAGCTTTACTGAACTAAGAATTCCATATTCTCCATCTACACAAATGAACATTTGTAAGTTCCTAGGTTTAGATTAATGAGAAAATGCTCCCACTGCTCCCATGTGATCATGTAGAGTGTTGCAGCTATGACCAAGGTTTTTTTGTTTTGTTTTGCTTTTTTCATTCAGGGGTTTCACATCAACAAGCAAAGAAAAATAATGTGGGGCCTGCATGAATGAGGTGCAGTAGTGATTAGCACAAATTTTGTGATTCAGGCTATGTAGCCCACCTCTATTCTATGTACAAACAATGACTTAATTCTGGAAAACAATGTGTGAATACTTACCCTTATTAATATATATATATATATATATATAATGCTTACAGTAAAATTGAATAATTCATTAAAATTCAAAATTCACAGGCTCATCTGAATTCTCATAAACAAGAAAACTGAAGAATACAAAACAATAATAAAGTGCAAATATCATAGAAAGGTACACAAAAGCTAACAAAAAGTTCCATTAGTGAGCAGAAAGCAGCATAAGGATGACTGTAGACATTTCACGTTTGCCCAACTCTAAGAATGTATGGTAGGAAAAAAAAACCTGAAAATACCAAAACCCTGAATGGATAATGGACACTCTCAGAAATTTGAAAAACAGGGCTGTAGGAAAAAAAAAAAAAAAAAAAAAAAAAAAAAGCTGAGAAGCACAGTCTTCATCTGTGAAGCCTGAAAAATAATGCTAAGCAGTGCTCGTAAGTGAACTTCAAAACGTGATGCTGCAAGAGACTGAGATGGGTACAGCGAATATTACCAACAGTGATATATCTATCACATTTACATCAATTCTTGCCAGCAGCAGCTAAGGAAGGTAGAAAAAAAAACCACATAAATCTGCACATTGAAGACTGCAGATGTTTCAAATGTAAGATTTTCTTTTTAATTGATGGTTTTGATAGCACTTGATGGCATTTACTTTGTGGTTCTGTGGCTAACACAGCAGTGGTTCAAGGTATAGCAAAGCAAAGACACTTTGAAAGCTGACCCAGATTACCTAGTGGATTGGAAGAGAAGTCACTTGTGAATGCAGAAATATAACAGGACACTGCCCAGTCAAGCACACTATCTTTGCAGTCTTCTGTTCCTTGAAGGAACACAGAATAGCAGTAAAAATGTGTATAGAGAGAAGTTGTTAACAGAAGCAGATGGGAAATTTGGGGTGAATACCCCAAATACTTTGTGAAATTCAAGACAGCAGGCTGCCCTGCCAAGATGAAGTACCTTTAAGGAAATCTAAGATTGCTGAAACTCAGAAATACGTCTGAGCAGTATGAGACATGCAAAAAAAAAAATGCTCAGTACTCTAAATTTAAGGATTGCTGTAATGGTGCAAACAACTGTTGTTTTGTGGAAGTGCTTGGTTTTTATCTGTGTTTTGCATTAAATGAATGATCAAGTAAATAAAGGTAGCTTATAAAGGTAGTAGATTTTATAATTTATACTTTTGTTTATAAAGATAGCAGAAATAATATTCTAAGTAGTATTCAGTGTTATAGTCTAAAATGGTGTGATGGAGAGACTGTGAAAATTAAAATTTTATCTACCCTTTGCAATGGTTTCTCAGACATTCCACAATATGGGATTTAATCTCAGTCCATTGCTAATATTGAAATTGTTGTTGATTCAAACTTCATATGAAAAAATAGATTCTTCTCCCTTCCTGTTCTTAGAGCCAGCTTTTATAGAGGTGCCTGAAGGCAAACATATTCCCAGCATTCATAATTTTTAAGGTGGGGTGCAGTGCCAAGCAAATGCTGTGTGATCTGGCCTCCACTCAGATCTGACCCTGCTCTGAAATCTACTAACGGCATTGATGATTAAAAATTGACATTTTCATCAGTTGCCACAAAATCAATTGATTTGTCATCTCTGCAGGTCTAGTTGATAGTGAACTAAACATCTTTTGGTATTTGAGTGATCTCAGTGTGGGATTAGGTAAAGAGCAAGCTGATGCTGAAAAGGCATGCCCTAAGAGCACAGTAGGATGAGTAACAGCAGCAAGCTCGTCACGAGGCAAAGGCATGCTTACTGAGGCTGTGGAAGAGCCAAGGTCAGGACAAAAAGAGCGAAATCTAGAGATTAGTTCCTGGGGCTGTTCCTTTCTTTGCAGACTGAAGAAATACTTTATAGGTATAGCTCTGGGGATTAAAATACAGAAGACTTTTCATTTTCTTTCTTTTTTCTTTTTTTTTTTTTTTTCTTCTGCCAGAATCTTTGTGAGCTCCACACTCAAATAAAAACCTTAGCAGTACAGAATGGATTAATAGAGGATTACATGAAGAGGATTATATTTCTGGATCCTCTCATCTCTTTTTAAAAATGTCTATCCTAATATTACATTGCATGTATTCAACATGATTCCTTTTTGCAGAGCCATATGTTAATAAGGCTGTCAAAAGAAAGTCGTTTTTTAAAAGTAGCTGAGATTTGTGCAGAATTCTGAGAGGATTTGTTTAGCTTATAAAGAAGGTTAGCAGGACTATTAACTAAAATTCTAGAATCATTCAAGATTTAAACGTGCCCTTATTTTGTGATCTCTGTATTTGGTTTTGTATTTGGCCTTTCAGATACAGTATTACCTGACATTATATTTCTTCCCTTTCCTCCCTCCTATACTTGATGTCCTCTGACACTCTTGTGTAACACAAACTCCAGCACAAAATATCATGGACTCTCCCCACTCCTTTCATCCTAAGAACAATATTTCTCAGAGCTTTTCCAGTCACCAGCATTTTGCAATCTGAAAGGTCTGTTCCTACTCTTATGAAGTCAGTTGAAAAACTTCAAAAAAGAGTCAAACAGGCTCCCCAGCTCTCTGTACAGCCTTTAATCCAGAATTTTGAAAAGAAAAACCTAGTGTTCTTCAAAAAGTAAAGTAGCAGAAACTTCTTTAGAATTAAGGCTCCCAGGCAGCATTACAAAATGAAAAATAATTGTTATGTTTCTGCATGTTTTTTTTTTCTCATTTGAACAGAAATTGTGGATTAAGGCATTTAATTCTGGTTCTCACATAAGATATGCAACAAGCTACAGAGCCAAGTGGTCAGTGTTGCAGTTTAGCTGGATGAATTCATGTCTTACAAGGAACTAGGATGAGACCACTGGCCATATTTCCCTATGATGAAATGCCTGTCAGAGCTCTGTCCTGGTTTCAGTTAGGACAGCGTTATTTTTCCTCCTAGTAGCTGGTAGAGTGCTATGTTTTGGATTAGGATGAGAAGAGTGCTGATAACATGCTGGTGTTTTAATTGCTGCAGAGCAGTGCTTACACTAAGCCAAGGACTTTTCAGCTCCTCGCTCTGTCCTGCCAGCGGGCAGGCTGGGGGGGCAGCAAGAGCTGGGAGGGGACAGACCCAGGACAGCTGACCCAAACTGGCCAAAGGAGTATTCCATACCATCTGACGTCATGCTGAACAATATATAGGGGTGGCTAGCCAGGGTCGGGGCCGGCTGCTCGGGGTTGGGTTGGGCATCGGTCAGCGGGTGGTGAGCAATTGCATTGTGCATCACTTGTTTGTACATATTATTATTATTATTATTTTCTCTCTTAAATAAACTGTCTTTATCTCAACCCACAGGCTTCACTTTCCCGTTTCTCTCCCCCATTCCAGAGAGGGAGTGGGGAGGGTGAGCGAACGGCTGTGTGGTGTTTAGCTGCCGGCCGGGTTAAACCACAACAAGCTCAGATATCCAAAAGTGAAAGACTCCTGCCTCAAAACAGTGCCTTACAATGTGCAACTCCTTATCTTGCCTGATGAATTATCGAATTTAAAAATCATACATACTATTTCTCATTTGATCCTCCAGAAACAGTTATATCTAACAACTCAAAAGATCACCAAACATCAAATTCTAACAGACAACTTAATGAGATCAAATTGCCTTTTCTACTTTTATAAGTCCATGCAAATAAAATAAGCATGGTAAGACCCTGGCATAGGTTGAACCTAATTTCTCATTCTCATTTCTAAGCAGAAGAGCTGTTAATGTAGGTATGTTCTGTGGGAACAGTATCAGCCATTTAGAGGAAAAGAATGAATAACCAGTCACAGAAATAAAGGTTCCTGCAGTTCATTTTGTTAATCTGTACTATTTCTACCAGGTGTAGAAAACTGAAAGTCAATAATTTAACCAAACAAACAAAACATCGAGAAATACAGGGGCTCATGTACTCCACACCACACAGGTCTCTATATCATGTAAGCTGGTTCATCCCTTTTCCAAAAATCATTATTACGATAAAAGGCATTTTTCTTTGCAATGGAGAAATTCAGGGAAAACAGGAAAAAAATCGATTGCTTTTCTCAGAAATCACCTCTTGCAAAATTCCTTTTGGTTCTTGTACAATTAACAACCCTAATTTTCCCAGTTTGCACTCAGAGATTCTCAGTCATTGGTCAGATCATCAATCAGGGATGCTGTCAAAGCTGTTGAATGAGAGGGTAAAACACTTTTTCTCATCCACATACAAAACTGGACAAAAAGATCTCCAAAATTAGGGAAGAATATTGGTGATTACAAGAACCCCTTCTAATTGTACCTAACATATGTTCCTGTAACTCCAGCTTGTTGCATCAGTGCAGAGCAGGATTGGAGGAACCGTGACTGGCCTACCTCAGTATTTAATTATTCTATTTAAGAGAATAAAGTTAGTAGAAATAAGCAAACCTTTCAAGGTTACATTTGATTATGTTTTTCTGAAATGGAACTCATTTTAAAAGCCTCTTAGAAGGAGAAATAGGCTAAAAGAATAAGTTAGCATAAAGCAACCCGCATTACCTGGTCAATAATTTGACTGATCAGCTGTTATAAATAGTCAAGATACTGGTAAATTATGCAGATACTGAAACATGCAAGGTCAGCAGTAGTGATATGAGACCTCTACCTTTGGAAAGATTAGAACTCTAGTTACGTGTCACTTCTTTGCACTTTGTGTTACTTTAAGCATAAATAAAATGATATACAGGAGTCACATGAGTGATTCAAAATGCAAGACAGCTCCTGCACACAGGTATCTCCATTTCATTGGCAGATTCCTCCCTTCCCCCAGCACTGAGAAAGTTGCTTGCTATACAGCTGAACTTTCAATAAATATGGATATCTGCATTCTTTGAAATCTTAAATCTAGGCAGTAGAGTGAAAAATGAAGAGTTGTAAAACATCTCCTCCTATTGGGTCAGCTCTTTCTAACAGCAGGCTTTTAATTTTTGAGGTTCCTAAGTAGGTGGAACTAAACTCTTTAAAATTAGCATAAATGTAAACATTTATTGATCTCCCTGTCGCCTGAGTTTGCAGATTAGACTTGGGCTTGTTTTATTTTAGGCTCTGGAAATTCAAACAGAAACAGATGGTTCACATCACCTACAAAAACATGTCTCCAAATTTTCTTTTTAGAAAGCAGTCCCTCAGGATGGAGTCCACTCCAGCAACTTGGAATAACTGTCCCTCTAAAAGTTTGCACAGTTAATAAGGAACAGTATGTGGAATTAAGAATTACATACAATGACATTTTCATGTACCACTCTTTTTAGTGCGGATTATTCTACTAGATAGACAGAAAAAGACTCATGCATGATAGATGTGAGGAAATAAATTATTGGGTTTTAAAGTTAAAATATCCACATTTTTCATCAAGACTCTTGAATGAATCTGAGCTGTAGCTCAAAGGCACGAGTAACATAAAAGTTCAGGTTCTAGCTGCAGCAGCTTTATTTATCCTGCAAAAAGAAGGCTTGGAAACAGGTCAAACCATTTTATTTTCTTCCATTTCACCATTCCTCAGTTCTGAGGCAGGGAAGATTCTTCTAGGAATAAGAGTAATCCTATCTTTAACCTTTCAATCCATGATGTCCATAAAGAGATTTAATAATGGATAACAGTGACTGATCATTATAATGATGGACAGCTGAGTCTGCTATGAGCTGAACTAAGAGCATCAACTTATTTTGAAGACACTGCTTAAAGAAACTTGACACTTGCACTCTAAAAAGTACTTATCATATTAAGCTCAAAAAGAACAGCAAATAAAGCAAAAACAGATTAGTGACAACACACATTCTATTACTGATTACACCAAAAAGAGGCTAGTGTGACATCATGCTTAATAGAGGCTGGCAGTAGAAAGAAGTCAACACATAAGCCTATAGTGTGGTTAGCAGCCAGATATTTAAAGCAGGGAAATGAAAATGTTTATATACTTTGACTAAACTCATGGCCAAAGTCATGTGGGCAGGTGTTTCTAGCTTTTAAAAATTAGACTCCATAGAGTTAATTGAGAGTTTCTTACTGCTTCAGCTTCAGGGAGCAGTGGACTCAATAAACTGACTATATAGCTTAATGGATTAATTTTCATGGTAATTATAATTCCCTTCAGTAATGATCTCTTGTCCTCTGGTTATTGTTATTGTATAGTAATTGAAGTTGATGTGCTTGTGCAGGAATAAACTTAGGAGTTCTTTTAATATATTCAACAAACGCTCCAGAGAGAGTATTTTAAATAAAAATTAATTGCAGGTATTTTTGAGAACATACTTTCAAAAATCCTAGGATCACTATGCCAGACATGTATAATACGTTACTCCACACATACTTGTACCAAAACCAGTGGGGCCACACATAAGCAAGAAACTGAGCAAGGCTGGCAGAATTAGGTCCTTGAATATCCCATAATACACTGCTGAAATTGTAGTTTTACTGAATTAGCAAGACAAGTTTCTCCACTTTGTTTGGTCAGCCTTACATTTTAATGAAGGCTGTCTGGATTCTTCTAGCTTCTGTCTTCTTTCCTTTCCAATGTCTCCCATCTACATTTTCATTGCTTTCTTCTGGTTCTGAATGTTGTAAAAACATTTTGTCCGTATCTTAAAAACCCGACTGTTTCAAGATGTCATTTCACACTTTTTTTCCCCCTTCCATAAGGCTAATTTCTCCTTTCATATCTCCCAGGAGCTCCCTGTTACCTGTTTTTTATCTCTTTCCTGCAGTATTTTTTCCTCTTCTGGCAATAATATTTCTCTTTTTTTTTTTTTTCTTCATGTTAGATCCTCCAATTATTCAGAGACTAATTCTTTCCTTCCGTTCTCTATCATTAAGCCACTGCAATCACTGTGCACAATTTCTTTGTCAAATAGTGACTGTTCCCAGAGGAACGTGCCAGTCCCCAAAGACCAAACTGAGCATAGCCCAAGTAATGGTAAGAATACAGATTTATCACAACTACTCTAAAGCAATGGGAGCAAGGTTTGTACTCTGTAACCACAGGACTGAAAACAAAATAAATATATATATACCCAAACAAAAGGGAAGACTGGTTTTGTATGGTAAATCTAACCACTTCAGTGCAAGACAAGTTATCTTGTAGTTAGGTTGATGACCCATTTTACGGAAATCTCTTCAGTTCACCTGTCTACAATGATTGCATTACTTTCAAAGACCTAATCTTAGGTCTCAGCTGGTCTCACCTCTTTGTAGGAACCAAGCAGGCATGACTGAGATGATTCCTTACTCCCATATGTAGTTCAATCCAGGACAGACAACTGTATTTGTTCAGCGACTGGGGGAGACAGGCAAGTTGTTATGGAAATACCTCTTCATGCTAAAACTTCCCACTGCTGGACGGTTTTCATCTGAATGATTTAACTATTTAATTGTAAATATAAGAAACATTGTCATGTTTAAAGTTATGCACTGAGGAATGGGACTCATTCTTTCACCTCAGGCTCTGAGCCTTAGTAAGAAATTTGTAGAAATACATGATGGACTATTTCCATTCCTCCACTCTGCTTAGGAGCTGAATTGTTCCAAGACAAGTGTTGACTTCAGAAGGTAGCTGAGGAAACAAAAATCAGAAATCATTCTAAGTTTTAGAAACAGATCACAAAAGACTTATACTATGATCTTTGTTTTAATATGAACTCCTTGTAGACCATTACAAAACTCTGTTTATCTAAATTATATGGCAGATGTTGGAAGCACAGCTTGTCAGATACATGTAATTATAGATCTGCCTTCTTTATCACTACTTAAATACCAAAGCCCTTTTATAGGCACAGATTATCAGTATACCTGTGCAAAAGAAATTAAGAGATGTTTCTAGTTTAGTGATATGCTGAGAGGATCCATGGCAGTGGAGCTGACCAGGTTCATGTGCTGGTTAGGAGCTCATGCTGGGAGTGAAAGTCCCAGTGCATCCCTATGCACTCAGTTTGCCACCTGGTACAAGCAAGTCTGCTCAAATCTCACATCCTCACTCAAACAAATTGAAAAGAAGGATTCTATCCTACCTTCTTTTCTAATGTGGCTGGCTGAGAGTCAAAATATAATTAGCACTATTTTTCATTCACTGTGGCTCTTAACGAGATCTTTTATGCTCCTGAAGCAGTTAAAGAACAAGCTGAGGAGGGAATAGTGAGTTAGAACAGATTATTCAAAAATGCACCTCCAGTCATGATCTTCCCAAAATGCTCATGAGGAGTCTGGATTTTTAAATGGTATGTCCTATTCAACAGAAGAGCAAGATAATGATTGGATCCTAAAAATGACATGCTGTTTCTCTTTCTCTCACTGCAAAGATACAGATACTTGGGAAAGCGATAAGGACACATTTGCAGCAGACATATTTATTAGTCTTATTACTCTCTGGTTTCAGATAATGCCGCTTTACCCAGACAGTTTTATATTTATTGGAATTTAGATCTTGCAGCAAAAATTGAATGGATAAATAAGTCTGCAGGATGAACAATTTCATGATTACTTTCCAAAATATTCATTATAGTCTACTTTGGGTTAAGAAATTGTTTGGAAAATAACATTCTACCATTACTTAGGTTGATTGCTTTGTTCTATCCAAAATAAATAGTGGAAGTATTATGAAGGTAACTATTTTAAAGTTCCCCTAAGAAAGAAACACAAACACACACACAAAACTTTTTTAAAAACATCTCTTCATTGCCATAGAGATGGAGCAACATCTGTGAAAATTCCATGTATTAGTCTTTTAACATAATGTATTCGTTAAGAAAAGACAAAAGCAAACATTCAAGGTAGAGTTACTTGTTGTCAATAACTTATCACATTAATAATCTTATCATATTTGAATAATATTCCTTATTTATATTGTGCCACTCGAGACCTCATCTTGCCACCTTGTTTGCCACTGTGGTCGTTTTACTGTGCTAGGTAGCTGAACACTACTCACTCCCCCTCCTCAGATGCGGAGAGGAAGAAGTAAAAGAAAGAACAACTCATGGGCTGAGATAAGGATAATTTAATTAAAGGGAAAAAATATTAAGGAAATATTATTATTAATTAAACAATTCAACTAAAGGGAAAAAAGGGAAAGGGGAAAAGGGAGGGGGAAAGAGAATAACAAAACAAAACAAGTAAAGGCTATGTGGAAGTGCAGAGGAAAAGAAAAATACTCTCCACGTCCCACAAATGAGCGATGCTTGACCACATCCTTGAAGCAGGGCCTCAACGCATGTAGCCGGTGTTCGGGAGTACAGACGTTTTTGCAATGAGAACCCACCACCCCCCCCTTCTTCCTTTTTCCACCTTTTATTGCTGAGTGTGGCATCATATGGTATGGAATATCCCTTTGGTTGGTTCAGGTCAGCTGCCCTGGTGATGTTTCTTTCTCACTTTTTTTGCCCACACCTAGGAGGGTTAGAGAGAGTCTTGATGCTGTGCCAGCACTTCTCAGCAGCAGACACAACACCAGTGTGATACCACTGCTGTTCTAGCTACACATGCAGAGCGTAGCACTGTCTGGGCTGCTACAGGGAAAGGTAACATCCCAGCCAGATCCAGCAGAGCCACTGACAATGTACCCGTGTTTTAGCAATTGCTAACAGTAAGGCAAGGGAAGCTCTGAATACAGATAGGAAAGTTACTTCTGCACTACAGGCAAATCATGCGTTATTAGGCAGGGCACAAGCTCTTAATGTGAATGGAAATTAAAAAGCAAATACAAACAAACAACCCTTCTTTCCCTCTTCACTCTTCCCCTTCTCCCCAGAAAAAGAAATCAGAACCACCACAGTTTAGTAAAGATTGTTGTCTGTTTCAAAACCATGGTAAGAGGGAAAACCCAAACCCAATACTGTCAGAGCACAAACTCAGCATTCAGTAGAGATTGTCAGCTGTACAGTCTTCATTTGGGCTGTGGAAAAGATCCAGTCTCTCAATAGGATATTATGAAACAATTGCTCCTTGTTTCATTAGAAACATCTCTTTTCATTTCTTTCCATACTAAGAAGGACCAAATGCTGCTTAACACGGCTTATTGTGAATGGGGAACAAGTACTCAAGTGCTTTTATTGTCTTCTGTTTTTATTTATTTATTTATTTATTATTATTATTATTATTATCATTATTTATTTATTTATTTATTTATTTATTTATTGCTGTAAAATAACAATGGAGCTACTTCCTTCTTGTATCTTCCTGCCATGTTATAAAACACGTACCATGACACCACAAGTGAAGGAGCAGTAAGCAGCCCCTCATGTACAAGACCTCTGACTGTCCAGGCATGTTAGGGGAACAGGGTGAAAGAGAAAGGAAGATAAAATCTTCTTTACCACTGGTTTCTCCTTTAGCTCAAAGACATTTGAAGATAAAATACATTTCCTGTCATCCTAACGACAGCATTCTTTCCAAAGCCTTGTAGTATTTATTTAATATTCTCCCTGACAGAACCCAAATACTATCTGTGGCAGTTCTGACTCCTAATCCCAGTTCTTTTTGTACTAGCATGGTTAGAGTGACAACAGAAATTTAATGAAAGGATAGACGAGATGAAGACATATATAGCCCTAAATTATCAAATCAGTGAACTGTAGAGCAAAAGGAAATTTCTAGGAACCAAACAGCCTTGTTTACAGGAGGGTAAAAATGACATCTTTTGAGAATATACACTCGGAAGTCTGTTATTTTCAACTTTTAATATTTCAGTGAGGGAACACGACAGTAAATATCAATCAGAATCAAAATGGACATTTTGGATACCTGCAAGCATCCTGTAAGACAACGTAGCTACAAGAGCAAAAGAATTCATGGCATTTTCCCAAGACTGAATTCCTCTTCATGAATAGCAGATAATATAAATAGGTATAAACACACCCAACGTTCAAGTAGGTGACAGAAAAGTATTATGAAATCTACAGCATCTATTCAGGCAAGAGAGTAACTGAGAAGTACAATGTGAGCTCAAGCTTTTCTCTTAAAAGGGATGCTTCACTATATCCAAACCGAATCCCCCATGGGCAGCAGCTCCTGCCAGGTTACCTGCTCCTGCATGAGCTCCTCTCCACGGTCTACAGGTATGGCCTGGAATTTGCTCTGGCAGGGGTCATCCACAGGCCGCAGTCTCCATTGGTGCAGGTCCACTTGCTCCACCATGGTCTCCTCCACGGGCTGCAGCATGGAACCCTGCTCCAGTTCAACAAAGCCAAGTGCCAGGTCCTCCACCTGGGGCGCAATAACACCAAACAGAACTACAGGCTGGGAGAGGAATGGTTGGAAAGCTGCCAGGCAGAGAAGGACCTGGGAGTGATGGTTGATAGTCGGCTGAAGATGAGCCGGCAGTGTGCTCCGGTGGTCAAGAAGGCCAACAGCACCCTGGCCTGTATAAGAAACAGTGTGGCCAGCAGGGCTAGGGAGGTTATTGTCCCCCTGTACTCAACTCTGGTGAGGCCACACCTCGAATACTGTGTTCAGTTTTGGGCCCCTCGCTACAAGAAGGACATGGAGGTGCTTGAGTGAGTCCAGAGAAGGGCGACGAAGCTGGTGAGGGGTCTGGAGAACAAGTCCTACGAGGAGCGGCTGAGGGAGCTGGGATTGTTCAGCCTGGAGAAAAGAAGGCTCAGGGGTGACCTTATCTACAGGTACCTCAAAGGAGGCTGTAGCGAGGTGGGGGCTGGTCTGTTCTCCCATGTGCCTGGTGACAGGACGAGGGGGAATGGGCTTAAGTTGCGCCAGGGGAGTTTTAGGGTTGGATGTTAGGAAGAACTTCTTTACAGAAAGCGTTGTTAGACATTGGAATGGGCTGCCCAGGGAAGTGGTGGAGTCACCACCCCTGGAGTTCTTTAAAAGATGTCTAGATGTAGAGCTTAGGGATATGGTTTAGTAGGGACTGTTAGTGTTAGGTCAGAGGTTGGACTCGATGATCTTGAGGTCTCTTCCAACCTAGAAATTCTGTGATTCTGTGATTCCACTGTGGTACTCCATGGGCTGCAGGGGGACAGCCTGCTTCACCATGGTCCTCACCACAGGCCGCAGGGGACTTATGCTCCGGCTCCTGGAGCACCTCTCCCCCTCCTTCTTCGCTGAGCTTGGCACCTGCAAGGCTGTTTCTCACTCCTCTCACCCTCCCAGCTGCTGTGTGGCGCAGGGCACAGCAGTGGTTTTTTTTTTTTTTTTTTTTTTTCCCTGTCTTAAGTATGCTCTCATAGAGGTACAAAACAACATCACTTATTGGCTCAGCTTTGGTCAGCAGTGAGGCCCTTACCTAACATGGGGCAGCTTCTAGATCCTTCTCACAGAAGCCACCCCTATGGCCCCCTGCTACCAAAACCTTGCCACGTAAACCCACTACAGCTTTTCTCTTAAAAGGAATGCTTCACTATATCAGAGCTACATGTAATTAGTGGCATGACCTTTTGGCAGCCCTGATTTTAGCCTGACAGGCTACCACAAACAGAAGAGAATGAAGCTCTTATAAAATCATTTACTCAAAATACTTGCTCTGAATTACAGATGACTTTATTTTACCAAATTTCACAAAAGACTACCAGTAATCTATACCCCTAGTTCAAAGCAGGACAATGATTCATTTCATAGAAACATGTGAATAACATTTTGAAACAAAATTTCCATTTGGAATAATTGCTTTTATATTAAGTCACCTACCTAGATCTTTTGATGCAAACACGGATAGGAATCTGGACTTCTTCACTCATCATGCAGCTTGCAATAGCCACAATCCACTCTGCAAAACACAGTTAAAACAATGTTACTCTATGCACTTGCTTAAGTTCAGGTTAGCCCAAATACAAGGCTATACTCCCTGCTCAGGAGTCTGTAGCTGTAAGTTATCTCAGATACCTCTTAGAGGCTTCATTACGCTGAAGAATAATTTATTTAGCCAGTGTCATCCCATTTCTGCATATATACTAATATCTTCCACAAAGACAGTGCTGATGTTCACTGCTCTATCTCCCCAAATCTGTAAGTTTAACACACAAGTGGTCAAGAAAGTCATCCTCAATGCAGGCTTGTCTCTCTCCCCATCTTTGAGCTATATTTCAGATAGACTATAAACCCAGGATGCAAGGAAGAAAAATGTGTTTGCTTTTTGAAACATGGAGAGAATCTAGGTCTCTGATGTTATAATCACGGTAACCTGAGACAGAAAGAACTGAACAAAAATGTTCATTTAAAATAAAAGGTTCCACTGCTAGCACTAAATGATGCAGTGGAATCAAAGCACTGAAGGTGACTGAGTAATTCAGGTACAACTTCCCTTCTCCATTTTAATGTCTTTCAATTTACATCATTGAAATACTATGAACTTTTGAGTTAATTTTTATTTTGCTAACATTCATAAGCAATCAGTTTCTTAGTATACATTTTCTACTTCATCTGCTTTGACTTGCAAGGGAGAATGTCTGAAAACGTCTGGTAATCTTTCAATGCAACTTGACATTGTTTAATACCTCCAAATAATATTATACATATTTTAATATTGTATACTAATATTTTAAATTGTATTTTTATTGTTAATAAAGTAGAATATTTCCTTAAATATTAATAAAATTGCAGATACTAAGCTCTCAACACAAATGAAATTATAACACTGTTTGATTTATTAAACATAAAATTACTTATTAGATTGAGTCAGGTATCAGGGTATATTAAAAAGATCTTTTGGTAGAGAAAACAGTGCTAAAACTTTCTCCTTAACTAATAAAGGGTCATTAATGCTTAATTATAACGATCACTAGGACACAGCCTGTTCTTCATTGCACAGTTATTTTCATTTGTCTAGTCTTCTCAAAAATACAGCTGCATGTCATGTTCCTTCACTGCACAGTTACACACAAGTGGGTATTACTCTGAGTTGCAGGCTACCTCAAATTTCAAGGTTAAGCTTCCCAGCCATCCTGCATGCATGAACTGCAAAGGCAGAGACTGGTACCTTGACCCCCTAAGAATCCTACAGTAAGTAGTACCTGAAGCAAATTCACAGGACAACTGAATTGATGAATCTTGCTCAAATTTAAATACAGAGATCATAGAGCTTGTCCTTGCCACCTTCTAACAGGCTATTTGACTTTAACAACTCTGACTACATTTATTAGCAAGTAGATAAGTTGTGTTTGATCTCAGCCTGTAATTCTATCCACTTCCCTTCCTAAATAAGTATATAATAAAACAACACTGTAAAACACTTAACTCATCAATTAGAACATTTGCATTTGAAACTTGAATTATTAGGCATTAGGTGAGTAAGTTCAAAAACCACTTATTTCCAGGGATCTAACAGGAGAATCCATGTTCTCTTGATTTTTGAATTAGGACACTAACCTGGGGTTTTCTAATCAATTGTTTAAGAGGGGCTAACAGATACAGGACAAACCCAAAGTCTCGTTTCAAATATTATAAGCTGAAGAGAGTTGAAGTACAACACAGATTTTTACATCGTAATTTGTCATCCATTGTCCTTAGCCCCTAACAAAGTTTAGGCATTTATTAAAATCCATATGTTCAAACAGGCTGAGTTCTGAGTGCATGTGACTATTCATACACACAGAAGTCATCAGATACACTTAGTGCATGCTGGAGTGGAGTCTTAATCACTAATCTGAGCTTTACTTGAGACCTGTTAACTGTACAGGTAGACTTCAGTGGCAGGCAGGCCAAGACAGCTTGATGTCAGCTCTCAGAGGAGCATGCAGTGTAGATTTTGCCACAGGTTGAAGAACAGATAACATGAATATTTTATTGACTACTATCTAATAAAAATCTTGGAATAAGAACAGAGTGAACAGCCTGCTTATAGAGATAACTATTATCTTCCTCTATACTTGTGCAATGATATCTTCAATACAGTTCCAGTAACAGTTTCAGTGATAAAACATGAACAAATAACAAAGACATGAGTGTATCTTCAGTCTATATAGGCAAACTGAAGGTTTTTGATAAGATGATAAAGACAAAAGAAGGATATAACTGCATTAGCACATTATATATGGTCTACATAAACAAAACCATTAACAGTGCAACACCTAATAAAGTCTTTGTTTCTTGATACCTCTTTGTTGAGAAACAAAACTGTTAATTTGTAATTACACAGAATATTAAAGACAAAAAGTAACAATAATTATGCAAACCTTGAAACGTGCATGATCCATAAACAAATTTACAAAAATATATATATATATAATTCTTTGCTTTCTTTAGAGTAAGTAAAAGAATTACTGCTTAAGCTCATGAACTTAAAATATTAACTCAGACTGCACAGATCTCTTGGAGCTTTTATGTTGATTTAGGAAATGTTTTCAGTAATGATCACCTTCACAGTGCAAATTAATTGCTGTCCCTTGGACTGTTCCAGAATTAAGAGAATACCTGCTTTTCTAGTATCAATTTGCTGATTTATTTTAGTACAGACCAATATGGAAAGGTCATTAAGGTCATCAGTTAATGTTTTCTGGTAACAGAAGACTATATAAAGACCCACCAAAACAGTGTGACCAGAAAACTCACTTGAAACTGCAAAACTGTAACGGTTAAAATTTCTAGTTAAATGACAGGTAGTGTTGTGGTCTTACAGAAATGCCAGTTTTGCAAGATGAGTAACATACTGCACAAAGCAAATTCTGCCTTTTTTTTTTTTTTTTTGGTGGTGGTGTTGGGTTTTTTTTTTTTTTTTTTTTTTTTGTGCAAGCAGAGATTTACAGAGATTGTGTTGATGTGTTTCTGCATCACAAGTACCTAAGAATGTTGAGTTCTTAGCTTAAAAGGAAGTTAAGGCTGCATCAGTTCAAGTAGGAGGAAACAGCTGTTTTATTTAGGGTTACAGTTTTTTCTTCCTAGTAGAAAATACTTTCTATATAGCCCCCAGTTGAAAGATACGATGCAGAGTATATTAATTGCACACTGTAAGGACAGATCGTAGTTTGTACCGACTGATACAACGAAAAAGCTACAGCTATAATACCTTATTTGAAAATCAATTTCTTATTACAGGCTTTTTAGAATTGTGCTGAAGTGCTTTGGAGAGATCTGCTACTCTTTCTGCCAGTGTAAAAATTACTAGTAAACTATTTCTGTATCTTAGCAATGATAACTAATATATCACTTATTGCAGTAGCAATAATACTCTCCACTGTACTGAAATATGATAGCAGTGCTTATATAGTAAGGTAGAATAACCATGACCTCGGTAGGAAAATGGGTACTTTAGTAATTTTCTAAAAGACTTTCAAATCTTAAAATAAATAAATAAATAAATAAGTAGAATTGTTTTGAAGCCAAGTAAGAAATTTGAGAAAGCTACATGGCAAAAGTTGTATATTACCAACTGTTTTTTTTAAAAGCCAAACAAACAAGCAACAAAAAAAACTATATTATAAATACACATAGTGTTTTGTGTATAATTTTGATATAACTTCAGAGAAAACTTGAGTAGTTCCAATTCATAATACTTCAAGTATTTCATAATTACACAATTTATACAACATACTACAGAACAATACTTCATCTTATTTTTTACCTTGCTTGTTTCCATCCATCTGAAAATGGATGGACAGAAGTATTTGTATTTACAAACACCAAAAGACTGGAGACATCAATTTTTTTAAAGACATGTTGAAAAATATCCAGCATTTTATCACAACTCCTTCCAAAAACAGACTGAAAACCACTGTTTCAAGATTTTGACCCCAAAATAGACCTTACTTTAGTAGATGTCTCAAAGTCCCCCCATATTTTTGAATTTGCTTGGTAGAATAAGTCAAGGTGAACCACCCCTTAAGAATGCTCTTAAACTTCTACCTAAACCAAACCCAAATACTGTACCCTACCGAAATTTCCTAATCAACAAAGTTCTAGATTATGTTATTACACAAATTTTCTAAATTATTTATTTCATATACAATTCAGCAAAGATTAAGAAAAAACAAAATACAAGCAAACAAACAAAACCAAAACAGAATGATTAAATAAAGATAACATTGACCTTAGTAAAAACACACAGAATGGGAAGACTTCATGGGGATGTACTAATACTTCTCCTACATCAGAGCTGGAGAATGGAGACTTCTACATAAGGTTATGTGTGATATATAAAGCACTGTTATTTTTCCACAGAATTCCTACTCACTTGTTAACATTTATCTTCTTCTCTGTATCAATCCACAATGGTAACTCAGAGACGCTTGGATATGAATATGCAGGAAATTTGTAAATGAATTAGCCACTTGTGTAGTTCTGGTAAACACTGAAGATGTTGTGAAAAATAGGTACAATATTTGATCTAGGAAACCTGAGCTGAAGAATTTCATTTCAAATTGGCAGCCACAACAGAAACATCAAAATGCAGATTTAGATTTTAGTATGGCAGACAGAAAAACTAGGAAAATAATTAATAAACTTTACAGAAGAATCCAAAGAGCTAAATAAAAGTGCATTATTTTGAGCTTTTGCAAAGAAAAGAGAACATTGGAAAGCTGACAGTCTGCTTGGTTAAGTGAGCAGAAAAGACAGTATTTTATGAGTAAGTAAAAATATCTGAAGATAGGAATAAAGGATCAATGAGTTACATAAATACAAGCCAGAAATTCAAATGATCATAAGCATATGTGAACTGTTCTTTGCTAAACAATTTAGAAATGCAGAAAAATAGCTATCTAAAGATAGGGTAATAGGAATGACTACAAAAAGTGAGTTTACTTGAATAAAAGTGAAGGGCAAGATAATGCATTAACTGAGGTATTTATAGAATTCTGGTAGGTAATTTTCAATTAATCATTCAATGGAGAGGTTGCAACCTCAGAATAATGAATAGCAAAGCCTAATACTAGTCAGAAGTATGTGTGGGGAAAGAAAAAAGGAATCACACAGAAATAATTTTAAAATAAGTTACATTGAAAGTTAGGTTATCAGAAAAGAGATCTGGTCTTGGGAATGTTCGCATTTATTATCTTCACCGGTGCCTTTAGTACGCAGAATGAGAAATTTCAGTGGCAGTATCACTTACTGAAGAATATATTCCTATCCTTCAGGAGTAATTAAATTACTTTGTAGATAAAATAATAACAATAATAATAATAATAGTAATTCCAAATGTGCAAGCTGTAATTTCATTCACTTGGAGACTAACAACAAGACTGTTTTTATTCTAAGATGAGAGGGGTTATCCTGATTGATCCTATGATTACAAGTGATCATTATGATTTGACTGAAAAAAAAAATCTAAGACAGAAACTGGTAGGGTTTAAGAGACAGCTAACTGAGTGTATTTATCTATGAAGCACCACAAATGCTTCATGGAGAATTGTTTACAGACATCTGTCAAAAATACAGGATTTATATAAACCAGGTTGGTATGGAGAAGGGCTTCTAGCCTGATAAGTAAAAAAAAAAACTTTTTAATGCCAGTAAAATGAAAGCTGAAATGATATATAGTTACTCACCACGACATGAGATCAATTCACATTCTTTAAGAATATAAGCTTTTTTGTATTTGGTAAGCCCCAGCTTCCAGCTGAATATAGCTACAATTAGGATTCAATGAGTGGCACTGAGAATCTTGGTGGATAATGTAGCATACCATGGTTCATACTGGGGTATTAGCATTTTTCTAATCACATGATGTAGAAAGTTCTTGAAAAGCTCATTAATGCAGAGGAAAAACATTTTGAGGAGTTTTCCAAGTTCATGAACAGCCATGGAATAGTAAGGGAGAATATGAGGCTAGATAATCAATCCTCTGACAAGACATGTTGAGAAAATTAACTAACTGTTGGCATATTTAAGAGAGGGTGGTGAAATGCTGTGCATTGTTTTTGTGTTTAGTAGGTTATAAGCTTCTGGGGTCACTGAACAGCAAGGGCAAATTCTCCAAGTGACAAATGAGTGCACAGACAAGAATCTGTGCAGAGATAAGAGCTGGAAAAGATACCAAGCCCCTACCTCCTCTTTCAGATCAACAGCATCATTGCAAGGAGGGAAGAAAGGTGTGTGTGTATGGAGCCGTAAAAAAACTTTCTTGAGAGCTGACTTTCATTTGGATGATTCATAGGGCAGAGGGAGGAGGATATGTCTGTCTACAGCTGTTAGGTATGCACAGAAAATAAAAAATATCCCAGTAAAAATAATGATGTACGAGTGTCTAGAAGACATGGAGGAAGTCTGTAAATCCTGTATCAATGTGATAAGATCACTCATTTTATACAAACAGAAAAATCTGTATCAAACTCAGGACAGCTAACTGATAACTTCCAAAAAGATTATCCATCAAAAGTAACTAATAAAATATAATGTTTATCTACCAGTGTCTTCAGTATTTCCTTTCATGCATTTCCTTTTTTCACATAAAATAAACTTACATATATAATACATTTCATGACAGTGCCAAAGAAATAGGAAGAGAATTCTGAATTCATTACTTGCTACAAGGTTCAGAATCCATTTCACACTAGCACAATACTGTTAACTCCATAATTTTTGGATGAATCCTCACAGTCTTCCCAGAAACCCAGGCCTTGGAGTAATGAAAAAAAGATATGCTTATGTGACAGATAAACCTTCATTAACTTTTAATCATAAATCTATCAGCACAGACTTGTGCTGATTGCTTGCTTTATCATCAGCACAAGCACAAGCACACAGAATATATTGACCTAAACTAGATGGAAAAAAAAAAAGATGAGAAAGATAATAAAATAATGAAAATATACTCAGTTAATCCTTAACACAGTTCCAAACTCTCACTCAATAGTTCTAATTGACAATAAATAAATAAATAAATAAATAAATAAATAAGCAAGCGAGAGAAACATTATTTTGCCTACAATCACTACTGAATAGAAAAACAAATTGATATTTCTACGGGAAAAGTATATTATACAGACAATTTTCAAACAAATGCATTCTAAAGTATGCACATAATTCATTTATTCGAAGTTCAGATTACAGCCCATAAGTCATGAGTTGCTCCCATTGTTAGTTTTGTCCCTTCTCTGTTCTTTTTGCTCCAAAGGTAAAAAAACAGCTAAATAATAGCTAAAAAATAGAAAGTTCATATCCCAACGTGTTATTCATATAGCCAACACAAAAGCAGAATAAATATAAACTTGGGATAAATTCTGGGTTGCCTTTTTGACAGTCCAATTTATAGGAAAAAAAAGGGGTAATAACAGTAAGCACTACCAGAATTCCCTGTGGATCATGTCTGTTGCTGACAGTCTGCAGGATGAGCAACCCACTTGAAGAAAAAGATGATCATCAGAACCATTATTATGTCTGGTGACTGTTCATTTCAGAAAGGATAGCTGTAATTGACATCCAAAATAATAAAACCATTTTTGCTGTGCACCCACCTGAAGGATACCTCTCTACATGAATTCCTCCCTTTCACAACATACCGTGCAACTTAATTGCAATGGGCTTTCACAAAAGCACACTCCTTAAACCAACTAGCCTTTAGAAACTGGCTAGCATCACCTCTCAGGTAGCATTGTGCTCTGAAACCATGTATGTGCATTCACAAACCCATCATTTCACCAGCCAGTACTTCAGAGGAAGTCCAATTCAGCATCTCTCTGCACCTAATAATAGTTTATGAATTATGCATAACATAACACTACACCTTCTCACCATAATCAGAGGTGACAAAATGATGATAATGGACATTTTCAGATGCTTCCCTACCTAGAAATCCTCCTTTCTGTTTTAACACTTCCTCTTTCTTCCTTAGCCATTTTTAAATCAGTGTATGTCAAAGTGCAGGTCTCATTCTCCTCCTTTAGCATCCTCACATAATATTATATCCAACTTCCATTTGAACTGAGGACCACAAAAAGGAGGAAAGTTCAAGAGGAACCATACCAAGAAATCATTTCTTGCTTGGATTTTTTTAATCTCTTAGCCTCTTACTTTCATTTACCTATAACTTTTTGAATCATGACGGAATTCATATTAAGAAAAGAAACAAAACCATGGGCAGTGCTTGTCAACAAAATGACTGAAAATTGGCTAAGTCACTAGTGCCCTACATTATTCTAAAGATACATTAGAGTATGTGTTGTCAATAAATATCAAGCCGTTTGCCCAATTTAAACTGATGTTTTGTGATTTGCTTTCTCAATTACCATTAGAAATAACCAAGATTAAATTTCACAAGGTATTATTACTTGAAGAGAACAATGTCCATGTTTCCTGACTTAAATATCCCAAGTCACTTAAAGGTCACAGTGACTGAAATCAGTTTGCCAGCCTATCTGCTCATTTTTCTCCCCTGAGTACAATGTTGAATGTACAGCCACTGATATTTTGGAAAGTCTATTGAGATGCTGATGGGAGCAGCCCTAAAGGTGACCCAGCTATAATGGGAAAAATTACTGACAGCAAATGTCTGCTAAAACACTGACAGAATAAAATGCCTGCCAGCCTGAGAACTAACTGCCAGCTTGGGAACCTGGCCTGTGAGACAGAAGCATCCTTGACAAGGCACATCTGACCTCTTTGAAGTGCTGCTGAGTGCCTAAGAAGTAGAGACATCCTGAAGATAACATCCATGAATGCTAAAATAAGTAATTTTAGCAGCAACTTTTTTCTCTGAAAGGGTGAAAATAGTCTGGAGACAAAGGAGAAAACACCCTGAGAAAGTGGGAAATAGCAGATGCTATTGGCTGCTTTAGCTGAAAGAGAAGAAAATAGTTTGGAAAAGTAAAATTTTGTCTGAGAGAACAGCAAACATCATCATTTATTGGTTGTTTCATGTAGAAAACAAAAATTAGCAGCATCTACTGCCTGCTCCAAGAGGTGCCATCCACCACCCTCTTATATCTCTGTGATATAAAAATGATTAATTTCCTATCCAAAATGGAGTTTCTCTCTGAGAACTTCCCGAGCTGCACAAACTTCACCTTTTCCTACAGGATTTCCTAAAGAAATTGTACTTTTGCCTGGGACACCTGGCTGCCTCTGAACTCCATGTCATGGATCACCTTTGATATGTGAAGTCATTTGTTATTTATTTGGTTCCACTGCTGGGCTCGCTTCTGGGGGTTGCCCTCTTCTGAGGTTGTTTTTCTTTACTGATCCATTTCTGAGGTCAGATTGAACCCTCATTTCTCTGAACAGTTTGGCAGTGCTTCATACACTTTACATTTAGAAAATATGTAATCACAGGCATATATGTCATCATTCATATTTGCTACTTTACTAGTGATATTTTCAGCCTGTAGCATTGATAACATATATGTACCTTTACAATTGATCGGTGCAACAATTTATATATATTTACGTACACATACATGCTTTATCACAGATGTACTTGCTGGTGCTGATTTGTAGTATTTTGTAATGAAGTAGAGAAATTCAGGAAATAAAGCCTCCATATCCCTGTGTATTATGGAATACTGTGAACTGCTGCCATCTCCACACCCTCTCAGCCTGGGTAACCCTTTAGATTGTGACAAGTGCCTTTTATTTTAACTGATGCTGAAAGGCAATGTTAGCTAATTACTCCTCAACATTTCTAGAATTCTTGCTATTTGTTTAGCTGCTTAATAATTTATTAGATGCTTATGAGAATTTATAAAAACCATTCTGTCACTTGTGGTTCTTTGATGTACCAAGCATTGGTTTTACATTGTTTGTAACATTCACCCAAAACTGAAAGGATGCTTTTTTGTGGTTTAGTTAATTACTAATATATATATATATAAATCACACCCATTTTGAATCATTTGCTACAATCTTGTGGTTAGTATCAATCTGTGAAAAATCCTGAAGTCATCTTCTAACCACTTTTGCAGAAAAACACGAATTCTTACTTTTCTGTTCTTTATTTAGTGTGAATATCTGGTATTTGTTCTGATATAATTCTATGTTTCCCAAATCTCCTCTAAATTCATGCTCTAAAATCACATAACTTGTCAACTGGGTAACCAGTTGACCATAAAAAGTCTTCTAAAATAAAGCTTTCCTCGTGTTATAGCAATAAAAGAATAGTGCGTGTCTTGCTGTAACTAGCTGTCTGCCTTTCTGGAAATGAATCAAAAATAAGCTTTGCCATTTATGTGACAGTAGTTCAAGCTTTTACTAGGCAATGGCATTGAATCCTAAAATCTATTCCCATATGTTAATTTTCCGTACACATGCATATAAAATGCTCCCCTCCACAAAGTCAGACTGCCCATATAATTTCAGAGGCCAACCTCCCCTCACGTTACAGAATAGCGATGTGCTTTGTTAAATATTACCCTGGTTGATGGTTCAGTACAGCATTTACATAGCATAAGCCTCTATGTAGCACATAAAGGTCCATTGGACTGTTATGACATTCAGGCACATCTCTAGATCAATGATCACAGTAAAGCCTCGACTAGAAAGACAGGCTGCTCAAATTTCTGTGACCCAATCCAGCCACAAAAATATTAGTGAGCCTTCAGCATACAATTTCAATTCTTCCCCTTGGGGAGTGTATCTGTGACCAGGAAAAAACAAATGAATAAACATAGTTCCAGTCTTCATTTGTCCCCTTGTCACACTTGACAGCTGGGAAGAATTTTGAAGATAATTGTGTTTGTTTGTGGGTTGGGTGTTGTTTGTTTGTTTTTTGTTTTTATTATGAAATATATGAATATGCTGTTTTACCAAAACTGTGCCTTTGCATGTTTCCCTTGCCTGAGGCAGTATGAATTAGAAAGCTGCTTTTAAAAAATCATGAGAGAAAAGCATTTTTTATTTTCATCAAGGGTCTCTTGCACACAGTCTAATCTTTCACCTACAAGATTAATATTTTCTTTTAAGGGCAGTAGACTTGCATCATCTTTGGAATCAAATCTAGTAACACACTTTCTTCTCAGTTCACAAATCATAGGGACAGAAAATAACACCAAAGGTTTAAACAAAAATAATAATGAGAAACAAAACATGATATAAATCATTCACAGTCTAAATGCTACAAAGAATAAATTTGCTAACAGCATTGGTAGGAAATCACACTTCTCATTTCAAAGGATATACTTTCACTTTTTTAAAAAAACAGTATAACATCACTATACTGGCACTATGTATTTTGAAATACTGTAAGATAATATACATATAAAATTTATCCTAAAATTAAAAAGATTAATTTGAAATATTTTTAGTTTACCAGTATTAAAAGTGAAAAACTGAAAATTACATTTTTATATTTGTCACCTACAGATGTGCATTTTTTTATTATTTGTAAAGTATGTCAAGGGAGCACAAATATGAAATTTAAAACATTGCATCACAGTTCATCTAGTTGAGGTATAACCTTTTTGCATTCAGATGGCATAATGTGGTTCTTACTGTGTATGAAAAGTAAATGGAAAGAAAAAAGCTAAAAGAAAGGCTCTAGGTGTGAAAGAAAGGAATAGGTACAACAAAATAATTCTAATTTGATGCTTCATTTTATCATTGAAAACAACCTTCGTGGAACTTTCCAGCAGAAGTAGAGGTCAAAAAATAAAATTCTGGAAGACATCAAAACATCAGAATTCCTGAGTCTTCTCTGCTACATATGAACTTGACTTATAGTAATTAAGACAATGTAAATAAATAAAAGAAATAAAATGACCAAAAAAAAAAAAAAAAGCTCAAAGCCAAGTAAGAAAATCCAGCATTATTTTTCTGACTGGACGAGGATTTCACATGAGGTTAACTGTAAGAAACACACACATATGCACACAGAAAGGATAATTCAAAGCAGATAACTTCATCACATTTCTAATGTCCTAGATATGACTCCCAAAGCACACAGTAACACAACTATCACGAAACTCCCTAAGCTCTTTTCATGTTCAGTAGAGAACTAAAGGGCTTTAACTGGCTGTAAACTGAAGAACACACAAAATCTACTCTGGATTATTTGTAACTGTTTACTTGAGGTAGATTATGCAAACCTGAAGGCTAGCTAAAGTTAGTATAAATCATCTGAAAATCATGAACTGATAATTGAGACACACCTAAGTATTCTAAGAAATGAAATTCACAGAATGCGTAGCTCTAATAACACCCATGTCATGTATAAGCTGTAGTCAGCACAAAACAAACTGAAAGATAAGGAAGAAGGGGAGTATACTGTATCCTTCACTCCTCTGACCTGTCTGAGCAACTCAGTACTTAGATAATACCCATGAGTAATTTTGGAAGAACACAAACTGGAAGGATAACTAAGTTAATAAAACATTTCAACTATATGGACGATTGGAAGCTATTTGATGGATCTAATAACAGTTTATCTTGCAGGACAGATGAAAGCAATTTTTTCTCACACTCAGATTTTGAATAACATCAATGAAGACAGAGAAGATGCTTTCAGCACTGATGTAATTTCACAGTAAATCTGAAACATGGACACTGCCTGCAGTTGTATCCTGAGACTGGTCAGGTTCTCATTATTTCAAAATATCCTGAATTTACTGTCCAAAAATGTCTGAGGCGAAACTTACTTGCTCTGAGAAAATCTGGGACTTCTGGTTTTTGCATTCTCTGAAGTAAGGCACCAAGAATTACACATACACACACAAGCTAAGCAATCACCACAAGGAACTTAGGTCTAATCTTCCACCTCTGCTTTCCCCCCATGTTATCTGCAAGGAAGTTTGAAATGCATTAGGAATAGAATACAAAACTCTTCTCAAAACGAATAAAACCATATGTATATATATATGTATATATAATACAATATAATTTCTGCTACATTATCTATGCACCTTGAAAATTTAGTGGAAAGCAGAAAGAATATAAGGAAAGAAGACCAGCCTGGCTCAACAGAGAGTTGTGGCTAGAGCTTAGGAAAAATAAATAAATAAATAATAATAAAAAAGAGGGTTTATGATCTTTGGAAAAGAGGGCAGGCCACTCAGAAGGATCATAAGGATGTTTTAAGGGTGTGTAGGGACAAAATTAGAAAGGCCAAAGCTCATGTGGAGCTCAATCTGGCTACTGCTGTTAAAGATAACAGAAAATGTTTTCATAAGTACATTAACACAAAAAGGAGGACTAAGGAGAATCTCCATCCTTTACTGGATGCAGGGGGAAACTTAGTGACGAGAGATGAGGAAAAGGCTGAGGTGCTTAATGCCTTCTTTGCCTCAGTCTTTACCGGCAAGAGTAGTTGTTAGCTGGATACCCAGTTCCCTGAGCTAGTGGAAGGGGGTGGGGAGCAGGATGTGGCCCTCACAATCCACGAGGAAATGATTGGCAACCTGCTACAGCACTTAGATGTACGCCAGTTGATGGGGCCAGATGGGATCCACCTGAGGGTACTGGGAGAACTGGTGAAGAGCTGGCCAAGACGCTTTCCATCATTTATCGGCAGTCCTGGCTATTGGGGGAGGTCCCATTCGACTGGCGGCTAGCAAATGTGACGTCCATCTACAAGAAGGACTGGAAGGTTGACCCGGGAAACTATAGGCCTGTTAGTTTGACCTTAGTGCCAGGGAAGCTCATAGACCAGATTATCTTGAGTGTCATCATGCGGCACTTGCAGGGCAAGCAGGCGATCAGGCCCAGTAAGCATGGGTTTATGAAGGGCAGGTCCTGCTTGACGAACCTGATCTCCTTCTATGACAAAGTGACGCGCTGGGTGGATGAGGGAAAGGCTGTGGATGTGGTCTACCTTCACTTCAGTAAGGCTTATGACACTGTTTCCCACAGTATTCTCCTCAAGAGAAGAGAATGCTGTGGGAAATGCTGGCTGCCCTTGGCTTGGGCTGGCATACGCTTCATTGGGTTAGAAACTGGCTGGGTAACTGGGCCCAAAGAGTCGTGGTGAATGGAGTCAAATCCAGTTGGAGGCCAGTCACTAGTGGAGGCCCCCAGGGCTCCGTACTGGGGCCAGTTCTCTTTAATATCTTTATTGATGATCTGGATGAGGGGATTGAGTGCACCCTCAGTAAGTTTGTATGTGTTGATTTGCTTGAGGGTAGGAAGGCTCTGCAGGAGGATCTGGATAGGCTGGACCAATGGTCTGAGGCCAACTGTATGAAGTTCAACAGAGCCAAGTGCCAGGTCCTGCACCTTGGGCACAACAACCCCAAGCAGAGCTACAGGCTGGGAGATGAGTGGTTGGAAAGCTGCCTGGCAGAGAAGGACCTGGGAGCATTGGATGATATCAGCTGAATATGAGCCAGCAGTGTGCTCAGGTGGCCAACAAGGCCAACAGCATCCTGGCTTCCATAGGAAACAGTGTAGCCAGCAAGGCTAGGGAAGTGATTGTCCTATGTTCAGTTTTGGGCCCCTCACTACAAGAAGGGCTCAAGCAAGTACAGCGAAGGGCAAGAAAGCTGGTGAGGGGTCTTGAGAACAAGTCCTACGAGGAGCGGCTGAGGGAGCTGGGATTGTTCAGCCTGGAGAAAAGGAGGCTCAGGGATGACCTTATCACACTCTTTAGGTACATTAAAGGAGGCTGTAGCGAGGTGGGGGTTGGTATATTCTCCCAAGTGCCTGGTGACAGGACGAGGGGGAATGGGCTAAAGTTGTGCCAGGGGAGGTTTAGGTTGGGTATTAGGAAAAACTTCTTTACTGAAAGGGTTGTTAGGCATTGGAATACGCTGCCCAGGGAAGTGGCTGAGTCACCATCCCTGGATGTCTTTAAAAGATGTTTAGATGTAGAGCTTAGTGATATGGTTTAATGGAAGATTTGTTAGTGTTAGGTCAGAGGTTGGACTGGGTGATCTCGGAGGTCTCTTCCAACCTAGATGATTCTATGATTCTGTGATTCTGTGAAAGTTACAAACAGTAATGAATGCATTTAAGCACATACATGGTTAAAAGCAAAAAGCTGGCAGGAATCTCTGTAAAATAGAAGTGCTGTCTGAAGTGTCTCTTGCTAATCTGAATGTACAAAAGTGCTTCTAATATCTCAGTAATATGTGGGAAACATTTCTGATTTTGTTTCACACATTCTTTGTCTAATCAGGTTTTTACATTTTTCACATCACTCATAAAATCATCTACAGGGACCCTTCCGAAGGTGATATGAGGAAGCTGTATGAGTTTAAGTGAAACACTCAGAGCTGACATTCCTAAAAGAGTTATTGATGAACCAAACAAAAATAATCAGAATATATGGTTTTAGGAAAGCATGCTATCCCAATAATTTACATCACTGGAAGTTTCAAACCTTCCGCCCTGCCTGAAACTCACTTATACATAACTTAGTCATCATAACTGCAATAGTTTAAGGCAGCCAAGCATCCCACATGTAAGCACCACATTTGAGTTGTGAATCACATTCAGCAAATATTCTCACTAAAAATGGCAGATGACAGCATGTTACAAAGCACCTCTTTCCTTGATGAAATACATTTTTGATCATCATTGTCACAAATCACAGCATTTCTAAACAAGATGGAAATAAAAAAAAAAGAAACCAAGAGAGTGGTATTTTGAGGAAAAATAATTTCAATTCCAAAACCAGAGGCCAGATTCATTCAAGCTGTAGATCACTCAGCAGCTAATACGTTTTTTCTCTCTCCATTGACTACAAGAGTTGCCTAGGACACAAAGGCCATTTTCCAAGTTAAAGTGATGAATATGGCATCTGATATGAGAATGATTTGTGACCTTGAAATTTTATCCAGCATAAAACTAGTTCAGTTTTTATTACAGCTCGCAAATGCTGTACGTCAAATCAGAAATACTGGAAACAAAGACTAGCAATGTTTTATTAAGTATGACATGGGATTATTCTTCAAGTGAAAGCCAAGTAATGATGGTTTCAGAAAGCACAAAAATACTTGGCAAATATTACAGTTTTGTTTTTTTTTTTTTTTTTTTCTAATTAGTTTAACATTTCTTAGTCATTTGTGCTCTTAATTCATCTCAGGCCATAAACAACTCAGCAGTAGTAGAGAATGTTAAGTAACAGCTAATTATACTGTATTATGGTACACATCTTTGAGACGTTTTCCCAGCATTTCTAAGCCCCAAATTTGCAATAGTAACTGTGTTACAAAATTCCTGACGTGGATGCTGTCAAACACTGTCTTCATTAAAAACTCAGAAATAAAGATCTAGCTTTGGTACTTCAAATGGATAAATGGATTATTAGGAACCCTCAATGACTGGAGACATTTGGATTCATGTTCATTTCTTTTCTTTTTCTTTTTCTTTTTTTTTTTAAGATACTGGTTGACTTTTATACCATCATTTTCGTGTTAAAGATTGATTCATTGTGGTCTTCAGAAACACTTCAAGAAGCAAAGAAATTTAGTCCAAGTGGGTATCCCAAAGTGTAATTTTGCTTTTCTGAGAGACTTCTGAAGAACAACAAGATAGAGAGGACTTAGTGATATAGGTGAAGAAAACATCTAGTTTAATTTGAGAAGTCCTGGAACATCTCACCTTACCTACCCTTGCTGTTCCCCCAGGGATTCTGTATTCAAGATATCTTACACGCCAGTACTGTGGAATTGGCTGAGATATTTAGAGAGAGACTAATTGAAATAATGTTTCAAATCAAATCCTCTGTGGGTCATAATATTAACACACTATCTATAACTTAGACAAGAAGATATATATATATATATAAAAGGAATTTGAGTCTGAAATAGGCATAACTGTAACTAAGTTCTTCAGACAAGACTTTAAATAACTCGTCACTGTTTCAAACTGAAAACATGGATATGCATGGATAAGAAAAGATAAGAGGTTCACATGCACATGTATATATTTATGATTTCCCCTTCTCAGAATTTATAGAACTTGCTCAATGAGAAAATCAAAATAAAAAACATTCATAGAAAATCTGGGTTCAAAAAGGAGTTGCTCAGGCAAACAGAAGTAGAGCTACTGCAGAAGACTTAATTGTGACTGTTTCAATAGTAAGCTTTTCTATGCCTGGATACTAGCTGGATACTAGGTCTCTGAGTATAACATTTTAAAAAGTTTTTTTTTTTTTTTTTTTTTTGTTTTTTTTTTTTTTTACCTTCCAAAACTTCGGGGCCATCTTTTGGTGGGTTAATGAGGAACAGCAGAGAGATGGTATTATCCTTCCTTGGCTGAGTTATCCATTATGAACTTTGAAACAGGAGGCACCGTATACTATTTGAAATATATATATACTATATATATATACACACATACATATATTTTATACACATACACACTTTTTAAAATGATAGTTCTTTCTCTTACTGTGAAATTTTCTGAGTCGTTCTGTAGCCTGGCATTTAAAATTACATAACTGTGTATGAGGTAGCTAACAGTTGTCATGTTTTAGATATATATCAGCTAATAGATTTTTAATCACACCATCATTCTAACTCCACTGAGTTGAACATGCAGTGATTTCAACAGTAAACTATCCTCTTAGTTACTTTTGCATTGCAAAGTGGAACACAGATTAAGCTCTATGCAACATAAAACACATTGGCATGGCAGCAGTCTTGAGCTAATTATATCTGCCACTCATAGTTAATTAACTAAGTTACAACATAATGTTGTTGTTAACTTCCAATTACAGATGTAGTTCATGTCAAGAGACCACAGGTCTCTCTATTGCACTGTAAAAAGCATGTAAAGCATGAATGTGTTCCAATACAGCAGCAGAAGCCCACAGTAATATAACAAGAAGTAATAAAGAGCTGCTCTTTAAATATATATGAAGAGTATATACCATACACTTCATGTGGTATATACTCTTGGTATATACTCTATGGTATATACTCTTACCATATACATGGTCTATATACATGGTATATGGCACAACACTGAGACATACTCAAGTGAAATAAAACTAATTCTTTATTAAACTCAGAACTATCACAGATTGACTCCTTACAAACTGATTGAAAATTAAAATGACTTTTTTGAATCCTTATACTTAAGCATGCTTGAACTGAGGAAAAAATGTAAGTGGAAAAACAATGATTTTCAGAAGCTAAAATGTTTTAATGACTAGGTCCTTATTAAATTTTTAGAAACACCTATTTTTTATTGAAATAGCTCTTGCTCCACTAAGAGATTTCAATTAAAAACAAACATATTTCATGTTTAACCAAGTTTAATGTTTTGTTCCCTTTAATTAAACTGCACACTGCCGTAAGAAAACAAAGACGACTTTCTGAATATTAATTATAGTTCCCTTAAAGTCTCCTAGGTCATTAAAATATGATTAGCCAAAGGCTTTTCTTAGGTAGAATGAATAATACACACAAAGTATAGAGAACCATTTAAAAGAAGTCTATAATGACTACCTTACTGGGATTCAGTTAATGAGAAAAATCCATCTCTGTTGGTTCTGTGACATGAGTGAACAGTTCAATTCCCAAAGAAGCACAGCACGACAAACACAATTCATAACACCTGGACTATCAAGTTAGCCACCGCATACTGCAGGGTCTGCAGGCTGGTTAGAAGCACACGGGTGTTCCTGCTCAGTACATTACCTAAAGTCTCCTCTTTCTAACTTATTTTTATCAGATTACTTTAAATTAGTTTTGTGCCTTGGTTTATTAAAAAATGAATCTTGTTTCCATAGCAATAAATTTGTTTTACCAACTTGAAATAAATGGAGGTATTAAAACATTTGCAAAAATGGATTTCCATTTCAGCTTGGACATAAGCAAGCATCAGGTAAATCTGTCCATGAAGAAAAGGGATATGCAGACTTGCATCACATATTTTGTATTGCCAAGCTCTCCTTTTGGGCGTTAGCTATAGTTCCAGTTAGAAATAAATGTAACCACAATAAGCAGTTTGTAGTATTAAGGGACTTATTTTTGTTGTTATACTCAGTTAAGACCATCAGGAAATGGGGATATATATCACCCAGTTTCCAGGGAATTCTTCCACCCATAAATCCTCTGAGACTATCTCACTTTCATGGAAGTCAGATTGCAGCAACCTTTCAAACACCTTAATTTATGCGATGACATATAACTAATTCATGAAATTGTAGCACTGTCTTTTTATAAAATGGTAAAAGGGGAACAACCCACACCCTCACACCTCACAGGCAAAAAGGGAGAGACAAGAGAAGGGGATGGGAGAGGAAGGAAGTGGAGAAGGGAGAGGTATCTGCAGGTTCTTCTCTCTCAAGAAAATAAAGGATGAATAAGGAGCTACTGTCCAAGCTCAAACATAGAATCAAAGCATGTAAAGAGATGCAAGCACTGTAGGCTAACCCTGAAGAAATATAGATACTGCCTGAGCATGCAGGGATGAGGAAAGAAGAGCCAAAGTCCACATACAGCTGAACTGGAGGTCATCAGGAAAGGCTTCTGCAGGTACATATCAGCAGCAAATAGAAAATTAGAGAAAATAAAGAGCCACTGCTGAATCAAATGGGGGACTGTGTCACAAACAACATGGAAAAGCTGATGGTCTCAATGTCTTCATTACCTCAGCCTATACCAGTAAAATCAGCCTTCAAGAATCCTAGGCTCCTGAGACTTGCAGGACATTCTGGAACCAGGAAGAACTACACTCAGGGAATAAGATCTGGCTGGGGAACAGTTAAACAAACTGGACACATATGGGGACGTACCAATGGCATGCACCCATGAGCACCCAGAGAGCTGATTGATGTCACTGTAAGGCCACTCAGTTGTCATGAAAAGGTCATGACAAAGAGAGGAGATTCCTGAAAATTAGGAGAAAGCACTACAAGGATGTCAGTGACATCTCCGGGAAGGGCAAAAAGTGAATCCAGGGAACCACAGACCAGTCAGCCTCACCTGCATCCCTGTAAACGCGACGGAGCACGTAGCATGGAAATGGCTTTCAGTTTTATGGACAGGAAAGTGACTGTGAGTAGCCAGCATGGATTTATGAAGGGGAAATCACTTTTAACCAACCCAGTAATCTTCTACAATAAGAGAATGGGATCAGTGGAACCAGGGACAGCAGTAATGGTTTTTAATCTTGATTTTAGCAAAGATTTCTGCACTGTCTCCCATTACACCTTCACAGATCAACTGATGAAGTACAAACCAGACAAATGTATGGTAAGTGAGAAGGACTGAAAACTGGCTGACCTGCTGGGCTCAAATGGTTGTGATCAATGGCACACAGTCCAGCTGGAAGCCAATCACTAGTACTGTACGCTAGGCATCAATATTATGTCCCCTGCAGTTTAACCTCTTTGTAATAACTGATCATCATTACAGATGATACAAAAAAAGGGGGGAATAGCTGATGCACCAGACATTTGTGCTACCATTCAGAGGGACATCAACAAGCAGGATAAATGGGCTGACAGAAACCTTGTGAAGTTCAACAAAGAGAAGTGCAAAGTTCTGGAGAGGGAATAACCTGCACGAGGAAGAACAACCCCACACCCCACTACAGGCTAGGACTGACTGGCTGGAAAACTGCTTTGCAGAAAAGGTCCTGAAGGTCCTGGTGGACATGCAGCTAAACCTAGGCAGCAATATCCCCCTCAGCAAAGACAGCATAATTTACTGCATTAGCAGGAGTGCCGTCAACAGGCTGGAGGAGGTGATCTTTAACCCCCTCTGCTCAGTCCTGGGGAGACTTGCCTGGGGTGCTGGGTCCAGATCTTGTCTCCCCAGTACAAAAGAGACAGGGACATGTTGGAGTGAGTGCAGCAAAGGGCCAATGAAGATTTATGATCATATGAGAAGAAGAAGAGGTAAATGGGACTGTGTCTCAAGAAATTTAGCAAATTGTGTAAGTACCTAATGGAATAAAGTTGATGGAGCCAGACTGTTCTCCATGGTGCCCACTAGGAGAAGAGGTAAATGGGTACAAATTGAAACACAGGAAATTCCACTTAGGTATGTTTTGATTCCACAATATAAATAAATAGATAAATAAATAAAAACCACCAAGACCATTTTTTTCTTTTCTTCATCTTATTTTTTCTGCCACTGTGAGGTGGTCAAGCACAGGAAGGCAGGTGTGAATATCCGTGAAGATATTCAAACCCTGTCAGGAGACAGTCTTACGTAACTGGGTCAGACTAGATGATCTCTAAGATGTTCCTTCCAATCTCAGTGATTGATAGAATTCATCTAATCATTTCATAAACAGAGAGACAACTCTTTCACTGCAAGCCAATAGATGTTTAATTATTTTTTTCCATCCAGAAGTGGCACAACTGTCACAATATTTGGATTTTATCATAAAGAAGGTATTACAATAGGCAGTCATTTGAATATCTATTTTTAAGAAGTTTTATTATATCTGTTTTCTCTGGAAAATTAGACAATACATTATATTAGAGAAAATTGAAAAAAAAAAAAAAACATTTTAATGGATGTAGCAGAATAACAGATGATTGTGTATAAAGCAGATATTATCACACAGACTAAATTATACTCATCTCACACTTCTGCCATAGCTATTTTGAACAACTACTGAGTTCAATAAAGATCATATCCAGTTGCTAATCACTATGTCACCACTCCATGTTGAATCCCCCTGCATACACACACACACACACAAACATTGCAACGTGATTTAAGTTTCAACTAATTATAGCTTGGAACAGTTTGAGAAACAGCAACTACATACAGGTAATTGCATCTTCAACAGAGAATCATTATAAGTTACTCGATGCTTGCAAAGCACAGGTGGTTAGTGCAGGTGTCCTGGGCTACAGAAAGCAAAATTCAAACAAAACAGATCAATAGAGACACAGACATATAACACATACATGCAGGAAATATATACATATATTCACTAACTCTTCAGGCCGAAAACATGAGGATTTATAGGCAGAAAAACTCTCAGAACTACTAGTTACAATTCACAAAAGTATACCTTCTTTGTAACAGTACTTGAACTCATTCTACTAACTGCAAGGAATGTATAATTAAGGTAAGGGATGTAACTTACCCTTGTCATTTCTAAAAATGAAGATTAGTAAATGATTGCAATAAATAAACACTGATGTTCTGGTGTTGTTATGATACACAGAAAGGCTGAGAGCATTTTTTTTTTCATGTTTTGTAGTGCATGAAGAAGTTAGGAGGAAACAACATGGAAAGAAAAATCTGGCCAAAATCACAAAAGAAACCTGAGGAAATGTATCTCCAAACTGATATATCATGACAGGAAGTACAACTACAAAACACCACAGGATACTGAAAATAGGTATTTTTTTCCCCCAAACTGCAAATTGGCCAGCTTGTTTTTCTTCATTATAAACAGTAATTATGAGTCAGACTCTGCCACTCTTATCCCAATTCTTGTTTATGCTGAGTAGCATTTGTTGCAAAAACTAGGCATCACAAGTAGCCTGTGAAAAAAATATTCTCAGACTAAGGATGCCAAATACTAATCAAGAATATTTTATCCTTTTCTAAAGAAGCTCAGTGCCCTGCATCTTACTGTGAGAACATCTACTCAAATACATATTTGAGTATGTATTATGTTATGTTATGCCCAAAAAAAGAAGAATCCGGTTCCCTCAAACCACTTAACAATGTGGCATATCTCTCGGGAGCTTACAGAGCACACAAACAGAAAAGGCTGTAATACTTATTGATAAAATGTGTTTTGTGTGTGTGTGTGGTTTTTTGTTTGTTTGTTGGTTGGTTTTTTTTTGACCATGTTAAGACACCAGCTTTATCTTTTTTAGTAGCTGTATAAAATACCAAGAACAAAGATGACAATGTACTTACAATAGAGTCTTGACATGATAGTAAGACAAAAACAATTAGCAAGTGAACTTTGCTTTGCTAGCTGGGCTCTAGAAGTATTTTTGCTGATGATTCCTAGTGACATAAAAGCCTTGGTTAACATAAAAATTAGTCATCTGCACTGGCTTCACTTTATGGAAGGGACTGTAATTTGCTTTGATGTCAGTCATACAAACAATTTGATCCAACTTCTATGTAAGATTTTATAAAATCAGGTAGCGAACAGCAGAAAACAGATGTTCCACTCTGAATTCCTGACACAAGGGCACTGTGTGTCAAACCATGGGACCAAAGGATAGAGAACTGGTGGAAAGAAATTCTGCACTTAGTGAAGTTGATGTACTTTGCCACTGATTTCCCTGGGGTCAGGATTTCATTCTCAAACAGGGAACTGCAAAATAGAATGGCACAGTGATTTACAGACAGTGCTAGAAGTGGTACATGTTCTTCCACCAAGAGTATGAAAAGAATACTCAGGACTAACAGAGAAATCTGAAATATAAACAATGGCAGCTAACAAACAAATGGGAAAAGGAAGGACGCTAGTGCTTGTGATTTTTAGACATGTAATCAGAGCCCTATCACAAAAGGCTTAAACAGCAGCAGAGAACAAATACAGATGATATGTTATTAGCATAATTCTGAATTTAGTTTCTTTTCTGTAAACACTGTGTTGGATTTTAAGCCATTAAGGGAAAAATTCTGTATTTATCTGACAAATTTATAAAATGAGTTTCTTTAAATAAATGCCTGACACTCATAGCAGCCTCTAACAATGTCTGTGGAAACAGCAGTTAGGACAACAGTAAGTCCAAATAAAAATATATTTTATGTATGTTTTTTGTTTGTTTACAAAAACACATATATACTACTTGCATTATATAAATAAACTACTATATAAAAGCTTACAAAACACACATTTAAAATAGACATAAAGAAAAAAAACAGTATAGATACTCTTAAAAAAAAGCATAAGGCTGTTCTTTCAACACTGTGCTACTTAACAAGGAAGGGCTCTTTCAACAGAAATAGAGGGTGATGAAGAGCTATCCAGTAGACAGAATCTCCTCAAATGAAAATAAGCCATGTCTACATAAATAGGACTACACCTAAGTGATAGCATAGACAACAACAACAACAACAACAAAGTGCCAACAGACTGACAGAAGTAAGCCAAAAACGCACAAAAATGTTTCATATGAAACACAGCTCAAAATCACTGACAAAACTGAAGAGCCTGAGCTATGTACTAAGTGAGTTATTACTGGAAATGACAGTGGTGCTTGCAGCAGACAATCAGCGTAAGATCTGACTGCCAATGCACCTGCAAATGTTAAGTACTACTTTCTGTGAGACTGCTAAAATGTCTTCCTTAAATAATCTTTACACGTCCTCACAGCACGTCCTTTTCACTTAGTTTACCATCTTTGCTGCATCCTAAATTTGTTATTGCTTCCTGTATGTGCTTCCAGCTACTTATATCTGTTTTTTCATGAAAGTAGATGCAGAAAATACAGTGAATTTTTCTAACAACAACAAAATCTAAACATAAATTTTTTATCAGCTTGCTCACATGATAACAAACCAATCTACCCCATGAGCTGGTTGAAAGCCAATGGTCCCAGAACGAGAGACTTGATTTACAAGATGAAACCCTGAGTTTTGAAAGTGACAACTCAGTTACTGTGCTGCTCACTACCTAGACTGGAAGGAAAGTGGGAAGTGGAAGTCCCAGCTGGTTTTCCAGATGCTTGAGTGCAGAGAAGGTCAAGGGACAGGAGATGTTTCCCTGATTTCCCAAATTAGCTAGTTAGTGGGCTGAGAAGTGCTTTGTTAGTTGGAGAATATTACACTTGTCAATAAATACCAAACTGTTTAACAGATGAAATATATTAAACTTGTCAACAAATCTGGTTAGTCTGACATCGTGATTACATAAGGTGCAGTCTGATACAAGTAAAATTTCTGGCTAATTCAGAGAGCAGCTGTGTGACTTCCTTGTTTACAGCTCTACTGCAACATGCCAGGTTAATCCAGACCTCCATTTCTGTAACTGTAATTTTGCAAGAAAACTCCTGGGCAAACAGGTATTTATGTGCCCGATTTGCAGGCTCCTGCAATACACATATAAGCCCTACTGTCTACAGGGGTTTCAGCAAGATTTATGTAGGTAACAACAAAACAGATTTAGCAGTCTGTCTGAACATGTTACACAGTATAATCGATGCCCAACATATATTTAGGCACCATGTTGGTCCTAGAGATAAACAGGAAAAAAATGTCTATTATTTCAGAAAGTTTGATCAATGCTTTTGTGAGCACTGAGAATAAGGAAGATGGGCAAAGAGAAGAGAACTATGGCCTTCAAATGCTAAAACATCATTCTGAATGAAGCCCAGGGCACCAGTGACAGGAGCAAAAGACAACAACTATTATAGAATCATAGAATATCCCGAGTTGGAAGGGACCCATAAGGATCATCAAGTCCAACTCCTGGCACCACACAGGTCTACCCAAAAGTTTAGACAATGCGACTAAGTGCACAGTCCAATCGCTTCTTAAATTCAGACAGGCTCAGTGAAGCGACTACTTCACTGGGGAGCCTGTTCCAGTGTGCGACCACCCTTTCGGTGAAGAACATCTTCCTGATGTCCAGCCTGAAACTCCTCTGCCACAGCTTAAGACCATTCTCATGGGTCCTATCACTGGCGATTAAGGAGACTAGGTGACGTGCCTCTCCACTCCCGCTCGCAAGGAAGTTGTAGACCGTGATGAGGTCTCATCACGGCCTCAGACTCCTCCAGGCTGAACAGGCCAAGCGACCTCAGCCGCTCCTCATATGTCTTCCCCTCTAGGCTCTTCACCATCTTCATCGCCCTCCTCTGGACACTCTCCAACACTTGATGATCCTTATGGGTCCCTTCCAACTCACGATATTCTATGATTCTAATTTAATGTCCTTTTTGTACTGTGGTGCCCAGAACTGCACACAGTGCTCAAGGTGCGGAGTAGAGTGGGACAAACACTTCCCTTGACAGACTAGCAATGCTTTGTTTGATGCACCCCAGGGTATGGTTGGCCCTCCTGGCTGCCAGGGCACACTGCTGGCTCATGTTCAGCTTGCTGTCAACCACAACCTCGAGATCCCTCTTTGCGGGGCTGCTCTCCAGCCTCTCATTGCCCACTCTGTATGTATAGCCAGGGTTGCCCCATCCCAGGTGCAGAACTTGCTTTTGTTAAACTTCACGTGGTTGGTGATCACCCAGCTCTCCAACCTGTCCAGATCTCTCTGCAAGGCCTTTCCACCCTCATCCAAGTCCACAACTCCTCCAAGTTTGGTGTTGTCAGCAAATTTGCTCAAAACACCTCCTAGACCTACATCCAAGTCATTTATAAAAACATTGAAGAGGACTGGCCCTAAAATGGAGCCTTAAGGGGCCCCACTAGTGACCATCCGCCAGCCTGATGTGGCCCCATTTACCACAACCCTTTGAGCCCTGCCCATAAGCTAACTGTTCACCCATCGTATGATGTTTTTGTCTAGTTGTATGCTGGACATTTTGTCCAGTAGGATCCTATGGGAAAACAAAAAGATCACATCAGCTGGTTTCCCTTGATCGACTAGCCAGGTGATCTTATCATAAAAGGAAATCAAATTTGTTAGGCAGGACCTACCCCTCATGAACCCATGCTGGCTGGGACCAATGACTGCATTGTCCCCCAGGTGTGCTTCAGTAACTTCAAGGATCATCTTCTCCATAATTTTACTGAAGTGAGACTGACAGGCCTGTAATTGCTAGGGTCTTTTTTCTTGCCCTTCTTGAAAATTGGCACAACATTTGCCAGCTTCCAGTCTACTGGGACCACTCCAGATTCCTAAGATCATTGAAAAATAATTGAGAGAGGTCCCGCGATGACATCAGCAAGGTCTTTAAGAACCCTGGGATGAATCCCATCTGGACCAATGAACTTGTATGAATCCAGGAGGAGCAGTAAAACCCACACACATTCAGGGTTGGTTGGGAGTTTATCATTCCCACTGTCAAAAGTATTATGTCTAATGCATTGACCAAGAAAGGAAATGATTGAAATTACTGGTTTTTTTTTTGTTGTTGTTGTTGTTGTTTTGTTTTGTTTTTCTTGTACATTGCAAAAGCACTTGATGACAAGTTGATTCCTGTTCACTTTCATGGAAAAAGCATAAGTGATTTAGTTAAGAAACCAAAAAAGTTAAAATAAATTAAAAAAATCTTCATCAGTTCTCATTGCAGAAGATGGGCTGCATTTTCAAAAAAAGATAATCAGTATTTTTAGTAGTAGTGGGCCTTGATTTTTCCTAAATTCTCAGAATATATCATTCCCAAATTTGGGCTTCAAGCAAATCTGCCTTGTATGCAGCTTCTTAAATTACAGTATTACATGTTTACTAAACTTTATTTGTACAAATATACACAAAACTAGGAAGAGTTTTAAACACTGAAGAGACCTACACTTCAAAATTTGCCATTGACTTTGCACAGAGTTCACTTATCAAGTTCATCCACCATAAATGAATGACTTCTAGGTGGATTTTTTTTGACAGTGGACTTATCCCCATACATTGTTAAAATCTAAGAAACCCTGTAACAGACCTTCTGAAACATGCTGCTTGTTTCACTGGACTGAGCACAAACAGGCTGATAAATCAGGACGCAGGACAACAGCATTTTCATTTAATTACCTTGCAGAAAGCTAGAGAATTAGAGTAACTATTCCTCAGCCACCAACTGGATTAAGCCCATGAGGGAGTGGTTTATTTATTATATTTTAAGGTATGCATATTAGATCTTGAGATGCAGCTAAAAGGTCAAGTTTTAATTTTACAAATGAAAATAATTAATATGTAAACCATCTACTTCTAACAATGCAAGACAAAACATAGATTACTGAAAAACAGTTAGATTTTTCTCCTACCAATGACTCATAAATCACAGTGCATTTGTTCCTCTCTGAATATATATTTATTACCACCACATGTAGGTGGAACATTATGCCAAGTCTATAGTTGCAGAGAAGCATACTAAGATATACAATGACTTCCTAGAAGTGAATATATTTTCAGTATATTTTTAGCAATGTTACATATTCTTAATTACATAGAAGAACTATTATATAGGTAGTCCAGATCTCTGAGCTGCAAAATCCCGTAACTAGGTAGGAAGTAGGAGAGAGGGAAGGTAGAATATTAATAAAGAATTCAGTACAATAGTTTAGACATTACATTATTTCAATTGTTTGCATTAACAGTATAAGGGTTATTTTTGCAATGGAGGTTTGCATGTACTTTAAAGAAGTTTTTTGTAATAATAATAAGCAAGTGGCAGATATGCATAAAATGGGGGGGAAGGGGGGGAGGCAACTTAATTAACATATAATGGACAACTCTCTGAGTCCAAAATACTGTAGGCATGTAACAAAGTCCTATAATATTAACCATGGGAATTATAGCTCCTAATACTGAAAAGTACTTTTAAAATTTACCTTTCTGCAAAGGATCAAACAGTCTCTACCACCTAAACTCTATTTCCATGAGAGCTTTCATACACTGGATTTACCCCTTTTATCTATCTGTAAGTTTTTATGTATGCAGATAAGCTTTGCTCATGACACACATACAGGTGATCTAAATTCAGTTCTAAATTGAGCTTTTCATTTATCTAATCTGCACAGCACATCATTTGGAAAAAAAAAAAAAAAAAAGAACTTTTCCTTTTTGAAAAGTAATGCCTTACCAGCAAGCTAACAAGTTGTAGCAGTAAATTTATTTCAAAGTAAAAAGACAAAATATAATCCTGAATATTTATATCATACCAGAGGAGATATCTCTGGTGGATCTTCACCTGGCATATGTATTCCACAGTACTTCACTACCTGTAAAATCTGCATGCCTCAGTTCTTGAAACATGTATCTTAAACACCCTTGTCACAAAGAGATAAACCTGTTTCTTACACCCAGCAATGCTGTCTGTGTACTCCTTCAAGCTGTCTACAACCAGTGGGGTTTCAAAATGTCTCCCAGAGTCTTGCTGAATGCCAAAAGCACTGAGCTGCCAGCAGCAGCTCTCAGGACCACTCCTGTTGCCTCTGGCCCTGAGCCGCCAGCCCTCCAGCTGGACCCTGCAGCACAAAACAGGGCGAGCAGCAGGATTGTGGCTTACAATCTTTCAGGCAGTACCTGCAGAAATTCAACACATCTCTGAAGTGGGGAATACCTTGCTTTTACTCAGTTACCTCAATCATCTATAACTTAAAATGAGTAATATGGAATGTAACACATTCAATTACAGGATTTACATCAAGTGACAGTTCTAAGTGTTTATAAAGGATATGGGTGAAGAAATGAAAGCAAAACTGTACTTAAACCACTTTTACTAGGAGTTACCTCAAAAAACCTTTCTGTTCCTCGTATAGTTACGTTGTCCCACAACACCCCACCTTTTTTTCTGGAAAAAAACAATAACATGTTTCAAGTTTTGTGCCACCTTTAACTACCATAAAGCCTGCCAGAAAGCATATCCACAGGAAAATTTATCTTCCAGAGCACTCCCATTAGATGACACCATTGGTAATGCTCCTCTCATCCAGCTGCTTTTCGGTGAAGAGTGAGTTCCTGTGGCGGATAATCCCTTTGAGATTTTTTTTTTTTCCTTTGAGAGGGTTCCTAGATTTCATCTTTCATTCTTAAGTTTATCTCAGTCTCATACCTATTCAAAAGAGTCTGGCTAATCCTAAAACTAAAAAAAGATTGTTTCCCTTCCTTTGGAAAGACCTGACGACTGAAATGCAAGGGAATTCTACCACATCTCTTCTCATCTCCAAGAACTCTGGGGTGAAGAATGCTGAGAAATGGAGGAGCCTATTTATGACAATCAGGTAAGCAAAGGAGAAGCAAATGGAAAGAACCAATAAGCAAGTCTAAAGTGCAGTGGCTTTGAATGTATTGCAATGTGTTTGAAAGGCATTTCTATTAGAGAGTAGAAGAGTTTTGTGTTGATGGTAATATAAAGTTCAAGTACCTGTCTGGGATGAATGGTCACACTGATCTTTGTCAATAGTTTCCAGCATAAAAAGGGTAGAGAAAAAAACAAGACATTTTGGAAAAATAAACTCTCTGTCTTTAGCATAAGAATTTATTGAAAAGTAGAAGATAGAGTAGTAGTTATGCATAATGAGACCCCATTTTTCAGTGGTACGTTTTCTCCTCTAAAACATAAGATAAAAGTTACTGGCTGTACTGGATGTAGCTGGGATGGAGGCTTGGGTGGACAAAAGGCTAGGAGGGAACACAGCCAGCACAGCTGACCCCAGCTGAGCAAAGGGCAACTTCATTCCATAAAACATCATCTTCGGCAGGAAAACTAGGTAGGCAGATTTTCCAGAGTAGCCATTGCTAAGAGACCAGCTAGGTCTGCTGTTGATGTGTGTGATTGCTCTTTCAGCAGTTAGGTTTTCTTTTTTTTCTCACCACACCCCATCCCTTCACACATTAAACTGTCTTCATCTTTACCCCTGTATTTTTCTCACTTCTGCACTTCTGATTCCCTCCCCTGTTCCACTGTGGGGGAGCGACTGACTAGTGGGTGAATAATTGCTGGCTGGGGTCAATTCACCACACTACCAAAAATGCTGAAGTTGTCTAGAATAGATAGCACACAGAAGAAAGAGATGAGTTGAAAAAAACAGAGAGAAAAGTACTAGGAAGCACAGCCAGCAGGAGACATAATGGCACAGCTAGTAGGTGCAGGGTGTGGGGGCAAAAGTTGTGTGAAGCATGGACAAGAGAGATGAGAGGCAGAGCAATAAGTAGCACAGAAGAGCAAGCAGAGGGGCTGCCAGCGTGAAAGGCAGCAAAATCAGTACCAGGTGAGATCAATACACCAACTCATCTTAAATGCAGCCTTACCACCCATCAAGACTTCAAAAATCTTGAACAGCGAGTACCAATTATTACAGGAGAGAAAAAGCAACTAGCTGACCTGATTGTTGCTTCCCCTGAAGAAAACAGTAAATTATTATTGGTATAGTTATACTTTAAAAAATAAGTACCAGTATTGTGTTTACTTTGACTTCTCGTGTTTCCATTTAATATAAATGTGTTATTAGACATTTGATTTCCATTTCATAGCTGCTTGATATCCTTCACTGCAGAATGCATTTTTCACTACAATTACATCTTGTATCAACTTCTAAATTAAAAAAAAATAATAATAAAAATATGACTCAAACACCTAAAAAACAATTGTGTAGTTCTTTAATGGTGAAGATCTGACACTAATTACTAATTTTAATATATATATATAATTATATATATATATATATATATAATTTGTGTGTGTGTGTGCCTGATCTCCAGTCTCTTCCTTTTTGGTATACCACAAAAGCAACCTTTCTATAAAACTTACCTTTCTATTAATATTACAGCCTATTAATTAACCTGTCATGTTGTTAGGTTGCAGTTCTCAGTTACTTAACACAAGTGTATCTCACATCATGACTTTAATTAAATGTCATGTTATTTTACACCAACGTCATTTCCTCCTAATATAAGTTTTCTTAAAAATGATAAAGTCAAGGAATTTCACAGTACACTGAAGGAATTGTTGCCATCCATAGGTTAAGGAAAAGCAGTGCTTCACAGCAAAGTAGCTAAAATTGGAAAACACAAGGTAAAGACATCTGACAATTTCTTTGTAGATTTTTTACATAACACCCACATTTAGAAGGTTTGGTCTAGTAACACTCAAATATCTCATGTATCTATGCAGGTGACAGAAAGTCATACTTTCTAAACTGTCACACCAAACATAAGGAAAGAAGTAGTCTCTTAATATCCAAGGTTAAAAGGCACCCTAATAGAAAAGATCAAAGTGCCAAGCAGAAGAGTATAATTTTGTGGTTTGGAGGAACACACAATTTTTCACATCCATAGGAGCTAACAAAGATCTTTCTACCTAAACTCCTCAAAACATATGAAGTTTTGTGCATATTAGTTGACCACAAAATAATTCAGCTCAAGGTCTGTTCACAACAGAGGCAAAAAAGGGGCAATGTTAGTAGAAGACCATTCCTAATTAATAGCTCCCAGTAACCTCGTACCCAAGGCAATTGCCTGCTTTGTTTCTATCATTGGCCAGTTCTGGAAACTGTGATACAGTTATGTAAAAGGCAAAAAATCCTTGGATATATCTAGCAAAGCTTTCCTAGCAGACCTATGTCCACCAGAGGCATATGACTGCTAGATGGAAAATCCCATTTGGAATGCTGCATATACTTCTGTCACGGGTTAATCTTTCTAGAATTCATACTGACAGAGGTGCAGATGAGAGCAAGTAGACCAATAAAAAATTTAAGGAACTTGGCTTGATTAACCACACCAAAGGCCAAGGAGGGAATAGAACCATTCCCTGCAAATAAATCAAGATGCAAATACCAGGGAGAAACAGATAACTCAGCTAAACAAAGAGGATGGCAGAAGAAGCTCTGAATAAATCAAGTTGGTGACTTGAAGAAAGCTCCCAATCATTGATGGTTTGAGGATCTGAAACAGCCTCCCATTAGATATGGTGGGACACAGGCCAACTGCTGACAAGCCTGGTCATTTATTTTAATCACAGGACACGGCTCCTTGTGCAGTGTGTCTGCAGACTCAACAAGTCGCGCCCATTGTGGTCTCCTGGTCATACAACAAGGGTTACATCTTTGAGATCATCTAACTTTTTTCTTGTTTGGTCATGACAAATATATATAAATAACATGTATATATTTTTAATATATTTATTTATACATATAAAAAGAAATTTGCTACATTTGTCTCTCACTAACCTTTCCACAATGCTTTAGTTTCCACTACCATCATACAGCCATTTCTGAGATCTAACATTACAAGTCTCTCACTGCCTTGGCACTGGAGAAGTTCCCACACCACTCACTTAAAACTCCTGCTACTTGCTGTGTAGAACAACACCAAGCACTACTTACTTTATCACAGAAACTAACAGGAAGCTATAGGGAATCCAGCAGCAGGGGGTGGTTGATCAAGAGGAACTTCCAAAGAGCACCAAATATCTTAATAAATAGCAGCATCTACCACCTCCCATTTTTGGAGACCCCCGCAGGGAAAGAACCCAGAAAAGGCTGGGGTGTTCTTTCCTACCACAGCTATTTTAGCTGTAAGTATTTACCTTTTGCAATAATTGACTGGAAAACAGACCACCTCTGTGGAGCCTCAGGTAAAACCCATCTACTCATTCTCCTTCCATCCTGCAGCAGCAGCTACTTCAGCTGGCCTATCGATACAATAATACAGTAATGCAGTTAACTCAGGAGACCAAATGAAAGAATAAATACAACTTTTCATTGATGCTACAAATCCCAAAGACATAGTAATATCCTAAATTACCTACTCGCAATGCTCTAGTCCATACTTCTGAGTACAACTTGAAAAATGGTTCTGTTTATTTTATCTTATCACATTAGCCTGGTATTACTTTTTTGCTCATAACCATTCAGACATGTTTGGCATTTAACATATGCTATTTTGGAAAAGATTCTAATCTGTTAAATAAGTTTTAGGCTTATCTGACAAGGCATTTTTCTTGCATATTGCTATCTGCAGATGGTGTGATGAAAGATTAAAAAAAAAAAAAAAAAAGCCAGCATCTCTCCCTTCCCTACAAGCAGTTCCCACTTCACAAATCTTAGCAGTTACAAGGTGGCATGTCAGATCTTTCATAAAGGCTTTTGGACTCTAAATTGCCAATTTTCTGTTAAATCTCTTAGGTAATTTTATCTTAAAGTTGTAAGTATACAGAGGTATACAGAACTGAACTTCAAATTACAGTTCCAATTAGTTATTTAGGAGAGGGATGCTCTTCTTTAAAATGAAGGAGGAGAAAAAAAAAAAAAAAAAAACTCGGGATATTGTGACCGTCTTAGGCAGCAGGCAGCCCCAACACTTCTAGCAATTAGGCTTGTCAAAATCCCCTATCAGAAGCCCCTGCTGCTCTAGCAACAGCAAGTGCCAGCAGGCAGCTGTGTTCCCAGAGACTGCAAACATAAACCCAGGAGAAGACAACTAGGTAGTTCATTGTGGATGACAAAGGAAGCCAGACAGCCGTACTCTCTAATAAACCACTACTGTGAACTGAGAGCTGCAGGGAGCTTAAGTTTTTATGTTTTTATTTGCATAATGGCCAGCGTAAGTTCTCATTTCATGAAAGGAAATGAACTTCCCTGCCTGGATCCACCATAGTCTGAATCAATCACCCCAATCAGACATGTGGCACAGTCCACTTAATATCATCACCCCTTCAGAAAAAACGTATCCTCTCAGGAGCTTGAGAGAACTCAGCAGTAGAGCAGATGAACTTGCTATAGATAGCTAAAGACTTGCTGAGGTGTGAACAAAATTGGTCAGGTTCTTTGGAAATTGGGACATTAAAAGCACACCTGAGTTCTGCCTATTTATCCAGCATCTTAACTGTACCAAAGCACAACTGGCTTAGGCAGCATCTCCAACTACATTAAGAACGTGTACAGAAATAGATGTAGACAGCGTATTAACCTAGAGTATCTGCTATTTCCAGAAACTGCTTGTACTCTTAACTCAGAGTAAATACAAGATAGTGGATTTTTTTTTAATTGAATGAAGATTCTCTGTGTTAAACAAGAAACAAGAACACACGTGTAATTCAGCCATACATGGAGGTGCACTGAGACAGTCTAATTATTTTTCCTTTCCACCCCCAGTACAAGATTCCCAGCCTCACTCAGTGCAGAATTTGAAGCAAGTTTTAAGCATGGGTCACAGTAGCTGCAAAAACAGTTATTTTCACTATTTATTATTATAATTATTATATTTATTTTCCATTAGTAGGACCTTGAGGTCCTGGCATTCTTCATTCTTGTCAATTTCTCATGGAACTTCTTTGTCAATTTTTGATTAACTATCAGAAATAAAATGTCAAATTCACTGCTTTGGTACTCTTTACTGAGCTTCACAGTTAAGTATGGTAGATTATTCAGTTTTCTGCTTCTCAAGTTAATGTCATTGGCACTCATTATTTCACAGCAATAATTACGTGAAGCACCACACAATTCCAAACAGCTGATGGAAAATAGGATGGTATTCTAGGAAAACAGACAACACTATTTAACACATGGTAAATGATGCACACAATGCATTGATAAGGAAAACAATTTTCAAGTACTCATTTCCAGACTTCAAAAAAAAAAAAAATGGTTGTGATTCAATTATACTCATAAAGTATAATTTACTTTATGTAAATTAGGCCAGGAGGGGGAAGTATTCATTGATTTGTGCAGTAAAAATACCATGCCTAAGGAAGATCCGCTAACAATGGGAGAAGTTGTACTGCAAGTATGTATTGCGAGGGCATGCTCTCAAAATGAGATATTAAGCTGCATTTGAGGCTTATCCTCCTAATAGCTGTAAGGCACTTCTAGTATCCCAAAGTGCTCAGCTAGGAGCAGACCTGTTTTAATTTGCTGCATCAGTGCCTAGGTGATTCAGGCCTGGCTGTCATTTTCACCTTCCCTTCTGAACAGGCAGGAAATGCAGATTAAAAGAGAAATAACTATCCACTAACAAAAGTAACACCCCTCCTAAGGAAGTATCCCTACATTTATGCTCAGGTCAGAATATTTACCCTCTGATATTAGTGGATGATGAAACTGCTAACCAGGCCTTAGGAGACACCAAAGAGCCTTCAGACAAATTCTAAGAGATGAAGCAATAAAGGACAAAGAAGGCTCAAGCCCCACTAGATCTAAGCTTGCAGAATGAAACAATCACCAAATTTTATATGTTTCAGACAAAATAAAAGAATTGTTAGAGCCTGATATGACTCAAAGTAAATCACAGCTGTGATTTATGAACAATGAATAACAGGTGACCCCAGCTGGCTTGGCACGTGCTTTCATTTGGTACCCAAAAGGGTCATTGTAATGCAATTTGCAGGTAAAGGCTGTCACTGTTCAACTACAGACAAATTTTCCTGGTTGAGACAACAGTCGCAGCACATAAGCTTGTCATGTTCTAGGTGTCTGGTGAAAGAGAAGGAAACAAGCCTGAGGTTTTCAGAAGTTTTTTCTGCCTGTTACATTCTTTATCCCCTGTGTACACTGATAACAAAATGTACTGCTTCTCCCAGCTATTCCTCAGGCTCCTTTAATTCCGCTTTCTGCTACCACTATTAAACAGAATTAAAACAGACACAGTACAGTGAACTCTCAAAATAGGCATCATGTGTCCCTATCTCATAATTATCATCCTTCCTGCTACAGTAGCATCTCACATAATGTCTTATAAAGGTATCAGTTAAATCTTTTTGCTGTTTGAACAGTACGATTTTCAACATACTAAGCGTGACTGAAATAACTAGCTTTTTGGGAGGGGTGTAGGGGGGATAGTTTTGTTTTGCTTTATATCTACTGTGCTTAACTGATACTGTTCTATTAATTTTGGGAAGAGAGGGTTATTTATCCCACCCCCGCTGAAATTGGGATCAACTGTTGCTGAACTGTTTATTCATCATCAAGAAGGCAAAGCAAATTTCAGTTTATCTCCAATGAATCATGCTAATGAAAGGTAGTGACTGATACATCACACATCTTTAAATAGATATGTAAGAAAGAGTAGAAGAACAGTACTTGGCAGCACAGAGTCTACAGATTGCATCAAACCTAAGGTATGGCACAGATAGATACAGGAAACAGCAATGAAACACACTGCAACCTACACGACTGGAGGGAGGGTGTAAAGACTGTGGCCAAACAAAACAACTTCCTTATCTATAGTAAAGACTAAGCATTCCTTTAAGGATGAGAAAGGAATTTACAGTCACTCCAAGATGCCACCCCTGTTGTTCAACTAGCAAATGTAAATCAGAAATTCTAAGCCATCAGAAAAGGCCAGGTATATACAATGATGCAGGAGCCTTGGCAAAGCCCCCTGTACTCAAGCTGAAAGGAAATGAATACTTTTTCTTCTGAAAGCTGCAGGAAATTAACCAGTCATTGCACTTTGCTTGCACTATTAATGGAACTTAGATAAAAGATTAGAAGATCAAAATCTTAACTAAAGTGAACTTAAACTTCTGAAGAATCTTTTCAGATATTCAAAAGCAAGTTCCACGCTCTGATTTCAGAAAGTATTTTTTCAGATTGATGCCACAAAATGAAGTTTGGGGGTACACCTCTCCAGAATTTAGTGAGAAAGAACATTCATTTCTGTTTATAAGCTGGAATTCATTCCCTTAAAAGAAAAGGAAAATTTTATTAAAGGGAGTCTGGCACTTCAATAGAGAGTAAATGTATTAGTTCTTAGGAAAGAAATTCAACATCATGCTCCACTACAGTATCTAAACATGACAAAGGATAATAATACAGGGTCATAGTGTAGAACCACTGCAATCACAGTTTTCAAGTATAACACGTTCCCCCACCTGAAAGCATCCATCAAAACAGCTTTAATTATCTAAAAGTCATCATACAGTAAAGAAACTCTAGAAATGTTTTTGTGCTATGCCTGGAACAGTCACATTAGTACCTGCAATATTTAGAAAAGAATGTGAAGAGGGAGTAGGTTCAGCCAAACAGAAAGCAGCAGTGTTCTATAATGAAATTGAGTATTATTTGCTCTGCAGGTTCCCTTGCTTGTTTTTTGTTAGCTTGTTTTTTAGGTAGATGTACGTGTTGCCAAACAAACAACAAATATGCAGAGTAAACCCTGAATGTTGATTAACTGCCTTTCCCTCTTTGCAAGTTTATATAAGCAACAGATGCCATCATCTATTACAGACACTACATGGTTTGTATCAGATGGTTTTACCACAATTAGATTCCAGTATGCATTAATGTAAACAGAGGTATCAAGTGAACTGTTAACCATGGAATTCCTTCTGGAAGTTAGCAGAAGCGCGAGCAATATATCAAAGTTTGTTTTCAGAAATAAAGTTTAAGTAGAAATTAACAAAAGGGCAGTTTTGTGAGTTAATTATCCAATAGTTTACAGGAATACATATGTTACTATATTCTGTAACACACAATTATATATACTAACACATAATGTCTATGGCAATAAATAATCTATTAATAATAAACTATTTTATGAACTTACATTTTTCCTTTTCGCTACCTTGTCGAGACCAAGTGGATCATGGCATCATTGCCCTTTAACTAATGCACAGGTCTCACCATGCATTCCTAATGGTATTGTTTTTCACACAGCCACCCCAGAGCTCTCAGCTGGTATCTGTGCAGTGATATCAGCACTACCAATCTCCTTTCATCGCTAACTTGGAAACACAATTTACTTTGTTTGCTTTATATCTAGGCATCAGTATGGACAAAGTAGAATATGGCTCTTAAATTTTTTAATGTATTACAAACGGCAAACACACATATAAAAAAGATTCATCTCTTGTACCTGTGCAAATTTTTCCATAGTCTTTTCTGATCTTGAAGGAAAGCATGAATGATATTCCAAAGTCAACCATCAAAAGAACAATAAAGCTAAGAAATTGAAAACATTAAAAAGAAACTATGATTTTGAACACCAAACATAAACCAAAAAATTGAGTTCATTTCAACATTGTGTTAATTCAAATGTATTTACCTGAATGCTCTTAAATTAATTTGGTTGAGAAATACATGAATATAGCATCCAACTGTGACAACACTGGACCTGTCTCTGAAATACAGGTTTTGAGCATCTACCTTGTGCAGCTGTTCAGTACAAGCCTTTTGATTGTCAAAACTCCAAAATAAATCTGATGCCACATAGGCTGTTTCTAATCTTACATATTCTTTTTTTTTTTCTGGTCAAGAAAATTTCTACAGTAAAACTGAAAAAATAAACAAATTTTCATAATTTTAAAGGGATTTAAATGTTATTTGTCTCGATGATTGTAATTCTGATACCCTGCAGGGCATTTTGCGATCAGTAGCCTCAATTCACATAGTTTCAAGTTTTTAATACTTTTATGACAAAGTTACTGTAGAAATTAGGATGATCACTGTTTATATTTTACTAAAAAGGCTACATTAATAACGTAAAGATTGTATACACCATCAAAAACCATTATCCTGTCTGGACGACTCTCTACCATTATCCTGTCTGGATGACTCTCTACTTCTTTCTCTTCCAGAAAAATATATATATATAAAAAGAATAAATAATTCTGAGATGGTTGTGTTTAAAAATGAGATATATTTCCCTACATTTATTCTCAATAGTTTTTAAAAAATAGACACCAGGGAATTAAATCAATTTCAGTCTCTTAAATCAGTATAAGTGAATTATATTGATTTAGCTTAATTTACTAACAAGTTAAATTAAGGCACTCTAATTCAGGAGAATCAGGGTTGTACCAATTTAACAAAGTCAATTTAGAAACAGATTTAGTGTAAAATCAATGCAATTTGCATATATGTAGAAAAAAGTATGTTGGAAAGTATATGCTAAATAGTGTTAGGAAATGGTGTCAAACATTTTGTTTCCAGCACTGATAGCAGGGCTCATTCCAGGAATTCAGAAGTTCACATAGGAAGTTCTGTACAATAATTAGTATGAAGGTTTCTTTTCCATATTTTTACAGTCAGTAAAATGCAAGTGTGTGTGGTAAGGGATCCTTTGGTACATTATGAAAAGAAATAAGTACTTCTGGTTGTGAAATACAGATTACGAAAGTATCACATTTAGCATCAGCAAATATAGAAAAGATTGATTCCCATCCACGTAACAAAACACTAAAATGACAAATCAGAAGCATTAAAAACTACAGAAATTGAGTTTTGGAGATAGATAGATATATTTTAACTTACTCAGAAGAAACACAGATCTTTTTTTTTCTTTCTTATTCCAGTAAAATTAAACAGTAATCACATGCAGTTCCAGTTACAGAAATGAACTTTTTCCCCCCAATACTGAAAAGTAAGAAAGAGTTTCTGCTAAAAACAAAACTAAACAGAAACCATTTTAGAGAGTTTTTGATGATATTAAGGAAAAAGGTAACACTATCTTAAGTGCATCTTTTAATAGAAGCAGAGGAGCCTGTGAACTGAAATCAAAAGGGTTGTAAGAGCCTGGATAGTTGAGGAAGAGAAAATGATGTATCTATGGTACTGTATGTCCTACTTGTCAACTGCAAGCACTAGTGAACATTTACTTAAAGTATTATTAACAACTGAAGTATGTTTGAGCACATACTCAACACCCTAAGGCTTGCTAAAAAGTCTGTCACTGAATTTTTATCTATGAAGATATACATCCTAGCATCTAAAGTAAAGTGTTTAAAATCACTTAATGGTTGCTTGACACATCTTTTCATTGTTTTCCATAGAATATATCTGCAGAGTGAGATGCCTATTTCTAAGTAAGGGCAGCATGACCTGCCCCGATTTAGCTGAGGAGAAAATTCAAATGTGCTTTCCCACTGTTCTCATTAAGTTTCTCAACAGCACTTCTTCAAACCAGGCAATCTAGTCTGATGGGAGGAACGGGGTGATCTTTAAGGTCCTTTCCAACCCAAACCATTCTGTGATTCTGTGATATGGTAAGTCTAGTCTCTCCCCCAGACAAAAATCCAAATGTACCTCCTTACAAAGTGAATGAGGTGCTATTTCCCAGCTCAGCTGAACACTAACAAAATACTTGCTAATGTCTATGTGATTCAACTTTAACTACTGCACATACACTTTCTTTAATCTCTTTGCTTTGGCAACACAATAAATTGTCCAATCTTAATCAATGGATAAATTTGTTTCAGTAAGCACTTATGAGCCTACAAATTGTCCATCATTAAAATTTACAAGTGTGGTGGTTTTACTTAGGTGGGCAGCCGAGCTCCACCACAACCTCTCTCTCTCACTACCCCTCCTCAAAGAGGAATGGGGAGAAAATATGATGAAAGGGACTCAAGGGTGGAGAAAAGGATGAGTAGATTGCGCAGTAATTATTGTGACAGGCAAAACAGATTCCGCATAGGGAGATAGTAAGATTTATTGCCTATTACTAATGAGCTAGAAAAGCGAGAAACAAAGGAAAGAAACCAAAAGCACCTTCCGCCCCATCCACCCTCTTCCACCTCCTCCCCCTGAGCAGCACAGGGGAACGGGGAAATGGGGATTATGGTCAGTCTATAGCGCTTCTCCACCACTCCTTCTCGGTCACTTTCGTCCACTGTGCTGTAAGGTCCCTCCCACGGGATGCAGTCCTTGCTGAACTGATCCGGCATGGGCTTCCCACAGGCAGCAGCTCTTCAAGAACTGCTCCAGATATGGGTCCGTATCATGGGGTCCATCCCTTGGGAGCAAACTGCTCCAACCTGGGTCCCCCACAGGCAGCAGTTCCTGCCAGGTCACCTGCTCCTGCATGGTCTCCTCTTCACGGGCTGCAGGTCCAGCCCAGAATCTGCTCCGGCAGGGTTCCTCCACAGGCCGCAGTCTCTGTTGGTGCAGGTCCACCTGCTCCACTGTGGTCTCCTCCAGGGGCTGCAGAATGGAACCCTGCTCCACCGTGGTACTCCATGGGCTGCAGGGGCACAGCCTGCTTCACCATGGTCCTCACCACAGGCCACAGGGGATTTCTGCTCCAGCGCCTGGAGCACCTCTTCCCTTCCTTCTTCACTGACCTTGGCGCCTGCAAGGCTGTTCCTCACTCCTCTCACTCTCCTAGCTGCTGTGTGTCACAGTGTTTTTTCCCTGTCTTAAATATGCTCTCACAGAGGCACAAAACAACATCACTTATTGGTTCAGCTCTGGTCAGCAGAGGGGCCCTTACCAAACATGGGGCAGCTTCTAGATCCTTCTCACAGAAGCCATCCCTATGGCCCCCTTCTACCAAAACCACTACACGTAAACCCACTACAACAAGCTTGAAGGAAAGACCTGATTGTTTTGTAGTTTTCCTCATCGGCTTATCTATGAAATACTTTTCCTATTAAGTTTTCTAGGAAATGCACTTGACCAATCATCTCCTCACTGAAGAAAGAAGATACTGTTATTCTAAAAATGTTTTATAAAGAATTTAAGCCCTGATCTTCAATGTCAGACTACATTTATTGATCTACTGTCAAGACAAAGAAGAGAGGGATAGCACAAGATTGCACAAAATTCCAGAACAAGTCAGCTGATACTGTATTTGAGAAGAACTCACTGTGCTTCCATATACTTCCACAGTAATGCTATGTTTCAGGTACATAAATAAACTATGGATTTTAATTTTCAAAGCATTTCTACAGTTTCAAAGCCTTTAAAAACTTTACTTAAGTATTCAGGAATAAGCATGTATCTGCACATTTCCAGCATCTTCCGTGAAAATTCTCATTGCGTGAATCATACCAATCAAGACCAGAGATAGACAAATCAAGAAAAGTGAGGACATGGCTTTTTAAAGCCCGACACATTATTAGCGTTTTTAGAATCTTTGGAAAGGATTAAAGCAGAATTTGTCTGTAAAAATCATTTAACATACCTACACACAAAAATGTGCTTATCCATATGCTCACCAGCAAATCTTTTAAATTCAATGATGCTGTTCAGATTATATATATATATACATATATATATATATATATAAATCTCCATGGCCCCATATTCATGTCCATCCCTGCCAACACTTTTTATTACAGTCCCAAATAGTAGTGGGATTTCTTTGAAATTACCGACTTGCTGAATACTTAGAATATGATTAAGCATTTTGTTGGAGCAGGATATGCAACCAATTTTATTAATCGTATTAAGCTCACATAAAGCCTCTAAAAATCCAGGATTTTCATGGCACTTCCATTATTAAGTTTTAAATAGAAAGTAGTAGTAACTCAGACGTGTCTTGCACACTGCCAAAATATTTTAGAGAAAGTATTCCCCAACAAAAATAGTTTATAAAATGGTTTCATTACTTTTGGATTATGACAGGGTTGAATGATTTACCTTCTTGGTTTATTTGGGCAGAGAGACAGAAGAACTTTGTTACAAGCAATGCTCTTCTTTTGGGAATACATTTGCTTTCTTTGCTTTCTGTGTACAGAAGGGAAGCCTCCTACAGACCCTCTTAAAGAAAGCAGAAAGTAGATTAGTACAAATTCAGAATGGATTGCATATGACTGGACATCCAATTCTCCAAATTCTTATTATTGGAAGTAGTCCAATCACCTTTAAAATATTGAAAGTTAAGGCCTAGAGTACTGCATGCAGTCACCAATTATATATCAAATATTTCCACATTGTAAGCAGAAGGAGGAATCCCCAAAACAGTTTGAAGCATTATTCCCTGAAGTGTAAATACCATGTTTCATTCAGTTTTTGTAATGCTATTTTGTCTCTTAAGTAATTAAGAGCAATAAAAGCAAAACCAAAAAAAACACACACACACCACCAAAACAAACAAAAGCCCACAGACAAACAAAAGCCAGCACAAATATCAGTAATGATTTGTCTGGGTAAAAAACCTTTGCCATTCATTTTTCCACTCTGAGATTTACCTGATTTACTCCACAATAAGCAACTGAAACTTTCAGAGAAAAAGCTTTTATTTATAGCTTTCTGTGACAAGGTACTGTTGTTACCATAAAATGATTTTTCATTATAGCAGTACACACTGTATTTACTAGTATCATTACTCCATGCATTACAGAAAAGAAACAGCATAGGGTCAGATTTTAAAAGCATTTAAACACTTAATGATGCAATGAAAAGTTTGAGAAGAGCCTCCAAGTTTAGCCTACCATTGACTTCAACAACAACCAACCTTTGAGACATTTTCAAAAAGTTTAAGGAGTATTTAGAGGAATCACTACAGGTTTGCTGATCCTTTAAAATCTCTCCTTCATTAATTTCTGTTTTCCTTTCCAAAACAAGACTTAGCATTGCTGGGGATTTTGAAAGTTAACAGACTAAGGCAGAAATGTATACATCACTTCTCTACTTCAAGCGCTTGAATTTAACTGTAGTCATATGGACATTTCCCAATGACTGTATTTCTCCTATTCCATGTCTTGCATGTTTCCTTTTGGTGGGTGGATAAGTAAGTTGGCACTTGAGTTCATTTATGTTTTATTATATCTCTCTCTCTTCAGTGAACCCCTAGCTTTAAAATTCCCTATTCTAAAAAAGGAAGTCAGCCATTTTAGAAGCAAAAAAAGAGAACATTCAGTAGAAAATACTTTTCACCTAATAGATTTGCTACAGTAATTTTATCTTTGCCTCACACTGCCACCTGCAATTCTTCTCTAAAGCATTATTTCTTTTCTCTATATATTAACCCAACAAATGGGCATCAATATTACACACATGTATCACAAAAATTCAAAACACTTCAAAAAAAAAAAAAAAAAAAAAAAAAGATATTTGTATATTGGTACTCCTCTGTGCATGGTTTCCTGGTTGCTGAAAAGACAGCTAGCTAGTATCATCTATCAGAGAACAAAGTAATGCTGCCATCATTCACTCTGATTTCTCAGAACAAAACAAAACAAACAAAAAAACAACCTACAACAATATCCTAAGAAAAATGAACAAACAAAAAACACACACAAAAAGCACCAAACCAATAACAGAAAAGTTTAAATCTCAAGTGTATTATCCAATCCACCCACTTTTAAATCTTTGCAATTTATTTTATATATTGGAAATCAGTAGATGAAAGGACATCAAATAAAGCTCAAATGTCTTTTTTTAAATGCTTTCTTCCATCTAAAGTGAAGCTCAGCATGAACTGTTTAAAAGTCTTTGAAAAGACTATCCTTTTCTCCCTGTTTTCCCTCTTTCTCTCTTTTAATGGAAAGGACATTTCTCCTTAAGAAGTGATCATGCTTTGTGTGAAGTGCTTTGTACATAATGTGTTTTGTTCAGCTCCAGCAGTGTGAAGAGAACTGTAACAGGTATATTGACAGCATCTTCCAGGTCACCCTGACACTCTGCTATAATGTCTACATCTAGAAATAGTATGCACTTCCACTATGTATACCAGAATCCATGAAAATTGGAGCATGAAGCATCCATGAAAATTTGGCAACCATTTATACAAACTGTTAATTATGTGCACATTTACTTGATTTCTTTGCACACACACAGGGATTTGCATGTGTAAACACATTTTTTTTTCCATAACACTAATTTTATCACTGTCTGAAACAATGTTGCTTTCCTTATCATGTTCTTTCTATTCAGCAAGCAACAGACGGGGCATGCAGCTGAAGACACAGGTGGCAAATAAAGGAAAACACTTGTCATAAAAACAGTATATCAACATTTCCATACAGCATTTATTCTCCATTTTATTTTGCAGAAAGATGTAAGAGAACAGCTTAGGCTGTTAAAAATCTTTACAGACTTATTTCCCTTCCAATCTACAAAAACTCTGCAATGAAAAATACTTTTGTGGTTGGAATCAAAACCAAAACTTCATGTTAGACTATCTCAGTACTTTGTGACCTTACAAATAGTTGCAGAACGTATGCCTTTATTGACAAAAACAGTAACTACATCTGTTCCAGGACAACCCTTCCAGGACAATACTTTCTAACATTATCTAGATAGAACCTCACATTGCCTTGTTTTCTCTCAGTCTACAAATAGATACCTTAAACCTAGAGAAGATACAATTTTCCTTCATGTTAGCAAGTCACCAACTAAGATCCACTGCTTCCTGGAGTGTTATTTAGGAAAACATCAGATTTCACTTTCTTAGAGCACTTCATTTTGATCAATCTGGTCTAGTTGGAGGTGTCCCTCCCTGCCCATGGCAGGAGGGTTGGAGCCAGGTAGTCTCTAAGGTCCCTTCCAACCCAAACCATTCTAGGATTCTGTGATTCTACCCTTCCCTCTTATTCATAAACCACCCATACTACAGATGTAACCTAATTGTCCTACTGGGAGGAAATGCATCAAGACTACAAATGAAACCATAGTGACAGGAGTGACTGGTCCCATTCTGTACAGTCTTTAGGAGACAGAAGGCCAAAAAAGTTTTGTTTCCGTAACAGGTTATGCCAGTAGGCAAGTCTGTTTATACAGAAGAGCTTTTTGTGTGTGTTTGTTTTTGTTGTGGTTGTTTGGGGAGGGTATGTGAATGTTGAGGGTTTTTCTTTTTCTATTTTTTTTTTGTTTGTTTTTAGCACCTTCTGCATTGCATCACAGCATCATATAGAAAACATAAAAAATAACCAAATCTTAACACTACTTGCCTTACAAAGCATCTAAAGGCTAGATATATGCCCTTACCTTAAATATTAAGGTATCAAACTCAAGCAAGAGATTATCACCCTTTGTATGACAGAGGAAACCTTCTAAAAGAAGTTTGACAATATACTAGAGCAAGATCATAGTCAAAAGAATAAATGAAGGATTGAAGAACATGCTTTACAGTATTTCAGAAGCTTAATCTATGTTGTATGTCAGAAAGATTAAAAGGATAGTTTGTTTACAAGTAGGAAACACCTCCAAGGGAAAAGACGTTTGACAACAGAGTCAGTACAAAAGAGTTATGTGAAGACCTAACAATTGGAAAGTGAATTAAATTGGCAAGCCCATTTAATCAAAAATGCAAAGCAGAGAGTTTTGAAGAAGGTCTGTGGTACTTGAACACCAGCTAATAATTTTTCTTGCACAGAGGGCCTCAGCAGATCGTTTTTAGTGATGATTATATTTCTGAGGCTTCTCTCCGGTAAATCCTCAAGTGCAAAAAGAACAGACCACATTAAAAGTACATCTATTACTATGATCTGTAGCTACACTATTCTCTTGCTTTATAGTTAGTAGTAATGACATTTAGAGAACCATCTCACTGCACATTTGGGAAGACCACAGCTGTTAGAAATCATAATGCATTTAGTTAATAACAGGTTACGTAGCACTATATAAAAAACACAGCTTAGTCAATTACAGGACAACCACTCTTACCAGAAATGTTATTTCTGTAGAAAGTAAAATGACTGGAATTCTCATGCTCCACAATAGTGTATTTCTCAGTATGGTAAAAATAAATAATAAAACAAACAAACAAACAAAAAGTTGGGATTAGAAAAGTGAGCCACAAAGTTTAATTGAAAAGTTAATAGAATTTGTTAGTACATATATAAATAAGTATATACACATATATAGAGATACACAAATGCACCTACAGTTATGTGTATGATTACATGCAAAATTAAACTCTGTTCCTTTCACTTGCACCTACATCAGCGTATATAAGCTCACAGTGAAGCAGGCCATGAGACCCAGAGAAAGGGTGGCCTCCAGAAGCAGCTGTACAAAGGAGTTTGAATATTCCCGCCTACTCAGAAGTGTCCTGTGATGCTGGGAGACATACAAATTCCACACACTGAATTAAGTGTTTCTGAGGTGTTATTTTCTGTTATTAATTAACATATTAATAATCTTTTTTTCTGTTAATAATTAATACCCAGAATTACCAACTCCACTAATAGAATGCCATAAACCAAGCTTAACATAACAAAAGCAATCAATTTATTTGCCTCAAAAATAACATTTTACCTCAATAGGTCAAGATACAGCAAAAGCCTTGTTGGCAGGCGTGACCACACTTTCACTAACTCTAAATACTCCCCTCCTACTCACTGAAATTGCCCAGATACCACACCTTAGTGTCCTCTCACTGAAATGGGCTTTCCTTTGGTAGCAGTAACACAAAGGAAAAATGCCTCTTACTCCTTTAACCGCAATTAGTTGCCATAAGGAAGATATTGTTACCCTTCTCTCTGTTGCACAGAGGATATACAGTGACTCTGATTTTGAAGTAAAATTATACATGTGTACAACGTTCTCCTGGCAAGGTGGTGCCTCTGAGGGCCTGCAGGGCTGCTGCATGTGGTGGTGCCAGAGCTGTCTTGTGCTGGCCCCAGCAGGGCATGGATGGGCCCAGCAGCCATGGGTGGGTGCCTTAGGAACAGCGTCTTAGCAGTATCTTATCCCTGAATTAAGGATTCTTCAGCACTTGTGGCTTGTTTGCTTTTAAATTGTGATTCTGATTAACAGAATGGATGTAAGCACTTTACCATTTTACCAACTGAGTGAGATTGAGCTAAATCTTGGTTGCATTTGGGGTCTTCTACAGAGCCCCTGTGGTAGGATTACCTTCCCAAACTGAAGGAAAGGACAGTTTAGATGCACATCTCAGCTTCCCCATCCAATGCAGCTAGTAGCCTCTGCTCATAGGCCACAGGTGGAGTGACACTGGAGACCCATAACCTATTATGAGGCCCCGGAGGCTGTGAACTTGGAGGAGCCAGGCCTACTGCCGTACTTCATCTGGCACGGCCTGAGGCACTCAGTTAAAACATGGACACATTTGTTACTCAGCTGGAATTACTGAAAAGGAATTGTAAAAACATACTCTAGAGAAAGTATTGGAAAGCACTGTAGTACTGAAATCTTTTGTTACATACCATTGGGTCCAAAATTTAAGCAACTGACAGAGTTGCTGACAGGAGCTCCATGTAAGCAAATAAATGCAAACCTAAGGCTTACCCAATTGCTGTCACAGATTGTTAGCGAAGGGGAAGAACATGAGCTGCCAGGAAAGGTACTGCTTCTGAAGGCAAGCTCAGCCACTTCTACTTAATGGCCCCACCATAGATTCCATAATTCATGGTAATAAACACAGATTTGAATTTCACATTTATTTTATGTGTGTATTCTAAAATAGAAAGATGCAAACTCTGGATGGGATTCCAGAGGAACAAGATTGACTGAACTTTCACCAAGTGTGTAGCTGCCTATGTACAGTCTCCCTTTATAATGTCTTTAACCACTTCCTAGGCTATTTAAATGAAAACATTTAATAGACTAAATTAAAATATTCTCTTCCTAGCACTTCTCAGATAACATAATATAATAGAACGGTAACCCACAGAAGAACTTATCACCTACTCCTTGAAATGTCTTTGTTAAGAAAAAGAAATTTAATCCATTACTAATTATTTTATTTGGATCAGTTGAATTCAGGGAGTATATTCTTTCTTTGTCTTGTTTATGATGATATATGCCATGGTGCTTCTTCCCGCTAACATTTTAAATAGAAACAGTAATATATCTGCTCTCCTTCAGATAATCTAGATCAAACAGAGAATGCCTGTTACTAATTTAGTCCCAGCATCTGGTGGTAGTACTGGGATTAACAGTGATTTCAAACTTCTTACACAGCTTGTTTCATGAAAACATTACAAATGTGTAGATTAGCCATTTGTTTCTAGATTTTTTATTTTATTTTTTCAGCTCTTTCACTATTTGAGTCCCACTGGCACCACTAGAACTTCACTGGGAGTATTGGGACAATGGAATTGTAGGCATATCCATTTTTGCACAACAGAAGCAGTAACACATGGACAAAAATGTGTGTAACTCAACAGGTCGTTACTGAGGAGACAGCTGTGTTGCCATTGTGCAGTATACAACCAAAAATTCTTCTAGCAGGCTTTGAAGCATTAAATATCTCAAGGTAGGAGAACGAAATCATCTCAATAAACACTTCATATATTTTTAAAGTATGAAATTCATCACCATAAGATAAAAGTTTCAGACACTCACTTAGAATAAAAATATCTAATTTGCGTAGACATGCCAAGAGTTACAATTGGTTAAGAACAGGTCTCAGGCCTGAGAAAGGATACAACAAAGACAGTAATTGATGCCTGGGAATAGCAGATTAAAGCATGAACAGATGAGATCCAAGTGTTAAACACAGTAATATTATTATTATTATTATTATTATTAATAATAATATTCCAGAAAACCCAGTAACAGAATAATCAACAGGGAACAAAACAGTTTCTGAAGTGAAATATTCTGTCCTTAAGTCATGACAGCTCCCCCTGAACTAAGCTGATTTACAACACAAACATAACCAAAAAAAGGAAAAAAAAAAAAAAAAAAAAAAAAGAAAGAAAGAAAGAAAGAAATCTGGAAAGCAAAACCATACAACTACATAATAAACTGAAGGTTTAGTAGAAACACAAGAGACTTCTGACAGCCTTTTAAATAACTCTGAGGAGAGCTTCAGTCTTCTGAAATGGAATTCTTACAAGTGAAATGAAAACAGCCAACCTTGAAACTTTAGCAAATAGTTTTGAAAAAAAAGCAGCTTCTAAATCTATTAGAATTGCTTTCCTGCTTCATTTTATTTCAGAAGATTGCTTTTTAAGTAAAAGATGAATTAACACTTAGCTATGCTTTGGAGACCATTTAAGTCAGTAACGGGGATAAATATTCCATATATACGCATATAATAAAGGACTAAGTAAGTCAAAAGTAAATTCCACTCTAAATATATTGGTTATATTGAATTCTACTTTTAGTAATTTCACAAAGATATTTCATACTTGCTACATCTTAAGAAGAAGAAACAAAATAAGAGTGCCTAATTTTTAATAGAAAATATTTAAGCATTTGATTAGTTGCTGAGGGCAAAAGAGAGATGCTCAGTGAGATTTTGAAACCTTCCTGATAGGAAAAATAATACTAATTGACTTTTCAAAAACTAAAATTTTCAGTACAACTTCCTGATGCGTCTAAAGTGTGCTTCTACAGTAATTAATTTTTCCATCTAAAAGCATATGCCATGGTCCTCATTAGAGCATTTGAGAGGCACAAAATCTCCACTATGTTGAGAATAACTACATCTAGTTCTGGTAAGTCTTCTGGGATTTCAAGCTTCTGTCTTATTTTCTTTAAAAGATAACTACTTCACAGAACAAGTAAATGCAAAGAATCTATTTAAATGCATCTGAAGGATATATTCCATTTACATGTACACTAGCAAATAGCTTTTACCTTCATTCATCTCCCAAATCTCAGTTCCATTATCAGACATACTGCATGTGTATTAGTACACTCTCAGATTCTGAGAGAATTAATTCGGGGGGGGAGGTTGTGGTTGTGGTTGTGTTTTGTTTTGTTTTTTAACATGTCCTCCCCTCCCTCAAGACAAAATCAAGGTGAGGTACAGAGCATAATTCAATTCAGAGACCCAGCCACCAGCAGGATAACACTAAGATAAATGTTCTTCCACCATGTACACAGCTCTACACTTGTGCTCCAGCAGGTTTTGCACACCCAAACTATCTATATAAGGTGTCATTGGCACATATGCCAATGACACATATATCATGTTATACAAACAGAGGAAAGGTGCAGTAGAGCATCTGACTTCATATGCTTTGAACTGAAGAAACACTGCCAGAAATATTTTCTGGCCAGAAAAATGCCATGGGGACCTAGAGAGACCTGAGTAACCACCAGTTGCTCTGGAGGGTGGCTTTGACAGGAAGGGGCCAGGACACTACACAGTACTTTGGCAAGGTTATGCTAACTTCAGCAGTGCCTCTGGGAAAGAAACACATACAAAGAAGCATCTCTCTAAGAAAGAAAAAAAAAAAAAAAAAAAAAAGAAAAGAACAGAGCAACAGTCCACTCATCAAACACCTCCACAGCCACAGATGACTGAAGTGGTAGGATCCTGGCTGGGAGGTTGCACCATACATCTCCAAGGGCCATAGACACTGGATGACTGGGGACCACTGACATTCAGCCATTTTGTCAAAAAGTCTACTGGGGGACTTCCCATACCATTGTGATGGGGAAAAAAGGAGAGTCAAGGGGTTTTCAAAGAGAGAGAGGTTAACAAAAACAAAAAACAAAAAAAAAAAAAAACACCACACAGATAAATCTCGTGCAATGTAACAAAATGAAGAGGGGCTTGGTTCTTAAGCAGTTAAAAAAAAATAAATCTAAATCTAAAATAAAACCCAACAGGATAGTTTGCCCTAACCATCTTCTGTTGAAAAGAAAAAGAATAGTTTATATGGAATGCAGAGGACTCTGATACACAAGATCCATCATTTGTAATGGTTTTCAATTACAAAACCTTTCTGAGAAAGTAAGCTAGAAATTTCATCTGAAGGTCTTCCTAGCTCTTTTGCTATTAAAATTTTATATGCTTCTCTTAATAAGCATACTAGTAGATACAACGCGAGATAAAACAATATCCTAGTCACTATTACTCATCCCACATATCACTTAATACTTGTATGTATTTCAAAAAGCCAAATTGTATTACATCTGAAATAAGAACAAGCGTAGGAGGAGTAAGTCAAATTATTTATCAAGCAGAGAAGGATGAAAACAAGTAAATTTACAGTATTGATGTGAAATAAAGGATCTGAAAGGGCTACCTTCTTCCTGAACCTCATATTGACTAACAGTAACATTATTTTGCCTTCTTTACGACATCAGGAACAGATCTTTTTAATGCTGCACCTAAAAGTGCTACTTTTCTTAGTATAAATATAGATAAAACTAAATTTTCTACTACTCATATACCAGACAGAAATTAACTAAGAATTTCCTGGAAGAAGGATTTGGCACAGTCTGTACCCATATTTCCCCTGGGCTCGTAACATCAAAAATAGAGTATTTTTCTGTGTGGTTTCAAGGATGAGCTCTGTTCAGCTCGAGGGTAGCCTCTACACTTCTCTTTTACATAAGAAGAGAAATATTTATCCCATTACCGCTCCATCGTGCTCTCCACTGAAAAACCAAAGAGAGAGTAGATTATCCCTCAGTATCATTTTATTCTTTGAAATTGAAAAAGAACATAATAAAAAGTAGAAGACTGATATATTAATCAAAGAAAGGGGAAATGGTATTTATAGAGAATAAAACAACTAAGCATAAAACTATCACAGCCATTCCAAGCTAGATATTTGTGGTGGTTTTACTCAGCTGGGCAGCTGAGCTTCACCACAACTAGTCTCTCACTCCCCCTCCTCAAAGGGAAAGGTGAGGAAATACGATGGAAAGGATGGAAATTGCCAATTATCATCATGGGCAACACTAACTCATCACACAGAGCCAAATCTAATTTATTAATTATTACTAACAAGCTAGAGCAGCAAGACTCAAAACAAACTAAAGACACCTTCTCCCTATCCACCCTCTTATACGTCCTCCTGCTGAGTGATGCAGGGGAACAGGAAATGGGGGCTGCGGTCAGTCCCTGACGTTTCATCTCTGCCGCTCCTTCACAGTCACTTTCTGCCCCTGCTTCCCGTGGGGTCCCTCCCATGGGATGCCGTCCTTCCCGAACTGAGCCTGCAGGGGCTGCCCACAGGCAGCAGCTCTTCAAGAACTGCTCCCACATGGCTCCGTACCATGGGGTCCATCCCCCAGGAGCAATCTGCTCTAGCACGGGTTCCCCATGGGTGGCAGCTCCCCCCAAACCCCTGCTCCTGCGTGGGCTCCTCTCCACGGGCTGCAGCTCTGGCCTGGGGCCTGCTCCTGCGGGGGCTCTCCATGGGCCACAGCCTCCTCCAGGCCATATCCACCTGCTCCACCGGGGGCTCCTCCACAGGCTGCAGCATGGAGATCTGCTCCGTGTGGGACCCATGGGCTGCAGGGGGACAGCCTGCTCCACCAGGGGCCTCTCCACAGGCTGCAGGGGAACTGCTGCTCCTTTGGGTCTTCAAGGCTGCTTCTCTCACATTTTCTCAATTATCTCTCCCAGATGTTCTTTTTTTTTTTTTCTTTCTTTTTTTTTTTTCTTCCCATTCCTTAAATCTGCTCTCCAGAGGCCCAACCAGTGTCACAGGCTTGGCTCTGGCCAGCGGCAGGTCCCTTTTGGAGCCATCTGTAGCTGGTTCTGATCTGACATGGGGCAGCTGCTGGGCTCTGCTCACAGAGGCCACCCCTGCAGCCCCCATGCTACCAAATCCTTGCTATATAAACCCTGTTCAACATTAAAAAACAACTGAAATATCAAAATACATTAACATGACATACACATTTTTTACAGTGCACTCTCACAGTCTGACAACCCAGCTATAGTGACGGCAAGAATATCTTTTTCCTTCTGCTAGTATAGATTTGAAGTGTTAAGTAATAACAGTAATCAATAGGAGTAGAAAAGTTGGTTTCACGTATTTTGGAGTGACCTAGGGAACCATGCTGAAAAACCTTAAGACCAGAGACGGCAAACCCATTTGGACATCAAATGCCATGTTTCTTTCTCTCACTCCCAGCCAAACTAGGGTTTTATAATATGACCAAAAGTGTCATTGTTTCTTTGGTCCCAATATTTTGTGTTCATGTGTGAAAGGCATAGGTAAAGCAACTTCCCAGAAGTGAAGACAGTGTCATTTTTTTTTTGGTATGAAATTAAAATATTTCTATTTGGAAATGAGAGCAAGGCACTCAGTGCAAGTTGCACTTTGAAAGCATTATGCTCTATGACCAAATCTTTTCAGCTACCTTCAGCTCCAATGATGCAAAGAAGGTTTAAATAGGGCAAAGGATTCACACAGGTACTTACAGGGAAGAATGCCAAGACAGACATGATGAACCACAAATGTATTTTATTCTTTTACAGAGGAGTTTTATGCTGGATATAGAATGGTAACCACATATCTCTTCAGGAAAATACTCATAGCTTATTTCTTTTGAAAATGATTAAAGAATAGCCCATATTTGTTCCTACTTATACTCCTGCACATCATGAACTCCAACTGGCACAGCACTGGATCATTTGTAGTTTGAAGTAATTTTCAAAGCATGTATTTACAAAGGCAGGTATCATTGTACACTGACTGATTACTTAGAATTGACAGACCTATCTAGGACTTCTGAGGAACAACTGTACCACAAGATGTGTGAAATGTTCCCAATCATTCTCTTTCTAGTAATAATAAATGAGTTTTTCTGGCTTTGTATCTGGAGATTGCAAGTTTTCCCTGCACAAGACAATTACAGAAACCTATTTATCTATGCCCCCTAGGGAAAACCAGCTAGCCACAAAGGGTGGTTTAAGAGATTACATAATGGCACTAAATGGCACTTACTACAGACTATTTAATAGCTATAAAACCTGCAAGAAATTTTACTGACTTGCCAATTGCCTTTATTTAAAAATAGGAGATTTTTGTCCTCTTTTATTGTTCTGCAATACCAGACACAGAACCCCTGCAAGCACTGGGTGGCTTTGTTCTGTTTCTCTAAGACCGTGTGGCTTTCTGAATTAATGGTGAAGAAACATCACCAGAAGCAATTAAAAAAATACATGGTTTTGCCTTTTCAATATTAAATTAATTACATATAAACATATACCCAATATTCATGGCGAGAAATCTCATTAAGAGATTTCTGCATAAGTACCAATTAGGGCTCCACTGCATGGATTTTATAAAAATGAGCCTCTGCAAGGTTTTCTCTATTGGAGCCTGAAACAGTCATGTGAGCATCACTCTAGATTTTGTTCTGAGAAATACATATTTTTGACCCTCTCTTTACACAACAGTGTTATGTGAAACTCAGTATGAAGTTAAAAATGACAAATGCTGTTTCCTACTTAGGCAAAGATAATCTATATTGGCATTTCAAGCATTAACAGGTTTCAGAGACTGACCCTTAAACACTGCTGTGTTTTTGGTTTTATATCCCAAAATACAGGCCTATTCTTCTCTACATTTATAGATGAACTATATTAACAGCCTTAACATTCTAAAAGTTTATCATAATTCTCAGCTAATTCTACAAAAAATACAGGTTGCTGAACTAAGATATGATGAGCTTAAAAAAACACACTATCTAAAAAAAGATTCAGCCACAACTGTGGGGTGGAAATTTCACAGGCTGGGACTTACCTAAATTACAAGGAGTATGAAAAAAAAAAAAGAAAAAAAAAAAAGAAAAAAGAAAAATATAAATAAAAAAGCTTACATTACAATATAATGTGGGAGACGGTGTCAAAGGCTTTATTGGCTTCACAGCCGAGCTCTGCATGCTGCTGGTTATACGAATGCTGGCCATTGCTCTTGTGACAAAGCAGGTCTTGCTCTTCTCAGACTGCTTTGTCTTCCCATGACACAGCCTTCCTGCATGTTGACAGCCGAGCCAGTCTCCTCATCACCTCCCTCCAAGATGGGCAGCCACCCATCTTCGTGATCTGCTTCCTCGTGCTTCCACGCATGCTTGGCATTAGAAAGCCTCGAAGCCTGGCAAGTGATGGGCCAGCTGTGAGGCTCCTGTTTTTATAGGGCCCAGAAAGAAAGGCGGGGTGGTGGTGGCTGCTGTGACATAAGCAGGCTGCTGTGATGGCCATTGTGACGGTGGCCCATACCTGTAGCCAAACATAGCTGTGTTGCCATGGGAAGGAGCTTCAGCCTGAGGGCGTCCCCCCCAAGGCCCCAAGGACCTCAGGGGCCCTCCAACAGACAGACTCTGTTGTGCTGGCCCAGAGGAGGGGAAAGTCACAAGAGAAAAATTTAGAGGCAAAGAATTGTGCCCTACTGAGAGGCACTTTGGTAGTACGCTAATCAGGAACTCCAAAAGCAGACACTGCTTTGGAAGCCATCATCGTGGAACCAGGCAGGCAGCTATACTGCACAGAGCTGTTCACTCCCTGCACTGCCCTCCACCCTCCACAATGGGATAGAAGAGAGAATTGGGAAAAAAAAAGAAGGTAAAAACTCATGGGTTGAGATAAAGACAGTTTGATAGGACAGAAAAGGGAGAAGAGGAAGAAGAACAAAAAAGGGGAAATACAAAGCAAGTGATGCCTGAGGTAATGGTTCACCTCCTGCTGACCAACACCCAGCCAGACCTCGATGTCCCTTGTAGTGATGGGCCCAAAACTGAACACAGAACTCGACATGTTGCCTCACCAGAGCCAAGTACAGAGGGAAGGTTGCTTCCCTGGTCCTGCTCGCCACGCTGTTCAAGATACCACTGGCCTTCTTGACCACCTGAGCACACTGCCAGCTCATGTTCAGCCACCTGTTGACCAGCACCCCCAGCTCCTTTTCTTCTGGGTAGCTTTCCAGCCACTCCTCCATCAGCCTGTATTGCTGCAACTGGGCGGTTTTGCCCTAAATGCAGAACTCCACAATGAGCCTTCACAGAATCACAGAATTGTAGGGGTTGGAAGGGACCTTGAAAGATCATCGGTACAACCCCCCTGCCAAAACAGGTTCCTTAGAGGAGGTTGCCCAGATAGGTGTTCAGATGGCCCTTTGAATATCTCCAGAGAAAGACACTCCACAATCTTCCTGGGCAGCCTGTTCCAGTGCTCCGTCACCCTCACTGTGAAAAAGTTCTTTCTCATGTTGGTGCGGAACTTCCTGTGATCCATCTTGGTGGCCATTACCCCTTGTCCTGTCCCCACAAACTACTGAAAAGAGGTTGACCAAATTCCTCTGTCTCCCACACCTCAAGTATTTATACACAATGATTTGAGATCCCCTCTCAATCTCCTCTTCTCCAGGCTGAACAGACCCAGGTCTCTCAACCTGTCCTCATAGGGAAGATGCTCCAGGCCCCGTATCATCTTTGTGGCCCTCCGCTGGACTCTTTCCAGGAGATCCTTGTCTTTTTTATGCCGGGGAGCCCAGAACTGGACACAGTACTCCAGGTGACGCCTGACCAGGGCAGAGTAGAGGGGGAGGATCACCTCCCTTGACCTGCTGGCCACGCTCCTTGTAATGCACTCCAGGATCCCATTGGCCCTCTTGGCCATAAGGGCACACTGCTGGCTCATGGTCAACCTATCATCCAGCAGGACCCCCAGGTCCTTCTCCTCAGAGCTCCTCTCCAGCAGGTCATCCCTCAGCCTGTACTGATACGTCTGGTTGTTCCTTCCCAGGTGCAGGACTCCATTCTTGCTCTTATTAAACCTCATTTGGTTTCTTCCTGACCATCTCTCCAGCCGGTCCAGGTCTCGCTGAATGGCAGCACAGCCTTCTGGTGTGTCAGCCACTGCTCCCAGATTTGTGTCATCGGCTTACTTGCTGATGGCAGACACTATTCTCTCATGAATGTCGTCGATGAAGATGTTGAACAAGACTGGACCCAGCACCGACCCCTGGGGAACACCGCTAGTCACAGGTCTCCAGCCAGACTCTGTGCCACCGATCACCACCCTCTGAGCTCAGACAGTCAGACAGTTCTCAACCCACCTCGCTGTCCACTCATCTATCCCACACTTTCTCAGCTTTGCTAGCAGGATTTGCTAGTATTGAAAGCCTTGCTACAATCAAGGTAGATGACATCTACTACTCTCCCCCATCCTACCCAGCTGGGGATGCCATCATAGAAGGCAATGAGGTTGGTTGAGCACGACTTCCCCTTGGTGAATCCATGCTGACTACTCCTCATAACATTCTTCTCTTCCAATTGCTTGGAGATGACATCCAGAACAAGCTGCTCCAACACCTTTCCAGGGACAGAGGTGAGACTGACTGGCCTGTAGTTTCCCGGATTCTCTGTCTTGTCCTTCTTGAAGACCGGAGGGACATTGGCTATCCTCCAGTCTTCAGGCACCTCTCTTGTTCTCTAGGATCTTTCAAAGATGATAGAGCAGTTTGGTGATCACCTCTGCCAACTCCCTTAGCACATGTGGATGCATCCCATTGGGACCCATGGATTTGTGTGCGTTGAGCCCACTCAGACTCACCCGAACCACTCCCTGGTCAACCAAGGGGGAGCCCTCCATTTCCCAGACCCTTTCTCCTCCCTCCAGGGTCAAGGAGTCCTGGGGGGGGGCGGGGGGAGGAGTCCTTGAAGCAAAGACTGAAGCAGAGAAAGCATTCAGTATCTCTGACTTCTCGGCATCTCCTGTGACCAAGACACCCCCCTGGTTCAGCAAGGGACCCACATTATTCCTAGTCTTCCTTTTACTGTTTACATACTTAAAAACAAACAAACAAACAAACAAAAACCTTCTTATTATCCTTTATTTGTTTTGCAAGCCTCATCTCTAGGTGGGCTTTAGCCTTCCTCATTGCATCCCTGCAGGCCCTGACAACACTTCTGTACTCCTCGCAAGAGGACAGGCCCTTTTTCCACATTTTATAGACCTTCCTGTTCCTTTTGATCTTATCAATGAACTCCTTGTGCATCCACACAGGTTTCCTGCCCCCATTCCTTGATTCCTTGATCTTAGGGATGCACCGATCCTGAGCTTAGAAGAAATGCTGTTTGAATGTAGCCCAGCTCTCACAAGCACCCTTGCCTTTTAGAAACCTAGCCCATGAGCCTTGCTGAATGCCATGAGAGTGTATGCAACCCATTGGCCCATCCTGTCCAGATCCTCCTGCAGAGCCTTTCTACTCTCAAGCAGATCAACATTCACACCCAACTTGGTGTCATCTACAAATGTACTGAGGTTGCACTCAATCCCCTCATCAATATTACTGATGAAGAGATTAAATAAAACTGGCCCCAATACTGATCCCTGGGAAACACTACTTGTGACTTAAACCAGACTTAAATCCATTCACAATGACCCTTTGAACCCAGCAATGTATCCAGTTTTTCACCTGGTGAAGTGTGTGCCAGTCCAAGACACAAACAGCCAGTTTCTCCAGAAGAAGGCTGTGGGAAACAGTGTCAAATTCCTTGCTAAAGTCCAAGCAAACAACATCCACAGCCCTTTCCATATCCACTAAGTGGGTCATCTTGTCATAGAAGGAAATCAGTTTAGTCATGCCTTTCATAAACTCAGGCTGACTAGGTCTGATCACCTGTTTGTCCTGTACATGCTGTGTGATAGCACTGGAAATGATCTGCTCCATGACATTCCCTGGCACCAAGGTCAGACTGACAGGCCTGTAGTTCCCCAAATCCTTCTTCCTGCTCTTACTGCAAATGGGCTTCACATTTGCTAAATTCCAGTAAACTGGGACCTCACCAATTAGCCTGAACTGCTGATAAACTATTCCAAGTGGCTTGGCAAGCACTTCTGCCAGCTCCTTCAGCACCCTCGGGTGGATCTCACCCAGCCCCATAGATTTGTGTGTGTTCAAGTGGCATAGTAGGTTGCTAATGATTCCCCCTTGAACTGTAAGGCCTTAATTCTGCGGTGTTCCAGCTCAGCAGCCTGGATAGCCTGGCAAGAATTGGTCTTACTGATGAAGACTGAGGCAAAGAAGGTACTAAGTACCTCAGACTTTTCCTCATCTGTCACCATTTCCCCCCACATCCAGTAAAGGATGTTAATTTTCCTTAGTCCTCCTTTTCTTGTTTATGTACTTACAAGAACATTTTTACTGTCTTTTATTGTAGTGGCCCAGTTAAGCTCTGTTTGTTCTTTAGCACTTCTAATTTCCTCCCTGGATAACCTCACATCTTTGTAGTCTTCCTGAGTTGCCTGCCCCTCTGCTCAGACAGGCTGGTCTTTCCTGCTGGCTTGTCTTTTTGCACATAGCGACAGTTTCTATGCCTTCAAGATTTCATTCCTGAACAATGTCCATCCTTCCTAGCTTCCTTTGCCCTTTAAAACTGCCTCCCAAGGGACTCTTGTCAAGCAGGTCCATATATAGGCCAACATCAGCTTTATAAAAATCCAAACTAGTAGTTCCACTGATCATCTTCCTTGCTTCCCCAAGAATGGAGAATTCTATCATCTCATGATTGTTCTGCTCACAATGGTCTCCAACCAAATGTCACCCACAAGACCCTCCCTCTTAACAAACAACAGGTCAAGTGGCACACCTTCCCTAGTCACAGTTCCTTCACCACCTGCTTCAGGAAGTTATCCTCCACACATCCCAGCAATATGTTAGTTTGCTTCTTCTCTGCTACACTGCATTGCCAGCGGATGTCTGGGAAGTTCAAGTCTCCCATGAGAACAAGCACTAACAATCATGACTCTTCTTCTAGATGCTTACAGAATATTTAGTCTACTTTTTCATCCTGGTTGGGTGGTCTGTAACATACCCCTACCACAGTTTCTCATCTGTTGGCTTTTTCCTCGACTTATCCAGAGACACTGTGGTGGTTTTACTCAGGTGGGCAGCCGAGCTCCACCACAACCACTCTCTCACTCCCCATCCTCAAAGAGGAACGGGGAGAAAATATGATGAAAGGGACTCAAGGGTTGAGATAAGGACAAGATGATCGCACAGTAATTATTGTGACAGGAAAAACAGACTCAGCATAGGGAGATAATAAGATTTACTGCCTATTACTAACAAGCTAGAGAAGTGAGAAACAAAGGAAAGAAACTAAAAGCACGTTCCCCCGCCCATCCACCCTCTTCCATCTCCTCCCCCTGAGCGACGCAGGGGAACGGGGGAATGGGGGTTATGGTCAGTCTATAGCACTTCTCAGTCACTCTCATCCCCTGTGCTGTGGGGTCCTTCCCACGGGATGCAGTCCTTGCTGAACTGATCCGGCGTGGGCTTCCCACAGGCAGCAGCTCTTCAAGAACTGCTCTAGATATGGGTCTGTATCATGGGGTCCATCCCTCGGGAGCAAACTGTTCCAACCTGGGTCCCCCATGGGCAGCAGATCCTGCCAGGTCACCTGCTCCTGCGTGGTCTCCTCTCCATGGGCTACAGGTCCAGCCTGGAATCTGCTCTGGCAGGGATCTTCCACAGACAACAGTCTCCATCTGGGCAGGTCCACCTGCACCACCGTTGAACCCTGCTCCACCGTGGTACTCCATGGGCTGCAGTGGGACAGCCTGCTTCACCATGGTCCTCACCACAGGCAGCAGGGGACTTCTGCTCCAGCTCCTGGAGCACCTCTCCCCCTCCTTCTTCTCTGACCTTGGCACCTGCAAGGCTGTTCTTCACTCCTCTCTCTCTTCCAGCTGCTTTGTGGCACAGTGTTTTTTTTGTTTTTTTTTTTTTGTCTTAAATATGCTCTCACAGAGGTGCAAAACAACATCACTTATTGGTTCAGCTCTGGTCAGCAGAGGGGCCCTTACCAAACATGGGGCAGCTTCTAGGTCCTTCTTACAGAAGCCACCCCTATGGCCCCCTGCTACCAAAACCTTACCACATAAACCCACTACAGACACTTGACCATTTCAACACCATAACTAAGTCAGAACACCACCACCAGGCCAGAATTTCTGTAACGTAGAAGGCTAACTCCACCTCTTCTAGCCTCTCTCCTGTTATGATGGGTCCTTCCTCTTCAGTCTGCAGAGCAGTGAAGCAGTTCTGCAAAGGGCACCTCAGGCTTTGGGGGAAATTCCTTCCTCCTACTGGTCCTTGAAATTGCAAGCTTCCATTCTTCTGCATTATTGGTCCCTCTCTCTTCTGCATATGCTGGTCAGGAAGTTTTTGGCTGTCTGAAGTAACTAGTAGTAGAGTGTTTTCTTTATATAGCTGTAAAGACCATCATAAGTTTGCAGACTACGCCAAGGTAGGTGTGTGTGTTGATCTGCTGGAGGGTAGGAAGGCTCTGCAGGAGGATCTGGATAGGCTGCACCGATAGGCTGAGGTCAACTGCATGAAGTTCAGCAAGGCCAAGTGCCGGGTCCTGCACTTGGGGCACAACAACCCCAAGCAGCGCTACAGGCTGGGAGATGAGTGGTTAGAAAGCTTCCTGACAGAGGAAGACCTGGGAGCATTGGTTGATAGTCAGCTGAATATGAGCCAGCAGTGTGCTCAGGTGGCCAACGAGGCCAACAGCATCTGAGTTGCATAACAAACAGTGTGGCCAGCAGGGCTAGGGAAGTGATTGTCTCCCCTGTACTCAGCTCTGGTGAGGCCGCGCTTCGAGTACTATGTTCAGTTTTGGGCCCCTCACTACAAGAAGGACATTGAGGTACTCGAGCGAGTCCAGAAAAGGGTAATGAAGCTGGTGAAGGGTCTGGAGAACAAGTCTTATGAGGAGCAGCTGAGGGAGCTGGGATTGTTCAGCTTGGAAAAGAGGAGGCTCAGGGATGACCTTATCGCACTCCACAGGTACCTTAAAGGAGGCTGGGGTTTGGTCTATTCTCCCCCATGCCTGATGACAGGACAAGAGGGAATGGGTTCAGGTTGCACCAGGGGAGCAACCTGTTTATTAGGAAGAACTTCTTTACTGAAAGGATTGTTAGGCATTGGAATAGGCTGCCCAGGGAAGTAGTTGAGTCACCATCCCTGGAGGTCTTTAAAAGATGTTTAGATGTAGAGCTTAGGATATGGTTTAGTAGAGGACTTGTTAGTATTAGGTCAGAGGTTGGACTCAGTGATCTTGGAGGTCTCTTCCAACCTAGATGATTCTGTGATAAAATCTAGACTTTCCACTTCTGTAAATATATATAAATTATGTAAACTTTTATGTAAGCTTTTAACAGTTTGGTTGCATTACTTTTCAAGGGGATAGTTTATTATATGTAATAATGCACCTAATTAATGTAATCTACATGCAATGTATAATGCAGTACTTAATTTAATACTTTGTGAATTCTGCAGACTAACGAAAACTTTAAATTAAAGATTGACATGCTCTGTTTCCTTTCCAGGCTACATTTTCTTCTATTATCTCTGTTTCTTTTCATTCATCTCAATCTCAGCATGTCAAGTTCTCAGATGGAACAGGGCAATTGGCAAGACCATTTGTTCTCTTTTCCACTTGAACATATAAAGTAAGTGAATACTTGTTTTTCTTTCAGCCTTGCTTTGGTCTAAAAATCAAAAATGTGAAATTTTATACAGCTGTTACTGACTAGTGACTCTAAAGGCATTCACCACAGATCATTCTGAGAACAGGTATTTCTATAGTACCCTGCTTTAAATCATATTTTTCTTAAATAAAATTTTGATTACCAAAAACTTATTTCTGTCTAAGTCACTTCATGTTAGTGTTGTTTTGATTTATACTGTTTGTATTGTATCTAACATGCAGAAGAAGGAATGAAACTGTAAGTACTGCATATAGTACAGTCATAAGTTAGTAGAAAAAAATCAACACTTTTATTTAAATTTTAATCACATTGCCTTCAAATAGCAAGCTGAATCCTTAACTAGCTGGAAATTTGGTTGTAATATTGTGAGGAATTTTCACACTGTAAATTTATTTACAAATATTTCAAGAACATAATATTTACAATTAAGTATTGTAGCTGAACATCACTGCTGTTTAAAAAGACAAGAGTCATACCCACATTGCAAGCCTCCCTGCCCAACTGTATAAGGGCTTAGCAACGTGAGCCTCTGCCTTCAGTATCAGAAGCAAGCTCGTGTTTCAGGCACAAAAGCCTCTGAGCGATCTCTCTGTTACCAAATTTGCCAATTTCAAATGGGATCGTAAGTAATCTGTAGATTTCTGAGAACGTTTAATGTCTACATTGCAAACTGCAAAAGTTATCTGTATTATTTTGAACAGCATTTTGCAAGGATCATGGCAGTTTTTTGTCCTTCATTTCTTTTTGTTTGTTTTTAATGGCAAGCAGTTAGAACTAGAAGTTGTCGCCTGAAGCATTAAAAAGCAATGCACTGCCAAAATTTTCACCGCCTCACTGTTTTTTTTTTTTTTTTTCAGTGGTATTTTCTCACAGGATAATAAGTAGCAGCCCTTATCTGGTATTTCCTTTCATGATAGCAAATATCATTTTCCCTTTATTATGAGGAAGCTTTTCAGGCAACTTTTACCAATGTCATTTTTCCATTGCACATGTATTACTTCTTTATTTCTGCTCACATTTTTTTCAGACAGACAACTGCTTTAAAAAAAAAAAAAAAGCTACGTCTCATATAGGCTACAATTAAACAGGAAATATTTTCTATTGGCTGTAATATTCTAAAAGTGAAAACATTTAATTATATGACTACCGACTTCATTCTTCATTATTAGAAGAGAGCCCTTATATCTTATCCTTCTTAGCCAGCATATCCCTAGTGACTTACTAAGACTTAGATCATTCTCTTCAGTTAGTATGTATCATCTCATTAACTGTATTCATGCTGATGGCACAACTTAGAGGAATGGCTGACAGACCAGAGGATCATGCTGTCACTGCCATCCAGAGGGACCTGGAGAGGCTGGAAAAAAGGACTAGCAGGAACCTCATGAAGTTCAACAGTAAGTGCAAAGTTCTGCACCTGGGGAAGAACAACCTCTTGCACCAACATGCTGGGTCTACAAATGTTTTTCATCCAACCTTTATTTTTACATAGCAACTTCCATAATACACTTATTTGACCCCATGCCCATTGGCTTTTGGCAGTTTTAGCTGTTTTTCAGCCTAGCCCAGAACCTGACTTCAAATAAAAGAGACCTGAGATGAATCCTGCTACAGAGCCAGCATTGTCCTAACAACCCTTTCCAAAGGCAAAACATTTTCTCATGGTTGACTCAGCTGCACAGGAATGAATCCCACAGCACTGCAGCACAGAGCAGCAGGGCTTTGCTCCCCCAGGCATACCTGTACATTGTCTCAGACACAGTAACACACAGAAGGCCTTGCTATGGGAATACTTCTACTTAGGTTAGGTTAACTGAACACGTTGATCCCAGTACTAATTAGCTCAGAGAAGTTTGCAATGGAAATATTCCCTATGTAGATGTTCACGCCATCAATGCCTTCCTATGCACTTTTTACATTGCCTCTCTGGGACTAATAGGATTGAACGGCTGATGGTCACAAAGCTCATTCTGACTGCTGAGAATGAAATATTACAGAACATAAATATATGAATGGAATTGCATTAGGGAATAGAGTTTGAATGGAAAGAAATTGGAAATGGAAAAAATGGAAAAAAATGGAAAAAAAAATAATGATCAAATACTAGTTTTTAACTTTTAGCTATCAAGGAGGATAGAATTTGTGAGCACAGCAAGACAAAAATTGACATCAAGGAATGGAGAGGCCAGGAAGCACCTGCTCAGTGCACTCATAACAGTCCAGTACATAAAAATTGTCTTTCTGTCATATGACAAAATATCCTAGTGAAGCTGCCTCTAGTAAATATCTGATATTTATGTAGCCTTTTGGGGTTGAAATGCCATTGTTTTTCTTTAAGCCATGTACGATGATTTACAGTGTCAAACAAAAAAACTGCAGTCACCAGTTGTCTTGTATCAAAGGTTGTCTCTCCCTTTTATATCAAACTGGAAAACAAAACTGGCTTAGAAGTACAATCCATGGGACCTAATCTTCAACAGGAATCCTACATCGCTCAGTAGGTCTTTGTCTTCATTGACCAAATGGAGAGGTATGGCTCCTGCCACTTAATTCAGAGAACTTTGTGTCTTACACGTATGTCAGTCAGCTGTGAGCACGATCTCCTTTTGTCATGTAATTTCTGAACAGGCCCAAACCTGTATGGACTCGCTGCTCAAGAAGGAATGTGTTCAGGCATGGGGCTTGGACTCTTCCCATAGAAGTCTGTGTGCTAAATAAAAAAAGGTCTCCACTAAATCTCACTCTGAAGAAAAGCATTCCTTGTGGAAAATGATCTTGCTTATGTTTGTCAAATATATATAATTTGCATTATATGAACAGTATTCTGTCTCGCACCAATTTTTTGTTGTTGGTAGCTTACACTTTGCTTTACCTTATCTTACAATTCTTCCTTTGGATACAAACATGCAATTCTCCACCTTCCATTTAAAATTAGCATGATGCCGTGTTTTCCATCCATATTTTGCTTTTAGTTCCCTTGTCAAAAAAAAATATTTTTCTAGGATATCATATTCAGTTTTCAGTGCTATATGTTTTCTGCTTGCTTATTCATCTACTATGTACTGTCCCTACAGGCATCGCAGTACTGGAGGTACTAAAGTGGTATGCTTTGCAATTACAGAGTGAGGTTTGCAACATCTTTTCTAGGTTTCTGTTTCTATGAACCTCACCCTGACACTGCAGGACTCTCCAGTCTCATGCTTCAGTTTTCCTTACTATTACATTTTCCTCCCTACTGTTTCCTTAAATGAATCTGGTTCAATACTAATACATAACACAGTTCTGTGCCAGCATCTCCCTATTTTTATATCGACAATTTCAACTAAGTCACGTAACAGTGGATTTTATTTTGAAAAGATAGGAACAGAAGACAGTGGTTCAGTCTTGTTAAAAAACATGAACATTTTCCACTTGAAAGTATTTACCTTAATTCCTCTCATTCATTTATGCTTGCAATTAATTTCTTCAAATGAGCACTTTTTTCTTTACTTTGTTTACTTCCTTCCATTTCGAAAGACGGTATTCCATGTAACACAGCATAACTATTAGAATGCACATATTGAAAGTAATGCTAATTTTCCTCAGATTGGCATCCCTTGGCAAACTAGATACGAATTTTAGCTGACCGTACTCACGTGAATATCTGCTATTGAACTGATAATAATTATTCTCAACAACATACATCATTCTTATAAAAAGCTTAGTAATTTGTTAGTATAAACTTAATTTGAGGCAGCAAATACAACTACCTACTGTACATCTGTTTTTGTTGTTGTTGTTGTTGTTTGTTTGTTTTCCTCTTCTAATTCTCTACAGAGTACAAAGGAAGAGACACAGGGCTACTGGGACTTCATCAGATACAAATAATGCATTTCTTTTCATTTGTTCTATGCACAGACTACACTTTTTTGACTTTGAATGGGACTAACTTACTGCAACTGTACAATAATTTGTCAGTATATATATTGTTAGTTTACCTATTAAGGGTGACTTGAGAAAGGAAACAAAATTGCAGGCAAGATTCCACTGCAACCTGAAAAGCCTATTTTGATTTCACACATTTGGACCCAAAAACAATGAAAGAGATTACTTGGTCAAAGCCATAAAAGCTCTGCCAGATGACTCAGCAGATGACATTACTCCCACAGAAAATAAATTCTATCACCTTTACTGAGTCAGGAAACTCCAAGTTCCTGGTGTGAATGTTCTTGGTGGTGTGAACCCTCCCATCCTGTAAACAATCAAAAATGTGTCCAATAAAAGCTTTGCTGACTTCAGTTGTCTCACCAGTCCAAACAACACTGCAATTAAGTTATTTGGAAGCATTATCAAGTTCAGTGGAAAGCTCACATTTCCAGTCATCTGTAACCATTACAGAACTATCATTTTGTCTAATGTAAATGTGTTAACCATGAAGCAACATATACATTGAACAAGAAATATGAGCTTTTTATATACATTTAAGTCTTATGTCACAATGCTCTTGAGTACTATTTGAAATAATACTATTTGAAATACTATTTGAAATGTATACTCTATTTATTGCATTTACAGATTCATCTAAAAGCAAGAGTAATACTAAAGGGTAATATGAAAGTGACGCCATCAGATATATACATCATTCTGACCAAAACTGAGAAGTCCATTTTTTCCTCATACATATGTTGATATGTATCCAAAGTTTACAGTCTGTAAAAGCAGTTAATACTTTAAAGATGTCATATAAAAGGTTTGGTCACTATAAAATATATTTGAAGTTTGCAGGTTTGAAGAATAACAAATATTAAAATATTAAAAATAAAAATAGAAATTTAAACAAAGTAAACATAAAAATCCTAATCCAAAACACAAATAATGGTTTCGATTCCATCTGTGCTAATTTAATACTTCAAGCTAGTTATTGTATCTCTTTTGTACTCCTCTATTATAGCACCAATACTGAAAGAAAAAAATAACAGGTGTTTATTTCAAAGGCATGGACACCTGTTTAAAAAAATTACTCTCACTCACCTAGAACAGCATTGTTTTCAATTAGTGCATATATTCAAGGCTAACCATGTTTTGAAGGAGAGATTTTACTTCCATAGCACCCAGATAACGAAACAGATCACTTTTTAATGAACAAAGTTAACCTAGTTAGGAATGAGAACACTCACCAAATTTAGGAAAACCACTGGCATGATTTCACACCCTACCACCAAGTCTTTCTAAAAGATGATGTGGTCATTCTGAGACTACTGAAAGACAGAGTACCCCACTGTCACTGAAGAATGAGACCGCTGTACTGAAAACATACATCATTCTAATTTAATGGAGATGTGAATTGAATAAAAACCCTGATAAGCCTTAAATTAATGTAATGTAATAAATTAATGTAATGTACCACTATATAGTAACATAAAATCCTTCGGCAAAGTTCTGTATCATTGAAGTTAATGGAAATTTTGTCACTCAATTCAAGTGGACCAAGATTTTACTGTCAAAACCAAAGCCAAAATAAGAGGTCTTACTCCAGGAACAATGATTGCAATAAGTAGTCTGACAACTTTCTATCAGAGCACCAGTGATGTCATTCTTCAGATTTCCAATTTTCAATGACTTGATTTCACTTTCAATGACTTTGAGAGATTTTCTTAAAAATACTCCAGGGATTCAGAGATTTTTCTTTTAAATGGCCTCTGATATTTTCTCATGAAGAAAAATACAAACACACATCACTGTTTTTTCCCTGCCTTCAACTATCAACTGTGTGCATACAGCTGAGAGATGTGCTCAGGAAGGTGTGCAAGCGATGCAGGGATAGCAATTATGGTGAACAGTGATTCACTACAGAATTCCACTATACCTTTGAGTAAACAACTGAAGGAAGAGAAGTGACAGAGAACGTGCAGGTATGGTCTTAACTGTCTTGTCTGAGGATAGATGTTGTTTAGATTTATAGTACAAATAAACACAAGAGGAAAACATAGCTAGCTCTAAAGAGGCAGTACCCAGGAACCTGACTTATTTTTCTTGTGTTATCAATAGTATACAAATCTCACAGATAAAGCTTTCAAAGCCTCCAGTCTCACACTCAAGTCTACAGGAAACTGAATGCTGATAGACAGCAAATTAATCTGACCACTTTTCCACAAAAAGCAAACTCCTGATCACTTTGCAGTAAGTAATGAGCAAATAGCAGGATTTCTTTTCTATGCTTCAACCAACCAACCAGCCTAAATGTGACATAAAGAGGCACAGAATGCACTAACTCTTCACTAATTACTGTGTGAAATATCAAAAAGCTTTACATTCTATTGCTATGTGAATTACTGTGATATAAATGAACCCTGTTTCTTACGCACATCACAAAAGGCAACTTCAGACTAACATTCACATATAGATGATTTCTCCAGCATGTTCTATACTGTAGCAGTATATACTAAGCCTTCTTACTGCAGTGTGGTGGTTTAACCCGGCCGGCAGCTAAACACCACACAGCCGTTCACTTACCCTCCTCCCTTCCTCTCTGGGATGGGGGAGAGAAACGGGAAAGCGAAGCCTGTGGGTTGAGATAAAGACAGTTTATTAAGAGAGAAAATAATAATAATAATAATAATAATAATATGTACAAACAAGTGATGCACAATGCAATTGCTCACCACCCGCTGACCGATGCCCAGCCCAACCCCAAGAGCCGGCCCCCCACCCTGGCTAGCCACCCCTATATATTGTTCAGCATGATGTCAGATGGTATGGAATACCCCTTTGGCCAGTTTGGGTCAGCTGTCCTGGGTCTGTCCCCTCCCAGCTCTTGCTGCACCCCCAGCCTGCCTGCTGGCAGGACATAGCGAGGAGCTGAAAAGTCCTCGGCTTAGTGTAAGCATTGCTCTGCAGCAATTAAAACATCAGCATGTTATCAACACTCTTCTCATCCTAATCCAAAACATAGCACCCTACCAGCTACTAGGAGGAAAAATGACTCTGTCCTAACTGAAACCAGGACATGCAGTCAGTTTTAAAAAATCCACTGCAGTAGTTCCAGTCTGGTTAATAACGCTCAGCATTGACAGAGGAATGGTATCAAAAGTTAAGGGAGAGATTCTGGCACGTTAACTGATTAGTGATTCAATTTGCTTTCACTGTGGCCATTAGCAGCCAACACACTCAGGGCACTGCCAGGCTGTTCCAGCCCTAGTGCTGTGGGGCTGCCCCGGGATGGCTCAGGGTCAGAGGAGAGCAAAGGCACTTCAGCTCAGTCCCTCTGCAGAGATGCACTGATGCCTGCCTGCCTGCACCCAATTACGTGGCTCTTAATTCTCTGCTGATGGTAGCAACGGATCCCAAAAAAAAAAAAAAAGTGGGGAAGAATGTTTGAATGTTTTGAGAATGTTTTGGTAAACCTGTAGAAATAACAGATACTGTTAGGTGTTCACTTCCCAGGGCTACAAATACAAGTATGAAAGGAAGAAAACAGGAAGGGGTTGTTTTCACCTGTTGTCCTATCTAGCAATTTGTAGCTTATTCTTTTTTACATCTTTTTTGCCCTAAAAATGCAACAAAATAAAAATTAAAAAAAAAAAAATCCCTAGCTACACACTTAAGAGAACAAGAGAACACTACTAGGATGATTTCCTTTAGAGAAATATTTCTTTTGCTTGGTGCAGTACAGTAGGGAGACAAAAATTTGTTTACAAGGTGAAATGGATATAATGCCATGCAACTTCTGCTCTCCAGACTTTACGGACAGGTTCAACAGTAAAAATTAAGAAATAAAACTCGAACTCTAATAAACAATGGCAATAATGGCAGTTGCCATAGTTTTGTCTCTATCACAGAATCACAGAATTTATAGGTTGGAAGAGACCTCAAGATCATCGAGTCCAACCTCTGACCTAACACTAACAGTCCCCACTAAGCCATATCCCTAAGCTCTACATCTAAATGTCTTTTAAAGACCTCCAGGGATGGTGACTCCACCACTTCCCTGGGCAGCCCGTTCCAATGTCTAACAACCCTTTCGGTAAAGAAGTTCTTCCTAACATCCAACCTAAAACTCCCCTGGCACAACTTAAGCCCATTCCCCCTCGTCCTGTCACCAGGCACGTGGGAGAACAGACCAACCCCCACCTCGCTACAGCCTCCCTTGAGGTACCTGTAGAGAGCGATAAGGTCACCCCTGAGCCTCCTCTTCTCCAGGCTGAACAAACCCAGCTCCCTCAGCCGCTCCTCATAGGACTTGCTCTCCAGGCCCCTCACCAGCTTCGTCACCCTTCTCTGAACTCGCGCAAGCACCTCCATGTCCTTCTTGTAGCGAGGGGCCCAAACCTGAACACAGTACTCGAGGTACGGCCTCACCAGAGCTGAGTACAGGGGGACAATCACCTCCCTAGCCCTGCTGGCCACACTGTTATGCAACTCAGATGCTGTTGGCCTTCTTGGCCACCTGAGCACACTGCTGGCTCATATTCAGCTGACTATCAACCATCACTCCCAGGTCCTTCTCTGACAGGCAGCTCTCCAACCACTCATCTCCCAGCCTGTAGCTCTGCTTGGGGTTGTTGTGCCCCAGGTGGAGGACCCGGCACTTGGCCTTGTTGAACTTCATGCAGTTGACCTCAGCCCATCGGTGCAGCCTATCCAGATCTTCCTGCAGAGCCTTCCTACCCTTGAGCAGATCGACACACGCTCCTAACTTGATGTCATCTGCAAACTTACTGAGGGTGCACTCGATGCCCTCATCTAGATCATCAATGAAGATATTGAAGAGGACCGGCCCCAGCACCGAGCCCTGGGGAACGCCACTAGTGACCGGCCTCCAACTGGATTTGACTCCATTCACCACGACTCTTTGGGCCCGGCTATCCAGCCAGTTTCTAACCCAACGAAGCGTGCGCCAGTCTAAGCCAAGAGCAGCCAGTTTCTTGAGCAGATTGCTGTGGGAAACTGTGTCAAAAGCCTTACTGAAGTCAAGGTAGACCACATCCACAGCCTTTCCCTCATCCACCCAGCATGTCACTTTGTCATGGAAGGAGATCAGGTTCGTCAAGCAGGACTTGCCCTTCATAAACCCATGCTGACTGGGCCTGATCGCCTGCTTGCCCTGCAAGTGCTGCGTGATGACTCTCAAGAGGATCTGCTCCATGAGCTTCCCTGGCACTGAGGTCAAACTGACAGGCCTGTAGTTTCCCAGGTCAGTCCTCCGGCCCTTCTTGTAGATGGGTGTCACATTTGCTAGCCGCCAGTCAACTGGGACCTCCCCCGATAGCCAGGACTGCTGATAAATGATGGTAAGCGGCTTGGCCAGCTCCTCTGCCAGTTCTTTCAGTACCCTTGGGTGGATCCCATCCGGCCCCATCGACTTGTGCACATCCAAGTGCCGTACCAGGTCACCAACCATTTCTTCATGGATAGTGAGGGCCACATCCTGCTCCCCATCCCCTTCCACCAGTTCAGGGTACTGGATATCCAGAGAACAACCGGTATTGCCGCTAAAGACTGAGGCAAAGAAGGCATTGAGCACCTCCACCTTTTCCTCATCTCTTGTAATTGTTTCCCCCCGCATCCAGTAAAGGATGGAGATTCTTCTTAGTCCTCCTTTTTGTGTTGATCAGAATGAACTTGTGTGAGCATTGGCTCTATACAATTTTGTAGTGCAACATCTACAAACACAATACTTTGAGAGCGTGTACCTATATAAATATACACACACACACACAATATGTCTATATATACACAGAGTATGTGTATGTTGTATATATACTGTATACATGCACACACACACGTTTTATTTATACTCAACACACGTATATACACATATATATGCATATGTATATGCACATATGCAATGCTATTTATTATGTATACTTACATAGTGATCAACAGCAGTAACAATTTCTGTGTAGAATAAATTAAAAATGACCTGAGAATAAAAATGAAACATAAAAGTTGGGATTGCAATGGGCTTTGAAAATACAGACACATAGACCTGAGGCTGAAAACAACCCACCACTTTTATGAAGATTAACGAAGATCTCAGTGGTGCTGTGATAGAACTGTGTATTGCAATTGCTATGCTTTGCTAAGTGTAACTTACGTTCGTGTTATGTTTTCAGTATAGTTTGTATCACTCTGCTAAACCAAAAATTAACATGTAATCCTTAAGATTTCCCAATGAAAATAACACAAAGCAAGGAGCTGCCATTGGCTCAATTTACTGAAACAAGCAGACTGGTACTAAACAACTATCACTGTGTCCTGAGAGACATAGCGCCGGTCATTATTAGCTGAAAAGAAAAAATGATTTCTTAAACACTGTGGCCTGTGCCAAGGATTACTGACTGAACAGATAGAAGGCAAAGAAGAAACACCACCAGAGAAAACTCATATTCACACTACAGTCAATAAGTTTAAGCATGATTTAGTATAACACCTGTCAGCTCCCATCCTACTACATGCCCATGGTGAAAGACTTAGTGGGAGGGGGGAACGGGGATTTCATCATCTTAAATTGCTTGTCCAGAGCCTTAAATCTCAAGGCAACCAATTTCCTGGATTTTCAAACTCCTAAGCACTTGTTCTTGCTCCTCCTCTCATGTGTATATAAACTGCCAATGTTTTCAGCAAGAACCCTCTATGAACAAACCTTTACAGAAGAACTGCTTTCAGCATCTGTAAATCTCATATCCCAGAAGTAATGTCATTTGGATGTAGACAGCTAGTGTTCAAACTCCCTCTTGACTTTTACTTCTATATAGCTTGTATGAACATGTTTAAAAATTGGTTGATTTTTCTTATTGCACAGTCTTCCACCTGACCCCATTTTTTTCTTTTATTTTTTTTGGAATGAAACAAAGCTTTTAACAAAGCCTCTTTCATAAAGAATACCTGAACTCAATTTTAAATAGAACTATGCACCAAATTTTAATATAGAACATGAAAGAATTTAAATTAAAAGATAAATATTTAAAATATCAGCTTCTGAGGAAATATAGATGACTGAATGAAGACAGATGTCACAGAACTACCCCAACAACAGAAGCTCAGATTCCTGCAGACTTTAATTTTATGAAGGAGCCTAAGTTAATACAGAAATGTGTGATATCTATAGAAACATCCCCACTGTGTTCTTCAAGTATTGACAAAGCATTCTAATAGACAGGCAAGAAATACTGAAGTCCTTACATGTGGTGGTTTTTTTTACTTGTTTGCACTTATTTCCACATTGGTGATTATGTTTTCAAAAGACAGCAGCAGCAATTTGAGAAAAACGAATAATAAAAAGTATAAAAACTACAGCCTTTGTGACTAGATTTACTCCAACTTGTACTTCACTGCTTTTTCTCTCTTTATAATCAGTAATTTATGAAAATTCTCTAATTGGATTTCCACCTTTCTTTCTTCAAACTGCTCATCAAAATGTCTTAAGACTTCTTTTTTTTAAACTAAGTCTCAGAAGCCCAGTTCTTCACAGCCACATTTCTTTTGACTCCAACCCTATCAGCTACCTCTGAAGTGAGACCCCATGCATTCTCTCCTGCTCTCAACTTGGTTTCTCCTGCAAAGCGTAACCTCAGTTGTTGATGAGTAGGTCACTTAACTCCTTCCATCTCTGCTTTCTAAACAGTCTCCTATCCAAACAAACAAATTCGTAAGGCCCACAACATTATGAATAAATGTTAGCGTTAGACAATCTGAACTAGGAAATGTCTTACCAGACAGGGATGAACATGCTTGCTCAAATATAGCTCTAAAACTCAAAGCATCTAACAGATTCAGCATGTGAGTTTTCAGGTTTCATCTAGTCATAAAACAAATTTTAAGTTAAAAACAGCAAGGTAGCTATGAATAGTTCCTGGACTTAGCATTGTCACCACTAGGCACTTTGGCTATTCATTTGTACTATTTTAATGTGCAATGCAAAGATTTATACCACACTTTATGCCACAAGTTGTGGCCAGCATATCCTTCAAAAGTTATTCCTAGTTGCACCTTGTTCCAATCGACATAAAGAAAAATTGAGCTAGAAATCAGTAACACATTCATCTTTCAGATTATCTAGCACTGAAATTAAATCAGCTAAACAGATTTCAAATTCAAACATACTCCGTGATTTTGTAGATCTTATTGCAGTAGCTTTTGCTCCAAAATATGTAATTGATACTGAGGATTTGGGATATGACCTTTTTTTTTTTTTTTGGGGGGGGGGGGCCGCCCCCCCGCGGCGAGGTCTTTCAAGTGAAGTCACTGTGGCCCTGCCAGGCTTTTCAGATCTTTACCATTATGGCTCTATCTAAAAGTCACACAGCAGTAGCATGAATAGAGTAATTACCACTGTTACACACCCCCTGCAAATAACCATTACAAAACAGGATTCCTTTTTCCCTTCCAAGAAGTCACTGTCCATCATCTCCCTTTGCTACAGACAATTCATGCTGGGTACAGATTTGCCATTTTTCCATTCAAGCACACCAATCTATATTTCAAATTTATTCCTCTGTAGGAATACAGTTATACTTGGGGGTATCTCCAAACTATCTAGTAAACTGTAACTTAATTTTCATATTTCTGCAGCTGTGATAACAGGATAAACATCTGGCACAAGTGAGAGAACTCCCTTCTAAAACATAGTATCTTGTCCACTAAAAGAGGATAGATTTAGATTAGATATAATGAAGAAATTCTTCACTCTGAGGGTGGTAAGGCACTGGAGAAGGTTGCTCAGACAAGCTGTGAATGCCTTGTATCTGGAGGTGTTCAAGGCCAAGTTGCATGGGGCTTTGGGCAACCTAGTCTGGTAGGAGGTGTCCCTTCCCATTGCAGGGGGTTGCAATTAGATGGTATTTAAGTTCCCTTTAAATCCAAACCATTCTGTGACGTGATTCAACGTTATAGCTTTTTTTTGGCTGTTGCAAGAACAAAGACAGAATGCCAGAAAAAGCCAGACAAAAATTTCAAGATGACAACAAGCATCCATCTCTAAATTTTGTTTTTGAAGTCTCCCTTATTCAAGTAAAAGTAAACAAACACAAACACCCACACAGAGGGGACTTCAGTTATTTTGTTAACAATTTCCTGCTTTCTAATTTAGAGAGACTATTTCCAGAAATCAATTTTAAGTGATCAAGCTACTACAGCATATTTTCTATACAAAACAAAACACACTAATTTGTCTATAAACAAGTATTCATTAGCAGAAATTATTACTATGAACTACAGCCCTGAATTGGACAATCTATGAGCAAGTACATGATTAGTTATCATACTTCACTGACTTTTGAAGCTATGGTATTTCGCTTGCAATTATTTAATGGACTGTCTGAAGTGGGGATACTGTCATGAATAAACTACCATTATAACAGCTGCAACAATATCATATTTTTAAAAGAAAGTTCTTTGGTGTCTTACTGAAAATACTAAATCTCTCTGATTTTTTGCCTTTTTTTGGGGGGGGGACGACAACAATCTATACGTAACTATGTGATGCTTTGGTATTTATCTGTAAAATCTTCTTTCAAGAAGGATACAATTCTCCTGCTGAAGATAGCCATATCAGTCTTTACCGGAGTTGATATTAATTTACTAGACATTTTAAATAAGGATTTAACAAGCTGCAGACTTTAAAAATAAATAAAAAAATAAAAAACACCACAGGAAAAGTATACACCTCAGTGATCGTTTAATGTGGACATCTCACCAGCAACCTACTGGTCATTACTCCGCATATTTTAGGAATTAATTCAGCATTACCTCATGGGTGTTGACTAGTAACTTAGTTGATAGTAGCTTTCAAGAGAAGATAGCAGTTAATGGCAAAGTGCAACATCTGCACACAGACAAAATCTCAAGTAAAAGTTCATTTCTGTCTTTATCAATCACTCTATACAATTTCTGGGATCTTTGTTTAGAAGACAGCTAAAAATATATATATAAACCCACACCACACTGGATTGGTTACAGAAAAAAAAAAAAAAAAAAAACTACAAGAATTACCAATGACTTGAAATAGCTAGTCTTTGGTAAGACAGCAAACAAAAAGTCTGTTTTACTTTAGTGAAAGCTTCATCCCACTCCAAATCCGCACTGGAACACTTAACAAGGGACCATGTAATGTGGCAGATGAAGACATAATGAGATAGAACTGTTGAAAGCTGGGGGAAAGACCATTATAAAACCTTTTCTTTTCGTCTTAGAATTTGTAATTAATCCTTGGAGCTACTTACCTGGAGTTCTGTGGATTCTCTTACACCACAAGCCTAAATAAAGATGAGAGCATCATTAAGAAATACTTACTCAACGTGCATGTTGTCACAGATCAGCCAGTCCAGTGAATCCCCTGTGCTCTACCAGTTAGCAGACTCCTTGGACAATTTCTAAATTTTACAAGGAAACAAAGTCATTGAAATTGACTCACATTTTTTTTATTTGCAAGTTTCTTGAGAGACCAATTCAAAGATCATTCAAGTAAGACAGTCAGCTTCTCTTAGACCTTGTTCTTTAAAATACTGCTACAAAGTTATGGAAAAAACACCTGAAGGGCAATGCAGTCATTATTCACAGCCAAAATAGGTTCAAAATGGGAGGAACCTGCTTAACAAACTAAATTCCTTTTATGACAAGGTCGCGCACTTAGTTGAGCAAAGGAAGCCAGCTGATTTATTCTTTTTGAATTTCAGCAAAACTTTCGATAGCGACAGGGGAGGGTCAGGCTGGGTGTTAGGAAAAGTTTCTTCAACAGGAGGGTGGTTGGGCACTGGGACAGGCTCCCAGAGGCAGTGGTCAGGGCACCGAGTCTGACAGAATTCAAGAAGAATTTGGACATCACTCTCAGGCATTTGGTCTGATTTTGGGGTGGTCCTGTGTGGAACCAGAAGTTGGACTCCATGACCCTTGTGGGTTCCTTGCAACTGAGGATATTCTATGATTCTATAAAAATTGTGGTTTTTTTTTTATTATTTATTTATTTATTGTTTTTTCTCCTGTCTGGATGACCAAATATTGTTTATTAACATTTATTATAAGGATCTCTTGCTCCACCCCCAACTCCCCCAAAAGAAAAGGTGTTCAAAGCAGCTAAATCCTAGTACTCATGTCAAAGCTTTTCTGACCCCTTAAAATTGAAAATACGAATACAATATCAGAATCTCTAAAAATTAGTTCATTTATTTAATGACTTGCATACTTTGTTACTAAATATTCTAAATTATATTTAAGCAGATCTTAGGTAGTTTTGTTTTTTAGTAAATTCAAGGTTGTACAGAGAAGTTCAGTAACTCGAGCACTGTGATCTTTGAGAGAACCATGTCTAATTGCATGAATCAAATTATTTTGTCTATGTTTTGAAAATCAGTATCTCTTCAAAAACAATCACCACATGCTCCTTCCAGTTGCTCAGGCACAGGACATTAAATAATTTTTGGATCTTCACACACAAACACACACTATAAATATGGGGCTATTCTCATGGAAGATGGCATTCTCAGAACAGGAAGTTATTTTCCTGTAAACAAATTTCTCTGCTATTATTTGTGGCACTGGTTAGTGACCAAAGGCATTTTTGTCACACCATAAAAGGCACTCTTGTCACCCATCCACAGCAGTAGATTAACCTGCTTAAGGAACTCTCTGTAATGACTCACTAAGCACAGTGGCAGTCTGGACTTTTTTTGGCTGTCGTTTTAAACAGTAATTGGCATCTTCATAACATGCATTAGTTCTAGAGGGTGATTTCCCTTTCCCCCTGAACTGAAAGGGCATTACTGGGGAATGGCAAGTGAAATGGATGCTCCACCACCCCACCAGGGTTTCAGGCCTGATCTGCCATGGTCACGTTCTCATACCATGGGGACTAGTCCTCAGCTCCCAGCACAGCAAACCTGTGCTAATTTAAGAGTTATCAGCAAGGCTAATCAGCAGATAACAGGCTCCCACACAGCAGTGTTACTGCTTCTGCTACGCTAAGCAAACATGAGAAGCACTGAAGTATAAAACTGCAGTAACCTGTCTCGTTTCAGGGGGTCTGAACTATTTGCAAAGCTGAAAAAAAGACTAGTCCAAGGAAAAAAAAAAAACAGGGATCATTATGAGCACAGTATTTCCTTAATGGGAGAAGAAACTGCAGGATACAAACTTTCTTCTGTGCTGAACCTACCCCAGTCATGCAGCTCAGCAACACTACTTAAACCTCTATGTTTTCTTTTGCTTTCTGAAGCAATTTTATATTCTTTTTAATCCTGAATACAACCAAGGTTAAATTGTTATTATATGAGCTGGATACCCTATTGCATTGATATAGAGACAAGTATTTTGTTCACCAGAATTCCCTTGTCTATGACCATAGTATATTTTATTCTCACACCATAAGCCAGTATTTTTATTAACAGCTTTCTAAAGTTAGCACCTAAAGACAGATAAACAAAAAGATAATTCACAAAACTAAGTAGGGCTGGAAAGGAAATTAAAGAGATCTTTGTATCCTTGTGTTTCAGAGACTCAGAAGAACAAGGATACAAGGATTTCTTTAGTTTCCTTTCCAGAGCACATTCTTGGGGCTACTGAGCTTTCTGCCATTTCTGTAAAACTATACACGATATTTCTAGAAAATACTCGCAATCTATTTACATTGCTACCTGAGGAGTCAAAGAGGATAAATGTTTGTTCAAAGACAAACCAAAAGTTTCACCAATTATTTTAGGGGAAAAAATAATCAATGCAGTCCACATAACTGCAACATGCAAATTATTTTCCTATTTAGCTATGGGAAGTTTATGGTTTCAAGGAATATAAACACCCTTGAGAAAAAGTCCCTCTCCCTAAATCACCAACAACAGCAGGCTGAAAGGCTGTTACTCCGCTTTAGAACCCTACACAAGACAGCTCTTTTGCTTGAATTTAATTACACAAATATTACTTTTCACAGCACTCTCTTAAGACCACCTAAGACTCTAAACACATACACAAAGACATGCATACAGACACACAAATATATTAATGGAAGCTATCATAAGATTACAATACTATATGCAGTCATTGGTCCCAGACAACATGGGTGCATGAGGGGTAGGTCCCGTTTGACTAACTTGATTTCCTTTTACGATAAGATCACCCAACTAGTCGATCAAAGGAAACCTGCTGATGTGATCTTTTTGAACTTCAGTAAAGCCTTTGACACAGTTTCCCATAGGATCCTACTGGACAAAATGTCCAGCATACAGCTAAATAAAAACATCATATGGTGGGTGAGCAACTGACTGGCGGGCAGGGCTCAAAGGGTCGTGGTTAATGGGGCCACATCAAGCTGGCAGCCAGTCACCAGTGGGTTCCCCCAGGGCTCCATTTTAGGGCCAGTCCTCTTCAATGTTTTTATAAATGACTTGGACGTAGGACTAGGAGGTGTTTTGAGCAAATTTGCTGACGACACCAAACTTGGAGGAGTTGTTGACTCTGTTGATGATGGAAAGGCCTTGCAGAGAGATCTGGACAGGCTGGAGAGCTGGGCGATCACCAGCCACAGAAGTTTAACAAGAGCGAGTGCCAGGTCCTGCACCTGGGACGCGGCAACCCTGGCTATACGTACAGGGTGGGCAACGAGACGCTGGAGAGCAGCCCTGCAGAGAGGGCTCTGGGGGGTTGTGGTTGACAGCAAGTTGAGTATGAGCCAGCAGTATGCCCTGGCAGCCAGGAGGGCCAACCGTATCCTGGGGTGCATTAAGCACGGCATCGCTAGTCTGTTGAGGGAAGTGATTGTCCCGTTCTGCACTGGTGCAGCCTCACCTCGAGTACTGTGTGCAGTTATGGGCACCACAGTACAAAAAGGACATTAAACTGTTGGAGAGTGGCCAGAGGAGTGCGACAAAGGTGGTGAAGGGCCTAGAGGGGAAGACATATGAGGAGCGGCTGAGGTCACTTGGCCTGTTCAGCCTGGAACAGAACAGGGAGACCTCATCACAGTCTACAGCTTCCTCACAAGAGGGAGTGGAGGGGCAGGCGTTGACCTATACCCCTTAGTCACCAGTGATAGGACCCATGAGAATGGTGTCAAACTGTGGCAGGGGAGTTTCAGGCTAGACATCAGGAAGATGTTCTTCACAGAGAGGGTTGTCACACACTGGAACAGGCTGCCTAAGGACATAGTGACAGCACCAAGCCTGTCGGAGTTTAAGAAGCATTTGGACTGTGCACTTAGTCACATGGTCTGAATTGTTGGGTAGACCTGTGTGGTGCTAAGAATTGGTCTCGATGATCCTAATGGGTCCCTTCCAACTCAGGATATTCTATGATTCTGTTTCCCATGGCTGTGGAATGCAGAGCTGTAACCATTACCAGCATGTTGCTTTTAAAAATGCTTTCCTATAAACCTCCCCTCAAAGGGTCATACTCCCAACTATAGCTGGAACACTGTATCACAAATGATTCGGTTAACTACTTTTAATTTATGACCCCATATTAATAAAAAAATTGGCTAGCATGAGTCCTCAAACCTGGTTTAACAGTCCTACAATACAAAGAAGTATTACTATGGAAAACTGAATTCCTGGAAGTAGAAGATACACAACCTCCCAATGCACTGTTGCTTAATTTGGGCTGAGTTTGAGGCATTGTTTGATAGAAACCTTCAGGTAGGACTGCAATCAATGAGTGTAAACCATTCATCTCCCAGCCCCAGAGTCATGAGAAAGACAATTTTTAATTTAATCAGTCCATGACAAAACACAAAGTTTGCAAATCAATTCTGAATTGTATTTACAAGCAGGAATGTCAATCAAACCATCACTGCAATGTAAATTACTACAACAACCACCTGGCTGATCTGTCAGCACAGTATCCCTGGCAACAGACAAACCCTGGTATTTCAGGAATTATTGATTTGCTCTGTTTGTAACAATATTATTTGGTAGAACTTTGGGGGTGTCAGAAGCTGATGCTTCATTCCCTAAAGCAATGCAGGTACTGCTCATTTTCTTCTAACATCAGAAGACTTCTCATTAGGGAAATGTAGCAAGTTACTGCTTCACCCTGAGAAGTGAGGAAGTTTTAAAATCACTGTTGTTGCCACCCACGCTCTGTACCAAAAGAAAAACAAAGAGACAAACAAAACCACCACCACCACCACAAACAACGACCAAAAAAACCCAACAACAACAAAAAAAAACAGGAACCAAAATAACCAAATGCCAGTGGCAATCCTGTGAAATAGAAGATGAAAAAGAGTTGTGTAAAAAAATAAAAGTATTTTATGGGAGATACAGACTTACTAAACTTTCCTGAGGATTAGTTTAAGACTTCATAAGACTTTATAATCAATTACAAAGTCCAGAAAAATAAGTAGGTGCCAATGAAGTTAGAGGTGTCACAAGTACTAAAAGGGTTAGGCTGTTAGAGAAGAGCTAGCTAACTGAGAACTTGTGCAGTATAAATCACAATTGTTATGTTCTTACAGGCTAATTTCAAACACCTTCTATACTATAATCTTAGAATACATTGGGTGTGCTATTTTAAGTAAAGATTAATAATTACGAGGCCAAGAAACCACTAAGTACAAAAATTATATGTGGCCCAAAACACTGTACAATTCTGGTAACCCATTATTCTGGAATGATGAATTCATGGCAAAAAAACTTTCAGAGAAGAGCATGTAAGATCTTCAGGGACAGAGAAGGGTTTATTCATATGTTAAAGGCTAAATAATACTCTTGTTTAGTTTAGCAAATATCCTGTGCACAATAGCTTATATATAGAAAAGCACGAAGGAAAGTAAACTGTAGTCATTTATAAAAAGACATGCAAACTTGCCACTGAGATTTATCAGAAATTTCAAAGAAAACTCATTTTCATCAGCAGCCATTAGATTCTGAGATATTCTGCAAATAGACCTGAAAGAAAAAAAGAAATTAATTTTAAAATGCAGCTTGTTTTAATGCTTTTATGTTCTGATCCAGCACCCTGTATTGTAGCAAATGAAACAACTGAAAAAAAAGCCTAGTGGTCCTGCATTTAAGGTTTTATCCCAAGCCGCATTACTACTAGGGTGCTTTTTTATAAAAGCTGCAAACAAATCCATTTTCCCTACTCTAGAGAGGAGTGCAAAAAGCTATTCCCAGTAAGGTAATTTTAATTAGTCTGCAGCTTACTTCAGTATTTCATCTCCCACTAACATGAAAAGTCATGAGTGGTATCTCTAACTGCCTGACACCTAATTAAACAGGGAAAAGTTTGTTAGAACCCATGAGGTATCATAATTTATTAGAAAATTAATAGAAGCAGCTCCAGAGCTGTGGCCAAATCCATCATTGATTTGTTAGACCAAAGAAAGCCTAGATTAAGTGACTTTTTCATTGGAACTAAGCACACACATTTCAGTTAAAAAAAAAAAAAAAAAAAAAAAAAAGTCAAAAGTAGGAAAGGTTAAGCTGAAAAACATGCCAGACACTTAAAAAGAAAATGCAACATGTAATGACCAAAAGCTAATAAAAATAAGCAAGTTACAATACATTCCTGACCTTTATAAATTCTGATCTGTTTTTTGCTTGTTTCTTTACTGTAAAAGAATATACAGCCTTGCACAAAGTCAGACATGAAAGTGCTCATAAGCAGCATGGATTCCAAAAAGTATTTTTGCATTAAAATAGAAAGAAGTCTAATCTTTTTTTTTTTTTTTTTTTTTTTTTCCCCCAAGTCACACACAAAAACACTTCTTGGTCAAGCAACTAGTAAATTATCTACATGACACAACTCTGTGTGCAGTATACACCTTAGATCTTTCTGAATACCTTAACAAATAGCTAAGATATCTATAGACTAAGACAAATGAAGATGGTTTCAGAATTGAAGCAGAAGCAGGTACCTTCTGGACTTCTAATTCTTCTTGAAGAGGCAGAAAAATCTCTCGTATCTTTTATAGTCCATAGTTCATAAATTACTTTTCCTGTCCATCTCATGTCTCCCACAAAGGCAAGCTTGGAAAGAAATACCAAATGGAAAAGACATTTCTTTTGTTACATGTAAAAATTAAATAAATAAATAAGGTGAGAGTGTTCTCATGCTAAGAGCTACACAAGTCATGGAAGGCCTTCCTAAGAACAGAGAGCAAAGGACTATTTTTTTTTTCCTTTTTTCCCCCAGGACAGGAATGCAGTGTCAGTAGAAGAATAAACACAGCAGAATTATGTGATAATCAGATTAACGTGCATGAATAAAGGAAACCCAGAAGTTTATTTAACCCCACCTGCAATCAGAATAATATTGTTGTTTTAGCATAAATTCAGAAGAACAGCAGTAATAACATAATAGACTTTTACCTCGCCTTTTGTCCTTCCCTTACTTACCAAATCTACTTCCAGATTATTTGTATCTGGGGAGTAGTATTTTCAACATACTGAAGTGTCATGGTTTCTTCCAGAGGGAAAAGATGAATGGCTTTGGTTGACACACCATGCCTATTACAGGGCAAGACTACTGACTACACTACAGTAAAAATGTTGTCTTCTCAACAGCTGTAATTAACTTTCAGAAGCCTTAGGTCTGTTTGAATGCACAATTTCATATTTGAGCATCATTGTAACACATACAATTACTTGGAGCTAACTTACAATTAGATACTGTGGTTAGTTTCAGTCAGTGGGGTTAAGGGGCTAGAATTCGATTTGCAAGTATGGTCTAACCTGACAGCATGCTGTTTGACTGGATGAATTCAACAGTTCATTATGATTTCACTCAAATATATCATGAAATATATTATCAGTACAAAAAAAAAAAAAAAATCTGCGAGTGCTTGCACGCTGTCCTTCTAGTAGAGACTATTAAGAGGTAAGATAAAGCACCCTCTCAGATCAAAACCACAAGACATCCACTTACAGGGACCCACTGGTGTTGTTCAACAATTAAAACTAAGAATTATGTTCCTGCTGCAAGAGAACTGCTTAACAAAATATCAAGTCCATCCCAGAACACCTGGCAATGGAAGCGGTAAAGGATTTGAAATGAGCATGTCAAAGGATAGGACTGTTTGCCTTGCCAAGTCTTGTTGGAGCTAATTAAAATAATAATAATAAAATTAAAAAGTTGGTAAGATGGTCAGAATTTATTAAAATGGATGCTTCAACTGAAACAGAATATTTTGATGATATGCACTGATGTTTCCAAACACACACTAAATTCCCAGACAATTAAGTATCTATTTCTCCTTTTCCTGTCTAAGTCCTTCCCCATCACAACAGTTAAGTTTTAATTCCTCACCTTAGTATGCCTTACTTGTGCCCGGCCTTGTACCCCCTTGACTTCCTTCTGTGGAGCTCACACTTTACTTTTTGAACAACAGAGTTTCTTGTCTCCATGCTCATACCCAGAGATCCCCTACAAAGTGTTTCAGAGCACTGTAGCATTTGATTTAAAGGGAGGAGGGTAAAAAGAACAGAAATAAACTTGTCATCAAATGATCAGTTTCTAGCCTGGTTGATCCATCCTTGTGGCACACATGACAGAAGAATAACCTCTGATATTTTGTGGTTTCCCTTTGCTCACCAAGAAAGCCACTGGACCAAGATGTTTTTTTCCTCTTTGTGTGTCCCTTACTGAGCAGAACATGAACGCATTGTCACACACTGCCACAACTCACTGCTGTGGCCTTAGACTCTCTTCCTTACAAAAACCTACCACAACTGTTTCCCCACTGGACCTGTTTGTAATATTCAGTATGTGTTCCAAATATAAAAGCAAGCATGGTTTTCATCTGGAAGTAAAGATTATCTGAAGTATTTCACGTCCTTGTACTGCATTAAGAGATAAGGTGGCCCTGTTTCTCCTGTTCAGCAGATGTAAACCAAGCCCCACCATCATCTTTGCTTTGATACTTTAAAAGAAAACCTTACTCTGTTAGTGATCAGATAGCTGCTGCATAATGCCCAGGATGGAAAGTACTGAAGCAGTAAAAACACAGCATAAAAACAAACCTTACATGGAAGAATTAATAATAGCAAACAACTGGATTTCCTTTGAAAGCTATCTATCTTACTTTTAGGGTTCCCTATTAACTGTACAGTCCCAGAGTTGCTGCGACCAGTACTTGCCCTTCAGCTATGATACCTGCTGTAGTTATGAATCTATCGGTGGAGCTTTCATTTTGACCAGAGCAAGGTTTCATAAGCACACTTCTGCCTGTTCTTTTGTACCAATGTGTTGGCTGATCATTGCCCAGACTGCATTGGAAGGTCTTGAGCTCACATACACATACATTCAGATGAGCTTCCAAGAGGCTTTGCCAGAACTATGTCTCCTTTCAATTTATTGTCTTATTACTACGGAGTTAACTCCAGCAAAACCAAAATGAAAAGTCTTACAGATGACTGGTAAAATAACGCTGCAAGGACTTTCATGCATTCTTCATCCATTTACTAAGAGGTAAACAAATTGACTGAAAGTGAAGTCAGTTCTCATGGTGTGACTAGGTTCAGAAATGATGTAAATTTCTGTACAATGTCAGCAGAAGAATGTACGAACATCAAATTCAGATCACCGCAATGATATGAAGAATTTTACTTGCCAATTGAAATATTTTCATGTTCTGTGAAATGTAAAGTTTCAGTACTTGTATTACTTCTTGCACCCCTCATGAAGTCTCATGAAGCGTTAGGAGTAATGTTAGATGTCTAAGGGTAACATTTCTACTTACAATTCTTTCAAAGATCATTAACTATTATCATAAAAAGCAATAATTTTATAAGCCAACCCATTATAAGTTCACAGAAGAATAATCAGATGCAGTGGAACTACCTTTTTATTTAGTTCATTACTCATTGATGAAAACAGAACATATGAAATTCCAGATTCCTTTATATTATATATTTTTATTTTAAGAAGAAAACCCTTTTCCCTTTTAAGCTGCTTTTTACACTTAAATGCAAGCCTTGCCCATGTCAGTGACTGCGGCAGTGAAACCAGGTAACAAGAAACACACTGATTTTAATTCTACTTTTAAAATAATAAAATAAATTTATCATCCTTTGAGGAAGAAAATGATCTAAATTTATCACAATTTGACATTTAATTTGGTAAATCTTAATCTTCAAAATCACTATTGGCTTTTAAAGAGATTCCACAGTTCTGGATGATGTTTCATCTCTTCCTGCATTTCCTTCCATGAAACACATTGCCCTTAACACAGAGTCTTTCTGTGCCTCTGCTAAGCATCCATTCAATGCTATTAAATATATGTCTAATACATTGTGTGAGGATTTAGGCACTTCTTCTCACGTATACTCCAATTTACTGATTTTTTTTGTTTGGAGGGAGTAGTAATTTTTCAACAGGCAAGTTGCACTTTCTAGGTTGTAAAAACATATGTACCTAATGCATTAACAACGAGTTTTAAAACTGTTAAATTCTGAAATAAAAATAGTTGTGCCATCATCAAATTTATTAATATATTGTCGATTACTCTCTAAGGTAGTTAGAAGACTTTGTTACAAAAGTGATTCATCCCAGATCCTGCATCAGTGTTTTGTATTCACTGTAAAAACCTGCAGACTGTGAATATCACTGGTAATTTGACTATGTTTTGACCCTGCTGATTAAAGCAATTAGAACTGAATTCTGCTGGCTCACTAGGTTCTCCTATTTGCTGATGTATCCACTCTAAGCCCAAAGGGAATGTTGGTAGCACTCCAGACATAATGCTTTAACTCTTATTCAAGCACATGATGGGAAAAACATGGATTACAATTATTTATACACAGGTGATTATGCATATGCAGTAAGAGCTGAATCCACAACATTTTTCTCAAGTATTCCATACATACATTGCAGATCAAGAATCAGAATACCTTGAAGAAATTTGATTGAACTGGAATTCCTTGGGTTCTTTAAAATGAGAGTAAAGCAGAATGTAATATATATATATTTATATATATATATATAAATACGCTTTACAGATATATATATATATATATCTGTAAAGAGAGGAAGAAAGAGAGCAATACCCTGCTTATTGATTAAGAGAAGGATCATCATTAAAGAAAAAAAGTTAGATTTTCCCAGATTGTTTAAGACAGTATTTCTAACTGCCCAGACAAAGCTGGGATAATAAAAGGTAATCAGTAAGTGGCAATTCATCTATAAATTAACAGAATTCACATTTTAGGATTCATTTCCTTCACTTATACTGCCACAGTTGAATTTGTTGTTCTTAAGAAATAATTTAATTAGACAGTAGTAACTAGAAGTTCAATCATTGCTAATTACTTTATTTGCTAGCAATATAACAAAATGTTAGTACTAACAGACATCTCAATCTAGTGTTTACAACTTTGCATTTTATTTGTCCTTTCCACTGGATCCATAGCTCTGCAAGGAAATTCTTCCCTACCTTTCCCCATGCTTACATTAACAGAAGCCAAAGAGACAGCACAGGCTGAAGAAAAGGAGAAGGGAAGAAGAAATAATACTTTCCTCTTCTTTTGAGATTGAAACTAATCTTTAAGCATGACTGGAATGAGTATAAACACCAGCCACCAGGCTCCTTGATTGCATCATACAGCAACAGAAGATGCTCAGAGGAAAAGCTGTGAATCTCATTGTTCTCCTCCTTCTACAGAACTACAGTCAGAGGGATCCAGAGGGGGGCAACAGTCGCTCAACTACTCTCCCTTTGGAGAGTAACACTTCTTGCTGAGATCCAAGGAGAGAGATACAAACAAGCCTGCCATTGCCTTGCTCAGCTGGGAACACCTCAGAAGCACAGGCAAGATAGCTCACTGCGATTAAGTGAAGTCTGTCCTCCCAGGTGCCTGCATCCAATTCCCACCTCCCTGAATCAACTTCTTTGCTTATTAGGCATCCCGTTTGGAATGCCTCTCTCTTTGGATAAAGTTTTTTACCGATATCTTTGTCCTCATCCTTTTCTTGTGTGCCAAGGCAACGCAAAATCTCTTCATGACTGGGTGGTAGCTTGAATGCCATCTCCTGTGTAACAGCACTGTTCTTAACAGCCACCTGCATCAGAGTCGCATGTTTGTTTTAAAGGAAAAGTACAATAAATGAACAAGATAGACCAGATGATACTTTTCCAACTTACCGTTCTGTTTTTCTTGCTTTGAACAACAGAAATGACAAAATCTTGTAGCTGCTGTTTGAACATAAATGAGATCTGTGAGACATATTGCCCTCTATGAAGGTTGTTTTTTTTTTTTTGAATCTGTGCTGCAGAAACAACGTTCTTTCGTGTGGCATGACTTAAGGCCCTGAAAATGACTGATTGGAGCACTTGTCATACAGGACGAGGCCAAGAGAACTGGGACTGCTGAGCATCAGAAGGAAGATTCAAGGGGAATCTCAAGATGATGAAGAGAGTGCCTGACCCTTCTCAGTGGCACTAAGACAAACTAACTGAAATACACAAAACTCTACCTACATGTTTTAAGAAGCAAAATTGAAACATAACAAGAAACCCCAAAGCTTTTGCTGTCAGTGTTCAAATACTAGTATAGGTTGCACAGAGAAGTTATGGAGTCTCTGTCCTTGGAGACATTAAAAATCCAACTAGACACAGTTGTTCAAAACCTGCTCTAGGTGACCCTACTTTGAGCAGGGGCAGGACTTAGACTAGGTCATCTCCCAGAGTCCCTGCCAACTTCAGTAACTTACTATGTTTGCAAAAAGTTTCAAAATGCTTTCGGAGTAACTATTTTGAAATGAAAAGCAAACTAAAGAAATTTAGTTACAGAAAAACGGTGCAATATTTTACCTGTCTATATTATTCAGTCAAAAATAAGGTATATGGGACTATACAGAATATATTTCATAATAGCTTAAATTATGACTTCAGTCATCATCACACCACAGTTGGGAGAAAAAGCAGCAGGCAAGAAGTGACTTTGTGTGAATTATTAAATTGTACATCTAGCACCGTCTGAGTACAGAAACACTATAACAATGATGAAAATGAATTTGCTTTCTTTTGATAATCTGGAAAGGTATTTGAAAAGGTCTAGGCAGTTAAATGGGAAAAGTAAGGAACAATGAAATTACATTTCTACTTTTGTTTGTACATGGAAAAAGTAAAAATGTCACTTTGGCTAAGTTAAAAATGGTCTCTCATATTGCAAAAATGTTATCAAACCAGCAGAATAAAAAAAGGTCAAGTTCATGACTGGATGCTTCACTGCGTCTGTTTCCACATGGACTTGCCATTTTATTGAAAATACCAAGCACATAGATCAAGGTTCCAAGGAAGTGAATTACTAGACCTGATAAGAAAAAGCTATCTTAAAAAGTTTGAGAGTTGTTGCAGCACAGGTTAATTGTTTCATTATTTCAACAAAAAAAGGGGGGGGGCCCCCCGCCCCAGAAGTAACATTTTCTCCTCACAAAGCATTATTGATGCACTGATCAAAACAGTGAACTGAAAGCCACATATGGATACAGAGAGATTCTTAGAAAAACAGTAATAAAGTAGAGCAGCATTAAATATAACATTTGTTTGTATATATCAACCCTTTGGGTTGGGAAGTTTAATTAATGTATTCAGATCTCATTACATTTTTGCTTCTTTGGCTTTTTTTCTGGCAGCATGGCCTGAAGTCAGTGCAAATTAAGTACTCAGAGCCCTGTGAGATTGGTCTCATAATTATTTCTTACCTTAATGTCATCTAGTTCAGCTTAAAACAACCAAAACACGTGCAAGGGAAGAACATGTTTTAAACAGTCTTATTTGAATGCATTAGAAGTTGTTTATGGGCATGCCTAAATTATCAGGCATCTGGCTCAGAAGTTACAGATAACAGATTTGCTACAATTTGCATCAGAAATAAAATTTGAGATAAGGCAGAAAAAACAATAATGCTGTTTTGTTTAGGGCTTTGGTGTGTACTATGACTCAAACTACGCAAATGTTCAAAAATAAAAATAAGAGTTGCTCTTTACTTCTGCATTATTATTACTGATTTCTTTTGGGGGGGGAGTTTTTGTTTGTTGTTGTTTGTCAAAACTGAAATAAGCAAGGATATAGTACAAACTTCAGTAATTAGATAAACTCATAGAACAATAAAGGGAAATTGAAATTATACATTTTTGTTTCCTAGACTCAACAGAATTTACAAGTACTGCTTTGTGTGTACCTTACCTGCTTGGTATATGAATGAAGTCACAATACTCCCACTAATTTATTCGTGTATGTTCTGCTACAGCCACTGTAAATCTAAACACACTTTCAAATTATTCTTTTTCCTTTTAAAAGTAGGTATCTAATGCTTGGTATACTATCAAGATGAAACAGGAATAGAAGACATTAACCTTACTTATTTCAAAATGGTAGATAATGAACTTTTACTGTACTTGGTAAAAAAAAAAAAAAGTTTCAAAAGACTATTACAACTCCAAGTTATTCTAAATGAGAATGGCATGGAATTTTTCTCTTGGGAGCAAAGGCCTGTTTTATCCCTTCAGACATCAAGCATTAGAAAAGAGCAGAATACAAGAGTGAAGTTCAATTCATCTGCTAAGACATCTCTGAAACAGACACAACTAAGTCAGATACACTGCTAAGAAAAGGAGTAGAACAGCAGTGTATTAGATGTTGACATTTAGCCACTTTGAGAACACAGTAGTTGGATTTAGCTAATCATTACTGAAAATGCTTTTTGCTGCTTTTTCAGTGTATCACAGATAGTCATACTATGGTATTATACGTGGACTCAGAATTGTGTTTGCGGTTTGCAGAAAGGCATCTAAAGATTAATGGCAAGACTGCTCAAACCAAGAGTTTGTCCCAGAAAGAGAATACCCTGATTTGCTAGGTCTTAAGTTGATAATATAAACAACAATGTGTCAGCTATAATTACTGTATATGAAGAGTGCATTTGTTAATACCAGATAATCTGTGTTTCTCATAGTGAGTACAGAAACTCTGAATCAAGACTAAAACTGTTTCTCCACGAACAGAATACACCTTAGTTTCCAGAAAACTGGTAAACAGAGTTACAGAGTGATGCATCTCATGCCTGCAACAGTCACAGAAACAGGCACCTTGATGACACAAGCTTGCACTGTTTAATCATTTAAGATAGGATAAAAGATGGGAAGACATAATATTGAGAGAGAGGAAATCCCACTAAACTCCTCATGAATATAAGACTTCAGGATCAGTCTTCTGGATCAACTCTTACTCTTCATGAGTGGATCTGAAGAAAAGCATGTTCAAATCACAATAAAGGAGTCAGAAGACCAATTGGTCAGGTAGGAATGACATTTTACCTATTTAGACCAAGCCATTTCACCACATTTTACATGGATTGCAAGGGTCAATGATGATATATTTGGTCATCTTTGCATCTTCTCCAACTGAGACTAGTCACCACAAGGGAAGGACATGCTACTACATGAGTCTGGATGGCAACTGGGCACCTAATGTTTTTGTCCCATGAAATTTTAGCAGTATTGTACAAAGAGTCAACAAATCACACAGACATACTGAAACTGCTAAGCTGGAAAGCTGCCAACCTGGAAAGTTACTTACAAGCAATTAACGGATCCTTTATTTAATGAAAGCTATAAAAATTGAAAGAAAAACAATTCACACACCCTTGAAGCATAAGGCTGTAAGCAAACCTGGACCATGCAATCCAAAAGCTTATTCTGGAGAATTAACAACATACAAGGTCAGAGCACTAACTGCAGTTTCTCTTCTGCATGCACTCAGGCACACACACACACAGTGAAAAGCACACCACCACAAACTGAAGATAAGTGCTTCCCTGGGTGCTCACACTGGCTTGTAGTGGGAAAAAAAAAAAATAAGGTAAAATGCTAGAGCAGTTTTGGAGATACAAATGTTCTTGTCCATTGCTAGCAAGTTTCCACAGCATTCAAGAATGCAGAAATATTACCTTCTTCTTGCAGGAAACATACACAAGTGAAGGAGGAGAAAAAGCGAAATTCATTGCTATTTCTTTTCCTAAAGAAACAATGAACAGAAACTCAAAAATCTTATTCACTAAGTAAGCCAAAAGAATGGTAACACTTTTTTTTTTTTTTTCTTCCCCTCTGGTGTAAAATAACTCAACACACACTTCCTCTCAGCTTTACTAGTTTCTGTCCAAAACTGATATATTTCTGTCATTGCTGAGACTTGGGCACATACACAAGGCACTCAGACTTCATTTCTACCTCAGTCAACATTAATCTCTGGCCTCTGCATAAGTCAGTGAGATTTTTTACTAGCATCACAACTTCCCAGGTTATAACACAAAAGTTTGGTAGAAATAAGACAACTTTTCAAATGGAAGAAGTTGTATGACAACATAGGAACACGTTGTGGGCAGGTAGCTCAAGACTGTCACAAACTAAGACACATTTCCTAAAGTCTATTATTACTGAAAGCAGTGATAAAATCTTCCTCTGTTTCTGGTATCAATCTACAGTAAATGCTCTAACATTTCCACAAACATCAAAAATTGAAGGGGTATAACTGGTCCTGAAGTCAAAGAATCACATGGTTGGACCTTACCACAATTTACAACCTGAAACTGAGATCACCAATACTACATACAAGTCTCAACTGAAAAGAACATCAGTGGAATCTTTCTTGCTTCATACCTAAAACTGACCTCATCTTTGAGATTCTTGTTTTTCTGTAAGCTTCATACTATGCAGAATAAATTCTGCATCTTCAGACTGATTACTAAGTGCTATATTCCTCATGGAAAGAAAAACTACTTGGCTAATTACAAGAGCATTAAAGAAAGAAAAAAATATCCCAAATGAAAAAGTCACGGTTCACTATAATCCTTCATTTTGCACTGTTGTGATGGAATAGCCACTGGCCCAGGCTGGAGGCCAAGCTTACCATCCCTCCCATCTGGAGCAACCTCCCACCTGGCTATAAGGAAAGGCATATATGAAATGAACATAGTTATGTTGGAGCACAGATGTCAATGCAATTCCTGTGGCTGTACACCTTGCACATGGATAGTTCAGGTCCCCTGCCCTTGACTCAGTACAGCCATCCATCCCACCTGCCTGTTTAAACCACTTCCACGTGACATAAGACAGGATAGTATAGGTTTTTATACAGACTAGGCCCTTCACAGTTTGTTACAAGATGAGATGGGGTTTCTAAGTGGGTGGGACTCCGTCTGCATTTATGTTGCCCTATACAAGGAAAAGAAAGAACATGAGGTCTAAATTTTTTGTGCCCCAAAGGCACAAAACTCCAGGGGAGAAAATTCAGGCCTCACTGCCACTTCTGACTCAAATTAGACAAGTGACCTGCCCTGGGCAGAGGGCAGATGTTTTTTATCCAAAATGCACGGCCTTATGAAGGAATAGCAAAGATTTATGTGAATTGCTAATCCATAATAACCATAACAAATGTTTGTTTATTTTGCATTCATTTTTTCTTTTTTTTTTTTTTTAACTGAGTGCAATAGCATGTACGAGACTGAGACCAAAATCAGGTTTTCAGCAGAATCAAACAGAAAAAAAAGCAATGTTTTATAAATAAAGTATCAATATATAAATTATTATTCATTATTTATCCAAGTATGAATTTTCTGAATTTTTAACAAATAGCTTTAGTGATAATTACCAGTTTTCTATATTTATAGACAAACAGCAATTCATAAATATTTAATTTTAGTATCTCATTAGCATGTGTATCCCTACTTCATATATAATACATGTAAAAATAGGTATTATCACCAGACTTTTTTCAGTCAAAAATATTCAGAGAAACACTTTTTTGCTGATTAAAATGCAAATAACTAAATCCATTTACGTTTCATGCCTTACGTGCTTCTAACATCGGAGTAGAAATACAGAAAACATGGGTTAATTCCAGTGTTAACTGGAGAATTGGCTTAAATGTCAATAAAAATATTTTTTGTTTACATTTCTAGATCACAGTGGTAAAAGACAATTAACTCAGTAAGAGATTAGTTTCCTAGTTTCAATATTCCAGAATTGAGACAAATATATGGAGCTGAGGCATAGTAAGCTGCATAGCAGTTCAGTTGTCTCACACAGAGCTGCAAAGCTCAGCTACTTATCCCTTCTGTAACCTACTCCACACTTCCTTAACTGCTGGCAACTTTCAGAGGCTTTTCCTCAGTCTTGAAGTTTTTGGTTCTGCTATTTGACAGGTCATGGTAATTTCATACAAGTGTAACACAAAGACTGCCACTTAATTACACTCCTCTATCGAATTCATGTTTTTAAATAATGTTATTTCCATTACTGAACGTAGAAGCCTATTTAAAGGACTGTCAGCATTTAAAAACAGCCGAAACATCCCAATTTCATTTTACTATGGTTTATATCAAATACATACTTACAGACCTCAGTGTCAGTGCACATAAGCCTCTTTGAGCTAGATCAGACTCCTTTTGGACAATAACATCTTTCCCAATGAACTGCACTGATTATGTATTTTTTGGGCACAGAGCCCACCCTGGGAAAGGGGTAAAGTCTGTATGGTTTAACATCCATATATTTATTTCTTTATTGCTCATGACAGTGAGTCAAAACCATTCAAAGAATGCACATTAACTGCTCTGAGCATCCTAAGTGTCCAAGCTGGAGAACTGGATTCTTCCCTCCATATGGAGAGAAGCAAGGTCAGATCTGCTACAGGGCAGTTCAGACCCTGAAGTCAGAAACCTGCCTGCCTCTGCACTGACAGCACAGGAAGCTTAGCTGCCTGCTTCAGTTCCCTGCACTCAATACAGAGTAATAATACTCCTCTTTAGCAGCTCAGAGGTAAAATATTTCGAGTCCCAACAGTACTTAAAGCATGTATATATTGTCTGTGAATGTGTGAAAATTGAGCTGTATTCATGTTCTTTACAGAAAACTTCTATATATAATTATAAATACTAATATAATTAATATAGTTCTTTTAATTCATGAAATTGCATATTATCTTGCTACTGATCAAAAAGAGATATACATATATATGTGTGCACATGTATCCTTTTCCCACTCAGTTTTTCAGCACCTACCCCTGAAGCACTGCTGGGCCACCTTTCATGAAGGATACACTGTTAGACATAGCACACGGAACCAGAGTACATTGGACAGTTTTCAAAGCATTCAGTCCTCTGAGAAAAGAAGAGCAAGAGTAAAAGGGGAAGAAAAAAAGCATTTGTGCAGTGACATAATCAAGAATTCCACCTGTGCTGAAACTTAATGGAAACACACAAGACAGAAGCATTTAAACATCATCCAATTACATGTCTGCAAAAACTAGATGCACCCAAAGAAGAACAAAGAGAGAAGAGGGAAAGAAGGCCTTAGAGTGTACTTGGGTTACACCTGGAACAGTCCTGCAGCTTTGGAAAAGCTTGACCATTTTCAGGTAGTATTCCCTTCCCACCTACTCCCTGTGAGAGAGAAGATCAAGATTTCTCGAGGGCTGGCTCTGCCCTCATGGAACCTCCCATCTGGCACTGATCACATTCACACACAAATACTTCTCTGCACCTAAAAAATAAGAGTTCCCAGAGAGACTACCAAAGAACAAACCCACATCTGGTCCTTACCCTAAATCTGCAAACACACGGCTTGCATGCCATAGCACGCAATCTGCCAAAGATCTGAATTTCAATTAAAATGGTACGTTTCCTTAAAGTAGCTATAAAAAACTCATTTATTAAGAAGAAATATAGACTACTTCACTGCGGTTTATAAAAGTGATCTACCTATACACCAAATTATTTGGATTGGTGCAGAGAGGTATGACATTTCGCTGATGAAATATGGGAATACAATAGCCTCACAAAGGCTTATGTATCATTATGCTTTCAAGTATCTGTAATATTGCTTATTTGCACATTCACAGATATATGGTAGTATAACCAACGTGTTATTTGACAAACATTATATGAGACTACAGTGCAACACTATTCAGACATTAAATCATTAATTTCGGTCTTAATAAAACTGTGTTTGACTTGAGAGAAAATCATGGTAGATTTCCTCCCCCCACCTTTTATTTTTTTTTTTTTTAATTTTTGAAATTAGCAAATATATTTAAGCTTCAATTAAACCAGGAAAAAATCTGTAATGATACAGAGATGAAAAGAAGAATAAACTACATTTTGAACCAGGAATAATTCTACATTTGGAAACAGCAAAGAACATCTGTTCTCCCCAGGAACAACGGATAAAACAGCTGTTTTTCTTATGAAGAACTCTGAAGTGACGTGTTACAAAACAGGAAAATAAGTGCAAACTAAAATATCCACTAATTGTTACATTCCTCTTGTCAATCTGTAACCTCAAATCAAATATTGTTCTGCTAGCAAACAACCACTTTGCAGTGAAAATAAAATACGTGCAATAAATGTTCGAGCTTATAGCACTGGATTATAGGTTACTGTGTTTCCCAGTGTGCTAAAAAATAATGGGAAGAGTTGTTTGTTCTATTTTACAGTACAATAATTGAGGTAGAGCAATAATTTATTAAACATCTAAAATTAAGCTTCCATAATGAATAGCTTTCACCACACGAACATCAACCTCGTTGCTTAATTGCTGCCCCAATTAGTTATATAATTACATTATTATATTTGTTTATAATGTATAAATAATATTCTACTGAGTTTCCTTTTTTTCCATCTCACTTGAAAACAGACCCCAATTTTTACTTATTCAGCCTGTAGCTGAAAGAGGAACATGCAGGAAAGAGATGTTGAAACTAAGTCCTCAAGGTAAAAAAGATTCATACAAATGGTTTAGGATCCATGTTGCTTGTAGGTTTTTATTTTATGGAAATGCACACATTTAGTCTGAAGAATAGTAAACCCAGGCCTCATCAGTTCACTTTTTCCTGCCTCTGAGACTTTAGCTTAACGTTTGAACTACACTTAATACAAATGAACAAAAACCTAACAAAAAGCACATTTTTTGAACTAAAATTAATATTCTCCAATTATCCTAAAGGAAACTTCCCTCCATCATGATATCAACCATCTTTAATTTTTTTCAGTGTGACAGGTTCTTAGAGGGCCAACAGCAGCACCAAGGAGATAAAAAAAAGTCACCTGTATTTCTGCACAGAAGTAAAATGATCATGTATTATATCCCAGGTGTTCCACAGAGATGTTGCTGTAGCAGATACAATCTCAGAAGAAGTGGAGTATGGCCTTCCCAGTATCCTTAAGTTCCCTTCTACTCCAGGAGAGACTTGTGTCTGTCCCATACTTACAAAAACTTTCATGGCTATTCTCCTTTTTCAATTCTTTCAACAGCTTCTTCTCTTGCAACTTGCCACCCACACAGTCTTTAGATGATGATGGAGATGTATGAGATACTACAGGAAACTTGACTTGATGCACTGAGAGTCCCTAAGAAACCTCCTAGAGCTGTTTGTGTCATAAAAATCCAGTCATTACCAGTGACCTCCAAGTGCACTTTCATGACTCCTATACTATGTTGAAGTTTCCATCCTAGCTATTCACACTTGACTTTCTCCTTTTGGATACTGTTGTTTTATTGCTACTTATAAACATTTATTTTTGGAAAGTGTCTTAAGTGTTTGAGATGCAGACCTGATGAATGACAAATGCATAATAATATGTTAGAAAAGCTCACTAAAAATAGCTGAAGTTTCTAGTATCAGTACCCTCAGTATGTGCTCAACCACAGAATATTAAGCTGCTGTAATGCAAAGCTTTCCATTCTGAAGGATCATGATTTCTTACAGTAGGTATTTAGAGTTTTTTGTTTCCATGTGAGCTTTCTTATTTTTTTCTGGGAGTCAAATTTTGCTTCTGGTATCAAAGTTCACCGTTTGGTCTGTTCTCCCACGTGCCTGGTGACAGGACGAGGGGGAATGGGCTTAAGTTGCGCCAGGGGATTTTTAGGTTAGATGTTAGGAAGAACTTCTTTACTGAAAGGGTTGTTAGGCACTGGAACAGGCTGCCCAGGGAGGTGGTGGAGTCACCATCCCTGGAGGTCTTTAAAAGACGTTTAGATGTAGAGCTTAGGGATATGGTTTAGTGGGGACTGTTAGTGTTAGGTTAGAGGTTGGACTCGATGATCTTGAGGTCTCTTCCAACCTAGAAATTCTGTGATTCTGTGATTCTGTAATGTAGATTATCAGATTATCACAAAGTTGCACTGCAAGAACAAATTTCAAAACCTAACAGTATTTAAACCCATGTTTCTCTACAGGAACATGTAAGATGAAGCTTAAACAAAATTCAGACAATGCAACATTGTTAACATTGAACAGCTGATACTAAATGATGTACAAAAGCAAGGAACTATTTCATTTGCTGTAGAGACCTAGCAAGATTCTGTAGCCTCACACACCTAGACCTAGTGGAAATAATTTTTAAAACAATACAAAAAACTTAATAGCATTGAAATGCAAACGTCAGCTGTTTTTCATATAAAAGCAGCTGGAAGCAAACATCTCTTGTTTTTCAACTCTCCAGTGTGCAGTCATTTTACAGGCAAGATGTTTGATTTCTTCTTTTCTCAGTTCCTTATTAGTCATGGAAGTTTTGTGTCCTTTTCCCTTCCCGTGCTAACACCTCATTATTTATTACACTTTTTTTTTGTCATCCAGAATGAATACTATCAAGTAAATACTTGTATTATTACCCTTCTTGCCTCCAAAAGAGGGAATCAGTTTTTAGTATGGACTACAGACAAGATGTCATGCTTTAGTTTACAGACAATGTCACACATATCGTGAGAAATCCACAGATTTATAACTTCACTGAAATTTAAATAAAAATAAATCATCACATGAAGAACCACATCTTCCTGATCTTTTTCTTTTTTTTTTCTTTGATAAAGGAAGAAGCAAAATTATTCCTTGCTCCTAACATCATAGTACTATCACAATACATAGACAAACATTTCAAAAAGGCCACTTCCATTTTGAAAAAGCTTATTTGGGGTATTATATATGAGCTTCAAAAAAGAACCTTGGGTTACAATTGATAATGTCTCTAAGGTAGTTTGCAAAAAATATGATAGAAAATGTAAAAATTATTTTACATTTTTAAATTTTTATGATGACTGTCATATGACATTATTAGTTCCACAACCTTCTCTAATTTTCATAGCTTATTTTATACTGCCAAAAAGTAAGAACATATTTGTAATGATAAACTGTCCTTGCATAAAGTGGCTTCTGTGATTACAATAAAATTCATTTTTATTAGCGATAAAAAAAATGCTGATTTATTGCTTCCAGTACTCTGCGGGTAAAGCAGTTCATGAAAGAACCCCTAATGTCACTTCCCAATGTTTTAATTTAATCAGCTGTGAAATGGGGATACTAAATTATGCTGTCTCACAAATTTGAAGAGTATGTATGTCCAGTGGAGCTTGAAAAATCTTAACAATGTATTTGTTATTACTTTTTATTAAACTTATACCTCACTTATATTACTAAGTATTAATCCAGAAGAACAAAACTTTGTTTTACTGTGCAAAATCCTAGTTGCAACCATAAAAACTGAACAGCTATAATTAAGACAAATGCAATTTGAATGCTAAATAATTTTCCTTATTTGAAAAAGGACCAGAAATGACTGGGTACCCTTTGTGGTACCTAATTTCATAAGGACTGTTATGTTGCAAACTAGAGACAGTATCCCACTTTTCTCTGTTTTCTAGGTTTCTCAACATTCCCAGAACAATTACTAGCAGAAAGATGAGAAATACCAGTTGTTGTTGGATACTTGCAAACCAATGCATGTCTAACGCTGCAAACCTACTAATATTAACAGACTTTGTCTTATGACTGCTTGGCCATCAGCCCCAGAGTAGTCACTAGTGAATATTTACTAAATCAGCTACCTTGCTAATACTACTGCTTATAGTTAAAAGCAATAAATAAATAGAACATTTTTACTAGAAAAATTAAGTTTGGGCAAACTATGGTATATTAATGAAAATATGTAGAGCCTTGTACTACTTTTAAGTCATTGCTTGGAGACATACAAGCTATAGTCCAACAGCAGCAACATCCACTTGGGACATCCTTTTACTTTTCCCCTCATCTAATTTTTGGATACTATCTATATTCCCATCCCAAACTGGTCCAGCCGGATCTCTCCTATCTCTCCTTTAAACCACTCTAACAGGCCATGTTTTTCCTGAGTTTCTACTGCAGTAATTATACTCAAAACAAAGGCAATGTTGTTACAAAATATCTTTTGTATACTCTTGGATTACCTCATCAGCCCACTGAACTGATGATACACTCTGATGTAATTCAGGTCCTTGCCTCAGATGAGGATTTACTAGGTAAACAGAAAGTTCATCTAGATGAACATTCCAACCATTAAAACATTACACAGTTTTTCTGACTTCAGATAATAGATTTCCCAGATTTTATTACCATTCTTCCTCTTAGACTTTGACCCATGGACAATGAAAGACTTTTTTTTTTCCCTCCAATTTTCATTAAACAGCTCTACCTCAAGGCCTGTAAGTGCTATATAAAAGCCGGGTTATTTCTTTTACTCCAGGAATTACACCCTCCTTTTCTGTCTCCAACATCATTGATGAGATCCCCTCTCAGTCTCCTCTTCTCCAGGCTGAACAGACCCAGGTCTCTCAACCTGTCCTCATAGGAAAGATGCTCCAGGCCCCGTATCATCTTTGTGGCCCTCCGCTGGACTCTTTCCAGGAGATCCTTGTCTTTTTTATGCCGGGGAGCCCAGAACTGGACACAGTACTCCAGGTGACGCCTGACCAGGGCAGAGTAGAGGGGGAGGATCACCTCCCTTGACCTGCTGGCCACGCTCCTTGTAATGCACTCCAGGATCCCATTGGCCCTCTTGGCCACAAGGGCACACTGCTGGCTCATGGTCAACCTGTCATCCAGCAGGACCCCCAGGTCCTTCTCCTCAAAGCTCCTCTCCAGCAGGTCATCCCCCAGCCTGTACCGATACATCCAGTTGTTCCTTCCCACGTGTAGGACTCTATGTTTGCTCTTATTAAACCTCATTTGGTTTCTTCCTGACCATCTCTCCAGCCAGTCCAGGTCTCGCTGAATGGCAGCACAGCCTTCTGGCGTGTCAGCCACTCCTCCCAGCTTTGTCATCAGCGTACTTGCTAAGGGCAGACACTATTCACTCATCAAGGTTGTCGATGAAGATGTTGAACAAGACTGGACCCAGCACCGACCCCTGGGGAACACCGCTAGTCACAAGCCTCCGGCCAGACTCTGTGCCACCGATCACCACCCTCTGAGCTCAGACAGTCAGACAGTTCTCAACCTACCTTACTGTCCACTCATCTATCCCACACTTTCTCAGCTTTGCTAGCAGGATGTCATGGGAGACAGTATTGAAAGTCTTGCTACAATCAAGGTAGATGACATCTACTACTCTCCCTCATTCTACCCAGCTGGGGATGCCATCATAGAAGGCAATGAGGTTGGTTGAGCACGACTTCCCCTTGGTGAATCCATGCTGACTACTCCTCATAACATTCTTCTCTTCCAATTGCTTGGAGATGACATCCAGAACAAGCTGCTCCAACACCTTTCCAGGGACAGAGGTGAGACTGACTGGCCTGTAGTTTCCCAGATTCTCCGTCTTGTCCTTCTTGAAGACCGGAGGGACATTGGCTATCCTCCAGTCTTCAGGCACCAATCTTGTTCTCCAGGACCTTTCAAAGATGATAGAGAGCGGTTCGGCGACCACATCTACCAGCTCCCTTAGCACACGTGGATGCATCCCATTGGGACCCATGGATTTGTGTGCATTGAGCCCACTCGGACTCACCCGAACCACTCCCTGGTCAACCAGGGGTGAGCCCTCCATTTCCCAGACCCTTTGTCCTCTCCAGGGTCAAAGAGTCCCAGGGGGGTGGCTTTGAATCAAAGACTGAAGCAAAGAAAGCATTCAGTATCTCTGCCTTCTTGGCATCTCCTGTGACCAGGACCTGCCCCTCGTTCAGGAAGGGACCCACATTATCCCATCTTCCTTTTGCTGTTTACATACATAAAAAACCCCCTTCTTATTATCCTTTATTTCTTTGGAAATCCTCATCTCTAGGTGGGCTTTAGTCTTCCTCGTCACATCCCTGCAGGCCCTGACAACACTTCTGTACTCCTCGCAAGAGGACAGGCCCTTTTTCCACATTTTATAGACCTTCCTGTTCCTTTTGATCTTATCAATGAACTCCTTGTGCATCCACACAGGTTTCCTGACCCCATTCCTTGACTTCCTACTCTTCGGGAGGCACTGATCCTGAGCTTAGAAGAAGTACTTCGAAAGTCCAGGGTAGCAATCCTCCTTTTAGCCTTACTTCTTCCACCAAGTTCCATCTTGAACTCCCCCATCTCATGGTTGCTGCATCCCAGGCTGGCCCCAACCTTCACATCCCTAACACAGCCATCCCTGTTAGTAAGAACAAGGTCCAGGAGCACCCCCTGCCTCGTAGGCTCCTCTACCATCCGCATCAGAAAGTTGTCCTCAACGCATTGTAGGAGCCGTTTGGACTGCGCATGCCTGGCCAAGTTGCTTCCCCAGCAGATGTCTGGGTAATTGAATTCCCCCATGAGGACCAGAGCCCATGATTGTGAAGCTACTAGCAGCTGCTTGTAGAAGGCCTCATCGACCTCCTCCTCCTGATCTTGTGACCTGTAGTACACCCCAACAACAGTGTCCCCCATACCAGCCCACCCCTTAATTCTCACCCACAAGCTCTCCACTTGTCCTTCACCCTCCCATAGGTACACCCTAATTGCTCCCGCACATAAAGGACAACCCCACCTCCTCACTTCCCCAGCCTGTCTTTCCTAAAAAAGACATAGCCCTCCATGACAGCATTCCAGTCATGCGAGCTGTCCCACCACATCACAGTGATTGCAACAAGATCATGGCCCTGTGACCGAACACAGATCTCAAGCTCATCCTGTTTATTTCCCATGTTCCGCACACTGGTGTACAGGCACTTTAGGGAAGCAGCAGGTGCATATACCCCTGGAGGGATGCAAGAAGATTCCGGACAGGGTATTGGGAACATTACCTTCTCTGAGGAGCCCTCAGACAATCCTATGGAAGAGCTCAGAGGTTTTTCCCTATCTACAACAGTGACAGTAGTGATCACTTCCCCCAGCCCTTCTCTGTCAGTTTTAGCTACCCTCCCTTCCCCCATCAAACCTAGTTTAAAGCCCTGGTAATCAGTGCAGAGAGCTTACTCCCCAACACACTTGTGCCCCACTTGCTGAGTTGTTGTCTGTCAGCAGCCCACATAGCTTCTCAAAGGACTGCCCAAGATCAAAATACCCAAATCCCTGGCCCAGACACCACCCCCTCAGCCAGTCATTCACCTGTCCCATTCTGTTCCTTCTTTCTGGATCCCAGTCACTCAGCAGGAAGACAGAGAACACCACCTGCACTCCCAATCCCTTCAATGACCTTCCCAGGAATGCAAAGTCCTTTTTAATATACCTAATTTTTCTAGTAGCAGCTTCCCAGGATCCAAACTGAATGACAAGGAGAGGATAGTAGTCCTCCGGTTTAACGAGCTGTGGCAGAGCCTTCCTGATATCTCTGACACGTGCCCCAGGAAGACAGCACATCTCTCTGGACAGTTTATCTGGGCAGCAAATGGGAGCCTCAGTGCTCCTGGTGATCAGAGACTCAACAAGGAGTCTCTGATCACCAGGACTCTCCCCTCTTCTTTTGTGGCACTGGTTGCAATGCAATGCTCCATCCGGCCCTGATCGCTATGTTTAGTATTCCCCCCAATCTTGACACACTTCTTGGGGTTGCTTCCTGGGTTCAGACTACTGTCCAGACCCTCAGCCTCTTCCGCAACCTCCCTGAGGGAGCCTCAAATCTATTTCCCAGGGACACTGTGTGAGTAGGTGGCACTGTGGGTGTCGGGGGCAGACGTCTCTTTCTGCTCTGAGCTGAGGGTCCAGCCCCTTTTCTCTTGTGGACAGTCAAGCCCTCTGTCCTGCGTGTGATCAGCGGGGTCAGCTTCTACCCCTTGCCGGGACTTAGGAGAGGGCTGCTGAGCATCAGCAGGGGCAGGTTGACACCTCCTATCTGTCACCCTCAGAGACTCCCAGGAACCCCTCAGGCTGCTGATTTCTCACTGCAGCCCAGCCACCTGCTCGAGGAGTTGCCTAAGCAGGGCACACCTATACCCATGACAGCCCTCTCTTCACTCATGACCCAGGCGTGTCTCCAGATTCTGTAGCTCCCCCCAGTCACCTGTCTGGACTGACATTTTCCCCCTCAGGGAATCCACCTGGCTGCCCATGTGAGCCCAGAGAGGCAGCATCTCCTCTGTTTGGATTGTCGCTTTGGATTGACCACTGCAACGGGTGCGCACCATGGTAAATTCTCGGTTCTCCTCCCTGCCCTGCTTGAACTGCCCCGCACAAACTGCCTGCGCTAACTGCCAAGCCAGTCCTGTTAGCGAAACCAGCCTCTTCTTCTTGTAGCCAACCTCTTCCCAGTGGTTTGTGGGGATAGGACAAGGAGCAATGGCTGCAAGATAGAGCGCAGGAAGTTCTGCACCCACATGCAGAAGAAGTTTGTGATGGTGAGGGTGATGGAGAACTGGAACAGGCTGCCCAGGAAGGTTCTGGAATCTCCTTCTCTGGAGATAGTCACTTGTTTAAAATTCCCAGTACTTAAGACATAATTTATCCTAAATAGGCTGCACTGTTATCTGGGACTCGGTTCCTGAATTTGGAGCTTATGTTTTGCAGGTTTTTAGAATACAGAATGAGATGACACACTTTGAATTTTATTAATAAAACTATGTTTGCTAAGTAGCTTAATAAGCATATGCAGAGTATAGTTGCATTCCCATCAGGAAATGTAAAACACTATTTAAAACAGTGAAATTACCATAATTGAAAGAACACAGATGCTCTTTAATAATCTAGTAGATTGCACCCTCAATGGAAATGCTCATTAATTCTATTTTAAGACAGTGTGATTCACCTATATGTCTGATAATTATCATTGAAAGCTAGGTAAGCAGAAAGGTTACAGATTCAGGTTTGATGACTCCATCACAGAATATCCACCATCTTCCATTCAGCAGCAATATGCCTTTTCACTTACTTCCCCCAAGTTGTATAATTTATAAGCATCAAAGGAAGCCATGAGAAAATTAAACTCCTCTTTCACAAGAGAAAAAAAGAGAAAAGAAAATCAGTTTCAGAAGTTGATCAGACTCTGAAAACTTGCACACGTTAGTACAGTAACATATCTACAATCCAGAGCAGCAGGTCATGAGCCCCATTCACCTGATTTCCAAACCTAGAAGTGATCTGCATCGGTAACATCTGCCTGTAGAAGTGTTACTGAACTGCTGCAAGTTTGAGAGTAGTGCAACAGCTAGCAGCTTTTATGGATAGAACACGCACCAGGATTATTACTAAGATCCATGCTATTTGTACAAGCTTACTACATTGCTTTCAGTATTCAAGATCCTGAACAGATCTTAATGCAACATGGTATAAGCCCATATTCCAACATTATTTAAACAAGTAATAAATTGCTGAAAGAGGCATTATTTGATTAATGCTCCTTTTACCCTCCATAGGACTTGCTTGAACATTTTTGTTACATGGGTGCTACTCCTCAGTTTCTGGTTTATAACATTTGACTGTTGAGCTTTTACTATGTAAGTCAGTGAGAGGTAGCTCAAACATTTCTTGCTGAAATGAACAAAATTTTAAATACAGAATGTACTAAACCTGCATTTCCTACTTCCTGAAAGAAAAAACTTAAGCCTGAACACAATACGTAAATACATACGAAAAGTATGAATCAAAAAACAAGCATTCAACACCACACTATTTTTTGTAGTCTGTTAATAAAAGTTAATTGCAAACACATAAGAAACAATTTTAAGTTTGTTTTCATAAATATATATATTTTACATGCAGATACAAAAGAACTTGTGCTTTAATGGGTTGAAAATGTACTTTGTGCCTCTAGATAACGTATTTCGACAAAACACCCGAGATAAAAGGGATATCCCCACTTACCAAGGATGGTCTAACTCACTGACCTGCACCTTCCCAGCCTCCTAACGAAACTAGGATAGTGCACAGATTAACCAGGAACGAAGAGCTTATTTCACTGAGTTCTCACTGTTCCTTATGCTTCCCTGCAGATCGAACCAGCCTATAGCAGCATACTAGAAGAAACAAGCACACACTGAATGGGAAATAGCCTTTCTACACAGCTAAGTCCGATACAGAACTAGGGATACAACCATGGAAATATTTGATATATAAGCTCATTGATATTTTACAGTTGATAAGCATTCCCTTTTGTTTTCACATAAAAGAATACTTTTTATCAGGTACTTCATTGTATCACATGGTTAATTCTAAGCTTAGAAGATGTAAATTATCCAGATTCAATGGAAGTAAAAAGGCAAAGAAATACTGCAGTTTCATCACACTAACCTTTTAGGTAAAGTAAAATTCCGTAAGAAATCTAACATTGACATTTGCTAACATAACTCTTAGCAACATATTCGCTGAGAACCACTGAAGAGCAGAACTGTATGAAAGTGTTAAAAAACACCAACATGCACAAAAATCAGAAAAGTGAAAACTCCAAAGAATAAAAGCATAAAATAATAAAATTTTACTTTTTCTTCTAAAAATGCATATAGTATCTCTTTCGAAGTTGAAGAAACTGCAATATTGTTAATGAAAGTGTAGTACATAGCAAGGGTATATCAATAAATATTTCAAAAGCATAGGGCATTGTGATTACTTTTAATTTACCTGAAGAACTTAAATTAAAAAACACATGATGAAAATAACATGTAATTCTCATTCACAGTAAAAAAAATACAGTATAGAATTACACAAGTGGAATCAATTTACTCTTGGCACATCCTAGTTTACTAAATATATTATAAAATGTAGTATTGTAAGTTAATTAATTAACTGACAAGGTAATTAACTGATCATCCTTTTATTCAAAATAGTTTATTTGTAGTTCACTGTATATTCAGTTCCGTTTCTTTTAGTGGATCATGCACTACCTAATAGCATTTTACTACTGTAAAGAGGAACAAGAAAACAGTTTATTATTTTAGACTAAAGGAGTTAACTCCAGAGGTGCTCAAATATATCATTAATTAACAACAAAACCATATTCAAAATGTGTTTTTTTTCAACATCATAACTGAAAAAACAGAAGGGGAAAAAAAACAGCAGGAAAACCTCCTCTGAAATAAAATAGCCTACGTTCTTCTAGTCTTTACTGTGGTTACCTTTTCAAGGCATAAAGCTGTAATTATTCAGAATCTCAGCAAGTTTTTCTAGGTATGTTCCTGATCTGCTTCAGAGGAGGGGGGATGCTACAAAACCAACAAACTCAAAATCCTTCTGTAGAGTAACAAAGCCTAGAGATACCACCCTGTAGCAGGAGGAAGGAGGGAGAAAAGAAAATAACCACAAGAATCCATAAACAAATTTAGGAGTTTTTTTTTTTTCTTGAGGCCTACAGATAAAACATCCATCACCTTTTCCATCACCTGACTAACCATGTGAGACAGAATGAGTACACAAGGGCAGATCAGTTCTTTAGTTCCTACTATGAACTCCATAGCACCTTTCAATGATCTAGAAAGGATCAGACTATTTAATTAAACCAAATTGTTCTCTTTCTGCACACAATACTATTACAACTACAAAGCATTGTAGTTAATATCCTAAATACCCTAAAGTAAATGCATTCTTGAAAAATAGGTAGTCCAAAGAGATTTTACTTTAAAAATAAACAAACCCAAATATTTTTATTTTTTTCTAAACTGAAGATACAATTCAGATCTTGCAGGTTTCTGCCTAAAGTACTGAGTGGCCACTAGAACTAACAAAAGTATCATAAACAGTGACTACTCTTTCAGCCCCAGTCCTGCCTTGGTAAAATGAAAATTTGCTAGCTGGTATCAGGAAGAAGATGGATTAAATTTTGTTCTGCTTTTTACATATATTTGGGTATACTTGTTTAATTTTGAATTTCCTCCGTTGCTATCTATTTTATCTATCCTTATTTTATAAGGATGGCTAATTTGCAGAGCAGCCACAAATGTGAAGCTGCAGTTTGGAACTCAAAAAAGAAATACATATACAAGAAGATTATCTCTAAGACATAGTTCTTATGAAAAGGAACTTGGCAATAATATTATGACCTTGCAGGGTCATTAAGTGAATACTTTTATTTTTTAGTTGACAAAAGTATGAAGTTTACAGGAAACGGTAAAAGACTCAGCAGAAACAGAACCACAGGCTTACTATCTCAGAGAGATACTTAACTGCGGCATCACTGAGTTAAGATTCTTAATAACATCTGTAAATCAAAATGAGATGTCGACAACACTAGTTACAAGTTGTTGTTTTTTTTTTTTTTTTTTTTTTTTTTTCTTTATAAATGTATTTCCCTCCTCTTCCAGCAACTTTCATCAACACCCAGTAGGACTTTAACTTTTCAAACCTCTTGCCTCCACTTGGCCAAGTTTTATTTAGTTGTTATTGCTGGAGAGGTGCATCAAGCCAACCATTACTGCACCTCAGCTTATCAGGTCATGTTTAGATAGGTACACTACTTTTCACAATTTGAGCTTAAAATGTGAATTTAGTCCATTTTAGTATGTATGTCAAAATAACTGCATCTGCAGGAGGTTAAATAAGGTTACCAATACGGAGATGCTGCTATAACTGCAACTTGTGGCATAGTTGTATATCAAAGTAATGGAAAAAATGGTTGAAATAAATCCCTTGAGCTCAAGTACTGCAGTAGGAAAAGGTACCTACAATGTTGTTCATTGTGAGCCTGAGAAGCGTGAAAGCATAGGAGGAGAGCACCAGTGAACAGTGCAGCACAGAACACTGACAGTACCAGTAAAGCTTTAGAAAGATATTTAAAAGACTATCAAATATTAAATAACTAAATTAAAAATGTGACTGCTGTCTATAATCTCACCTGACCATCAATACCTCTATACCATAAAAAGTTTTCATATAGGCACATCTTTTTTTTTTCATAAAATACTCTTGAAGAACACCACATGCACCATCTCTAGTGCACACAAAATGTATTTTGAGACTAAATGTTTGTTAAATCAAACAACAAGGAAATAGTTAAGTGTGTCTGTCCATGTATTTGTTGGTATTACACCTCTGTGAAGACCATTACAAACAGCTCCATTTCAGACCTGTGTTATGGGTTGTTCTTGACACATAACAATTTCAGGCTGTTTGTTTCAAGAAAGTGGTTAACATACCTCATCTCTTCAGCTATGAAATGACGAAATCACAACACAATTGAGCAAACAAGATATTTATTAGAATAGAAAGCTCAATTCTGTCAAAAATGGGACCCGATAAAATTCATGGGTTTTTAAGGGAAAAAAAACTATGCCACCAGATTTCTAGCACCCCAGGGTATATACCGTAACACAGTGCAGTCCTCTCAAATAAATGGTAGCTAATAGAATAAATGTGTTTAAAATGAGATTACTCATTTAACAATTTTCTACTGTGTGTTCATTTTTCACATAGCAATTATTCACAACCATAAAAAGGAGAATTAAAGAAAAGTGGTTTTAAATTGCACTGCATGGAACAAAATGCTAATTCACTGCTATAAACAAACCCAAGAACTTCAAATAAATTAGCTTTTTCCGTTCTGTAAAGTAACACTACTGCTGCTTCAGATCCTACCCCATGCACAGAAGACAGGAAAGACAAAGTTGAAAACCCACTCCACAAAGAAGTGACCTCTTGAATTTTTGAAAGATTGACAAGAAAAGGTAACCTAAAATATGGAGTATAACCAAGTATGGCTGCCTAAGCCGCAAATACTGATAAATTCAAATAAAAATATCAAGACATTGTGAGTGCTGTTTTATATAAATTAGGTGACTTAACTATGTTGAGAACTAAGGTGGGTAAAATCTTACATAAAGTAAAAGCAGCAATTTGAAAACAGTCTTGCTATCAATCAGACGTAGCAACATGCAAAACCAAACCAATCCATTGGCTTTTGTCAGCACTATCTTAATATTGAGTTCCATAAACTTAGTCATGTTACTACATGTTCATGAGTCACTTTATTGCCCAACTACCAAACTATCAGTTCTTTTGGCACCTCTCTGAAAATTGATATTGGAGAAGGACATGGAAGCTATCTTCTTACTGCAAGCATTATCTCCATTGCTGTCCTCTCTCTTTCTAGGAATTTTAAGAGGAATCTCAGAAAAGGAATACAAAAAGGGCTGCTAAAAGGGAAGGAAGAAAGTAACAGAGAAACAGGAAAATCTATGCCAAATGTAATATTTAAACTTGCATTTGATTTTAGGCCAATGCTTACGCCTGGATTTCCAGTATTTTCCCCAAAAACAAGTTAGGCACAGACTGTATGGATATCACAGTTTTACTTGGTAAGTGGATACAATGATGCTATAATTTTTTTTTGGATTGGATTTCTAGTAACACATATTGTAAAGTAGTCACAAAATGTAAGAATTGTTAATGTACATGGTTAGTCTTTAAATACAGACCCCCAGACAATACAAATGACAATTAATTAATCTACTGATAATGAATTTTTCAAAGATTCTCCCCATCCTTCTGAATGCAGGTCAAAGGAGATGCCAGTGCAAGGAGAGTTGTTGCAGACTACCTATTAGGTTGAGAAAGCATGAAGTCTGTAAACAATTAAAGAAGGTCTCTGGATCATAGACCCTTGCCTTTAGGAGGGATTTTTTCCTACAATAATGGCAACAGAGCTAAATCCAGGCAATTCATCAGTTTTCTGGGGACATGGTAGGGATAACTCCTTGATGCAAGTACTGGATGAGGCAACTGTAGGTGATGCACAGGCACATCTGCTATTCACTAAGGAGGAGGAACTGGCTGGGGAGATAGTAATCAATGGCAGCTTTGGCTGCACTGACTATGAAACAGAAGAGTTCAGGATCCCATGGGGAGGAAAGACAAGTAGCAGACTACAGACCCTGGGTTTCTATGAGAGCAGGATTCAGCTTACTCAAGGAACTAGAGTGGTCCAGTGAAAAGCAGCTCTTAAGGGCAAAGGAACTTGCAAAAGCTGGCAAGCCTTTTAGAATAATCTCATCTTAGCTCTAAAATGGTCCAGGACAATAATCAGGAAGAGAAACAGATTACCAGATCGGTTTAACTAAACAGGGAGCTCTTGACTGAGTTTCAGCGTAACAAGGCAGTACAACGGAACAAGCTACAAAGAAGTATTGCCCAGATGTTCAGGGATATTGTAAGGAAAGCCACAGCTCACATAAAGTTGACACTTGCAAGGGCTATTGTACAAAAAGTGCTTCTAATGCTATATTAATAGAAAAAAAAAAAAACTGGCAAGAGAAAATATGGTCCTAATTGTTCAACAGGGCAGATAGCTGGAGTGACAGCAGGCATAAACAAGGCTGAGATACCTGATGTCTTTCTTACATCCTCACCAAAAAGATCTCCCAGACCTTTGTACATACTGAAGGAGAGGAACAGCCAGCAATGAATTATGTGTGAGAACCAAATCCAAAGAAGTCCTTGCACCCAAGAGTGCTGAGAGACTGAGACCTGGCCAATTTCACAGAGGATGTTATCACCTTGGAAAAGTAACAAAGATCAGGGGAAGTTAGCAGTGACTGAAAAATTGTAAATGTCACACACATCTTTAAAAGAAAAAACACTAAGAAGTCAACTCAAGGAACTACAAGCCAGACAGCCTCACTTTGGGAAAATCATGGAACAAGTTCTCCATGAACATGGTTCTGAGCACGTGAAGGACAAGAAAGAATGCACAGACAGCATGAAATTATCAAAGATAAATCATACCTGAACAGCCCAACAGCCGTGCTGAAACAACAGTCTTATGTGATGGAAAGAGCAGTGAGTGTTATTTCCATGAACTTCAGTAAGACTTCCAATGCTGTCTCACAATATCCTTGTATCCACATAAGGATATCACATTCTGGGTGGGCGGATAAAAAATCTGACATGCTCTATAGGGAGACTGGTACCACATGGAATAGTGCAGCACCACAGAAGGCTGTGATGGAAACTCTCCTGTTTAGTATCTCTATCAGTGACACTGATAGGCTACACTCTCATTGGTGTGCTGACAGCACCAAAAAGGGGGATCTACAGAGGCTGGATGAATGGGTCAACAGGGAAACTCCTGAAATCCAGGACAAACACTAAGTGCTGCCCCTAAGGGGAGAAATTATCCTCTATTGGCAATCCCAAGAGCATACCTACTAATTCCATTCACTTTTGGAGTGCGCAGTACAGGAAGGACCTCATTTAAATGAGGCAAGCTCACTGGAAAACTCCTAGGGTGCTCAAGGGCTGAACACTTAACTGTGAGGAGAGGCTAAGGCTTGTCCAGCCAGGAGAAGAGAGCTTCAGGGAGACAGGCCTGCCCGTACCTGCAAGAGGGTGGAGGCAGGTGCCTGTTGGAAGGACAAGACTGATAAGGTATGGATGCAAGAGAAAATGATCACTCTGAGGACATTCCAACAGTGTAGTAGGCTGGCCTGAGGATTTCCAACATTTGACCAGACAAAGCCCTGAGCAATCTCATTTGACCTTGTAGCTGACCCAGCTTTGCACAGGACATTGGACTAGAGACCTATGCCTGTGGTTCCCTCTAGTCTTACTCTTTAATTTTATAAGTTTGTATATGGAAGTCATAAAGAACTCAGTGACAAAGATACTCTATCAAAACCTCACAATGTAACAGAAAGGACATCACGTAAGATTTTCCTTTTATGATAATAGCTTGCATGCAAGCTTTGAAGAAAGGGGGTTCTGATCAATTTTATAATTCCATAGCTGTGAAAAGAAATTAAATCTGAGGATTCAGAGCTCTAAAGGAATACTTTTAATAGCAATTTCTAAAGTACAATGTGAAAAAATGAATAATTACATTTATATTTAGAGTTGTGGAACACATTGTTAAGAGTTCAATAGACGTAATAAATAGCTTGTTAATAAATAGCTTGTTAACACTTAATATGAGATGAGACCCAACTGCTGTAAAAATTTTTTTTGAATCAGAGATACTTATAAGATACCTATGCAGTAACTTCCTTGAACAGATGGTAACTTTTGTAATACCCAAACTAAAAATCAAAGATTGTAAGACTTGACCTCGATAAATCATTCCTTCCTCCTCCCTGAAGACATTGTACAACATGTGCACTATTGTAACTGTTGAGAAATCTAGTAGTATGGTAAACACCACTACAATCTTCTCATGCCTTCAAGGAAAGTTGTATTTATCTGTTCAAAAGCCTCTTTCCGTAAAAAAAAAAGATTTTTTTTTTTTAAAAAAAACTTTCTAGAGCAATGGTGATAAGACACATTGCAATTGGCCAGAATTCCTTACACATTATTTGCAGCAAAGTATTCCAAAACAAAAGAAGAGTGGAAAAAAAAAAAAAAAAAAAAAAAAAAAAACACAAAACAAGAGTAAGATAAGATATCAGAAAATAAACAGATTAAATCTTGCGGGAAAACACTATCACTAGATATAAATATAACCACTGTAATAAAGTGGAAAAAAACTATAGTTGAGAGACAATTATTAAGGTACAGCCATTGTGTGTACACATACACAGCTTATCTGTAGCCTATACAACACCCACAGCCACACTCTAGCTTTTTATTGTGCAATACATTGCTCTGTAATTTTGCCAAGGACAAGAAAGGATTGGTGGAAGAAACATTAGCCCATGTGTCAAAAAGCCTATGTTTCTGGAACCAACAAGCCAAGTTTCAGTATCAGTTCCTTATATATATACATTTTTATTTCGTACTGACTTCATGCATACTTCATGTGAGCATCTTCGGGATGTCAAGTGCCTTTTTTATTTTTTATTTTTTAAATAGAAGTCATGCTATCCATGTTCCTGATTTCTATGCTCTGTTCTATCCATGACAAGTAAACAGTGTATATTTATCTGGAACAGAGACAGCAGCAGCAGAACGGCATATGCCCAGGTATACAGGAAGTGAAGCAGCAGGGAAACGTGCATATGTAAGTGATGTGCAAATGAAATGACAGTCCCTCAGCTGATTAAGTGTGGACTATGGGATTATGATGGCTCTGTAGAACTGCCACTTCAGTACTCACTAGCAGCCAGAAAAAGCAAATGAAGCATTCAGAATTATTAGGAAAGGCAGAGAATGAAACAAGAGTATCTTTACATTGCTGTGTAAGTTAACTAAAGTACAAAGTAATGAAAAGTGGAAAAGAGCTGGAGTATCTTGGTAAGAATGTTCAGTGTCATAGGACACATCCTGTATGAAGAAGAGACTAAGTCTGGGGAGGAAGAGAAAAAGAAAGTTAAATTACAAAAAACAATCTGATGCAGAGAGATGGCAATTGAGGAGAAATTGCACACCATCTCTTCCAGTATGGAAACTGCAGATATAATGTGGAACTAGTGTAAGACAGATTCATAACAAAGGAGGCAGTTGCTCAGATAATGCAACTGTCAGACAATACAACAGTGCTGCCAGATGCTCTGAATGCTAGGAGTTTACAGTGCCTTCAGGGTAAACAAAAATTACATGGAAGCAAGACACACTGAAAACAGATTTGCTTAAAAATATCTTGTGAGCGAAAACTAGTTCAAAATTGAGAATAATTCAAATGAAAGACATGATATGCCCTATCTTTATTATTATATACTTGCTTTACAAGCTCTGATCGAAACAGGTAAGTAGGCCAGATGAACCTTTGACCCACAACAAACTCTTTTTACATTAATACCATTTTCTGAACCTCAGCTAGCTCATCACCTCTGTGCTCTGATTTTGCTTAACTAAAATGTAAATCTCGAATATTCAGAGTTCACATTACATGTGTCACATGAACATTTCCTCTCTGTACTATTACACTAATGAAACAAAACAAGAAATCCTCAACACATCCACAGCTCAGAAATTACTGTTTTGCCAGGTAAAACACGTGTAAGGTTAAAAAAGAACATGAAGGCAACCTTTAGTTTTCTGTTGTGCAAAGACAATGAAATCTTATTGTATTATTGAAAGTGCACGTATATATTAAATGATAGTTCCTCACCTCAAAAAAAATGCCATCTAAAAAACTCACATAGCAGATTTCAACATGCTTAAAAATGAATCTCTATCTGCACAGAGATAGAAAGCCAACAGGTAACAAGTGCTAGAGTGGATAACAATGCAGATAAAACCAAACTGAACCTAGTTTTACATGCAGAAATGTACTAGTATGCACAGCTAACCTCTTGTGAGCAACTGACTCGTGGGTAGAGTAACTATTTTGTTTTCAAAGGAGTGGAAGCTAAGGAGAAACTTCTACTAAATGAGAGCTAATCTGTAACATTAGAAGGGTTTTGTTTTGTTTTGTTTTTTTTTTAATTCTACCTGAGGTTTTCTTCTCTCTTCAGCAGTACTCTGGCTCAATCTGATTCTAGGTCTCATATACTGGGCATTTTATAAAAATGCATCTATAGATAGTCTCCTAAATTTATTCCTTTAATGAAGATCACAGCAGGGACTCATTTAAATATTAATCAATTTCCTTACTCTAACACTTTCCTGAACCCATTTGATCCACACTAAAGATAGTCAAAACCCAAACCACCATTTCTTTTCTATGTGGGCTACACATATCACATAAGTAACAACTGAATTTTAATGGCTTGATATTCATTACGTTTCTCCCTATCCACATTTCCCCCAAAAAGGATGAAGAGAACAGTTTGGTGATGCAGACAAAGTTAAGACTTTTCCACCTGAATATGAGAGGTGACCTAAAAATAATCAACTTAGAGACTGACCATGATTCTTTTGTTTGAATGGTTTTGTTTGGCATTTGCTTTGTGCAGAATGCTCCAACAGGCATTGTGGGCCTGGGACAAATGAGCTGTGAAATACAACACGCATACTGTTTCAGAGATCTCTTTGTGACTGGGGTAAAAAAAAAAAAAAAAAAAAAACTCTTGTCCTTGGAAAGCAAATTTAAAGGTACATGGTTAATTTGACCTGAGTTATTGATCTGCCAGGTATATGAAATCTCACCTTAAACAAAGTCCATTACCCATGCACACAGTGGAAGGAAAAGTTTACTACCAAGCATGTAAACTAAATTGCACCTACCATGGTTGACTGAGTTCAAATTGAAGATCCATTCAGGCATTCTAGTTAAAGGGATACCAACTTTTGCATGAGCATGGGTAATCACAGTACCAACAGAAAAAAAAAAAAAAAAAAAAAAAGAGTGAAAAGAGTGTAGGAAAAGAAAGCAAAGATATCTGTTAAAAACATTTTTAAACTGCTTATGAACAAAGTCTGACTTGCAAACATTTTTATTTTGTATTCCCATAGGAAAATCATAGTATTTGCCAAAAGCAAAAGAACTGAAAAGCATTAGATTCCTAGCAGCGCACGTAAACAGGAAGCCTTAGAGAAGATTAGAGAAGAAAAACTGTGTAAATGCTTATGCTCAGAATTTAGCTGAACTCACATAACAGTTCCAACGTAGATCTCAAGTACACATACAGGGAAGAGTTAGCAGAATTCCCCCGATGTATGTTTAATGCAATACCATGCCATATCAGGCATTACGAGAAGTAATCACACATGATATTTAAAGGATAGTGGGCTTAGTAACCCCCACCACTAGTCACAGAGTGTCTTAGAGATGGAGCTAATTTATCTTCAGGTTCTAAAGTTCTTGCAACAAAGTCATAAAATCCTGGTAATTCACAGTTCTGTCGCCACAGTCTTAGTGTGGGGGTTGTGGAGAGTATCTTTAACCTTGTGAAAAAAGTATAAACAATAAAATATTTCTTTCTTGAAGTTTCATTAACTTCAATGAAGAAGACAAAAGTAAAAGAGGTAAACATACTGCAGGGTCAATCTGGACTTCCAAGAAGCACCTCACCACAGTTCCCTTTTTCATTACTACACTGTACAATGTGGTGCCATAAAGAACAACTTGAGCTACGTTGAAACAACCTTACTTGAGTATCAGAAGTAATATAGCTGTGTTTGCATGGATATATGCATAGAGTAATTAACCATGATTCTCGGTGGCACAGACTTACATGGTTGGTGGCTGCATCTGAACATTTATGAATGCCTGCAAGCAATGCTGACTTCAGTATTCCACTGACCCCACTAAACACTAGACAGTACTTTCTAACTGTTTGGGAGGATAGGATGTGTACATAGATGTCCAAGGACTTGGGCACTTCCATGAGATGTAGGAATTATCTGATTTCTTTAATCTACTGGTTTGAACTTATTTTCAAAGACATGCAGAATGATTTGGAAACAGGTGCAAGAAAAAACACTCACCCCCAAAAAAACATTAACAAAAACACGTTAGCATACCATCAAAATTCCTTTCAAACCTCAAGGAAACAATGTGTTCGCACTTGGCAGCATTAGAGTTTACACAGCCTGCAGAAGTAATTCCAAACATATACCACGTGGAACTTATGAATGTCTATGTATGTGTGTGTGTTACGTGTATACGCGTATATACATATCTCTTACTCCAGCTGAGGTCTTACCCATTAAGTTAGCTTCAACAAACAGTACCAAGTTTTATTTATGTTCTATGGGAATGTTTTTTTAACTTATCAATTTTGAACTGATCACAGCTAAGCTGCATTATACCTGTACTGAACAGGTAGCATAAGAAGAAAGGCACTATGAGGTTTGTTTTCTTTATTTTCGTAGGTGTTTTCCAGGCATTTCTTGGTCCAGTGACACAGCATTTACTATTTTCTTGCCATTACATTATTTTCCTAATATCCACATTCTAAAACAAAGTCTTCTCTAACAGTATCTGGATTGATAAGAAATTCCGTAGAATTATCATAAATAGTTGATAGGTTACCAACTGTAAGTCCACCATGTAACCTGTGATGCGGGTGACCAAAAGAGGAAACATTTTTTTCTAAATATAAAAAAGCTTAATAACATGCAGAGCTTTACATAAACTGAGACCAGATACAAATGCAAACCTCTTCTATAGCAAATGCTCAGTTTCAAATGGAAAGGAAGAACTATATTTTTTTAATTAAAATTTCAGGAACAACTGAAAGCAAAGTTAACACTGAAAAATGTTTTAGTCTGGCTCCAGAAACAGCTGGTAATATCTAGGGAATTAAATCCTATATAAGCAAAAGAGAAGAGAATAAATATGCACATGTAATCTTAATCCCAGTATAGAGCAGTGGACCTTGAGAGGACATGCAGTTCATTCACTTCCTCAAGCCCTAATCAGACAAAAATACAAGAAAAATCATTCAATTTCTCAGAACTATTGATAAACTTGCATGAACAAGTATGTTTTCTGAAAGATTTATCTATCGAAGTTAGCAGTGCTGAGAGAACAAACAGAAAATGAAAGAAAATGCACAGAAAATTTCTTTAAATGGTATTTTTCTATGCATATGTAACTAGCATCTTATTTCTGGCAGTGTCTAATGAGATATCGAGTATTGCTGAAATAGCATGCCAGAATAGGGATGGGAAAGCTATTTTTTTCTTTGCCCTTTGCACTCTGCAGGTAGGAATATTTTATTTCATACATCATTTACAAATTGCCGTGGGGATTCCAGAAGCTAATTTGGCTTCACACAATTGATGAATGAGGAAAAAATACTGCTGTTTTTCTTGTGTGCTGTTTTTGAAAGCTGTGCACCTGGGACTCTGGCACACTGGGCATTGCCAATGATTCATTGTCACAGTGCTACTGTGAAAATGCTGTAGTTTCTTTTAAACCTCAGGGAACTTGTTCATCAAAGTGTGTAAATCATTTGCATTTTACTGTTCTTTTACTGGCCACCCTTAGCAACAGCAAATAAAATAAACACTACAAAAATAACCCGTTAAATCTAGTAAAGCTTCTAAATGAGTATGTTCAAGCAGTAAAAACTAAGAGAGGAGACAATCCAGACTGGAGAGAAATAGGAAACAGGACTGCATGAGGGTGTGCACAGCTCCTGCGTCTGGCACAGAGCACTGGTTTGCACAGCACTATACACAGTGCTGATGGGAAAGGAGACTGTTCCAGACATATTAGCTCATTCCGGTTTTAACAGTTTTAACAGAACTATATTAGAACCAAGTTCAGGAGGAAGATAAAAGAGCATCTGATCTGTTACAACCTCAACACTTGGAACCCAATCCAGTTACATTTCTTTGAACTGTATCTATCATCATTTATCACACTGAATGAAACCAACTTCCATAAAATAGTCAGTGAACTACAAAGCAATCCTTTACAATTCAGAAGAGCAAAAAGGATTGCCATTCTAAACCAAATATTGTTACATAGAGGTTTTTATGTACTAAAGATAATGACAATATTCTACAAGTTAGAGACATTATTTTACATAGAAGGGTATGTAGTCTTTATCCTGTCACTGTATAGTCACAAATTCACATTCTACAGACAATCTGCAGTAACTAATGAAAATAAATACAAACTAAGTGTCTTATAGACATCAGTTCCTTCAACTGTAAGTTATTAAACTTAGGTTATTAAAGTCATAGAGAGAGCATGCAGCTGCAATCATTATTACCAAGTTATTATTGCTGTTTCCAGTTCAGGGTAAGCTGGTAAGAGTTGCTTAGCCAAACAAGGCAGCTACAGATGTTATGAGACAGATGCTCTTGTGGTTGCTATTTTTTACTCACATCAAGATGAAAACATCGCTACCCTTTTACACATCCTTTTGGAAATTTGGTTGCAGGGACCCCAATTCCTGACATGATCAAGTGGATTACCTAACATGAAGAAAGGATTCCCATGAATAGGGCAACCAGGCTGGTGCTAGGTTTTCTGCCTGCCCTGTTGCCTCAACAGAAACCTCAAGTTATCTGGCTTTTTTATCATCATCAGAAATACTGTGTAGGTGGCATTCAGGACTTACTTCAGAGGTAAAAGAGGTAGAAAGAAGATAACAGAGATCTCCTTTATAAGCAACCAGGGCTGAGCCTTCACTGAAGAATAACCAGTCTCACTGCCCAGAGGGACAAAACAGACACTTCCCAGATAAAATCTGGAGTTTGACTGGGAAATTATTTAGAAATTTAAAAACAAAATCTTCACTTTTACTGGTTAAAATGTTTTCCTGCTTCTTTAACACATCTGATATTTTATCAGTGACAAAGACAGTGGGACTGAGTGCACCCTCAGCAAGTTTGCAAATGACACTAAGCTGAGTGGTGCAACCAATAAAAGGAAGCAATGCCATCCAGAAGGACTTGGACAAGCTTGAGAAATGAGCCCATGTACCTAATATTAGCTACATACCTAATAACCTAATGATGTTCAATAAATTCAAGGCCAAGGTGTTGGACCTGGGCCAGGGCAATCCCAGACATGAGGACAGACTGGGAAAATAACTCACTGAGAGCAGTCCTGCAGAGAAGGACTTGGGGGTGCTGGTGGTGGACACAAGCCAACAGTGTGTGCTTACAGCCCAGAAGGCCAACTGTGTCCAGAACTGCATCACCAGAGATAAGGCCAGCAGGTTGAGGAAGGTGACTGTCCCCCTCTGTTCTGCCCTTGTGAAGCCCCACTTGGAGTGCTGGAGTACTGCGTCCAACACAAGGACATGGACCTGTTAGATCAAGTCCAGAGGAGGACCACAAAGTTGATCAGAGGGCTGGAGCACCTTTAATATGAAGATAGCCTGAGAGAACTGGGGTTGTTCAGCCTGGAGAAGAGAAGGCTTTGGGGAGCCTACACTGCAGCTTTTCAGTACTTAAAGGGGACTTATAAAAAGATGGAGAGCAACTTTTTATGTGGGCAGATTGTGATCAGACAAGGGAGAGCTGTTTAAAACTAAAAAAGAGTGGAGATTTAGATTAGAAGTTTGGAAGGCATTCTTCACTCAGAGGGTGGTGATCTGGCACAGGTTGCCCAGAGAAGCTGAGGATGCCCCATCCCTGGAGGTGTTCAAGGCCAGGTTGGATGGGGCTTCAGGCAACCTGGTCTGGTGGGAGGTGTCCCTGCCCATGGCAGAGGGTTGGACTAGGTGAACTTTATGATCCCTTCCAACGCAAACCATTATATGATTCTATGACACATGTAAGGATATAAGCAACAAATGTTACCAAATAGTTACCAGACTAATTTCCAATGCTAAGCAACTGAGAAAAAGCGATATCCAGCTTCATGAGCCACTTCAACCAAGCAGCAAACATGCTTTCACTTCGAAGCATGGGAGAACCAAAAAATAAAGCATCATCTACTCACAATGCTATTCCACAAGCTTAACAACAGCAGCAACAGCTCACACTAGCAAAGCAAATATATATAAGTACCTTAATGCTCAGTAGACCTGGTTGGTACCTGAAACATCAACATAAACATTGCTGCAAATTGGAAATCAAACAAAACAGTAAAAATCCCCACCACAAGATTAACAAAAAAAACCTATGAGCACAACCAAACATGTAAAATTAAGTCAAATGCAGATTGACTAATCTTAAAATAGGTAAGGATAAAAACAGACAGCAAATACCAGCACTCTGCACATTCCTCTAGCACTGCCTTATGTCAATTTTTAAAGTTTAGTAAATGTTCCTGTCTTTATGTCCCAGAAACATAGAATATGTTTCTGAGAATATTCATAGAATATTCATATTCAACATATTAATAGATCTGTTTCTGTTCTGGGTTGTAAGTGATCCATAAGGATCACAGAATTCAACTCGTGGCTCCACATGGGACCACCCAAAAACCAAACCCTGCATCTGAGAGCATTGTCCAGATGCTTCTTGAACTCTGTCAGGTTCAGTGCTGTGACCACTGCACTGAGGAGCCTGCTCACTGAGAGAGAGGTCAGGCACTGGAAGAGCCTTTTCCTAACACCAAGCTTGACCCTCCCCTGACACAGCTCCATGCCAGTATTACTACAATATAGCAGTAAAAACAAACAAGCAAAAAAAAGGTTTTTAATATTTTTCATTTGCATATTCCAGTATCATTTACTTGTGGTAGGCAATAAGGGTAAGTACATTGAAATCTTTATTTAAAAAAATAATTTCTAATAACCTGTAAGATTATAGCAATTTCCACATTACAAAAGAGCACAGCACAATATTAATGGTCCTGGTTTAGTTATGGGACTCCAGTCAGATTGATGGTCAGCCTCAGTGATATTGAAGGGCTCTTCCAACATAGGTGATTCTATGATTCTAAAATGCATATTAAAATTGACCACCTCCATACTAACCTTCTATGTTTTACTTATCTCATAGTTTTAGTTCATAGCAGATATCAATTTCAATATACATATTCATATCCTTCGATTCTGAATTCTAGGAAGAATAGTTATTACTAAGTTACATCTTGTTATTTGGCACAGGTATTACTCATTTCCAAAGTATAAAAGTAATCTTGACTGATCAAGAAATTACCACTGGCACACAGAACTCTGAATATGGCTTTAGTTAAGTAGTATCTGACAATTTTAAGCCATATCTATGTGTTAAAAGAACAGAGCATGACTCAGTCAGATTGGCAATGGCTACTTCTGCCATTCCATCATCTTAACAGTAATAAACTGTTCTTTCAAAGTCTTAAAACTCTCTACACATTTAACTTTACCTCAAATACAGTTTTACAAGGACTTTTTTTGATCAGATGAAATCATTCAAAACTCAGAGAACATACAGATAGGCTAATGAAAGGGAAAGCAAATTAACTTTGTAGATTAACATCAGCAGAGCTGGCTATACGGAACAGCATTTTGAAAAAATAATTTCATTTAAATCTAAAAATGATTAATATTCTTGCAAGTAGCAACACTTCTCTGAATCACCCATGTTTCATAACGACTTCACAATCCATCGTGTAATCTATAGGAGTGTCCAGTGGTTTTTTTGTTGTTTTATTTTATTAAAAAGTATTGGCATGGCTTGTATCATATGCTAATTAATAACCACAATTTTTCACATCAAAGGTTCAGTAGTTACTACTGCTGCATTTTGGAATGAACTGAGGACAAAAAGCGTTTGGATTGAACAAACTAGCTAACCTTCTCTGTCAACTCCATTTCCCAGCCTGCTTCTTGGTTCCATTTTGGCTTTATTTCCACCCCCATCACACCCTGTAAATTGTGAACACTTCACCCCTTACAAGTAAGGTCACTTCAGAAACCTTTTCTTGGCTTTTTGTCAGTTTCTTTCACATTGATTTCTGGCAGTCTCATTGTATTTGACAAGAATTATCAACAAAGACCTTCATACACAGAACAAAATGCATGCATGCTTCTTTTTCAAAAAAGAAAAAAAAGAAACATGTAATATTACTAGTTAGGTAACTGAAATAAGTAATAGCAATGGGTTTTGTGCTATGTTTAGATCTAGTTTACTAGAACTGTTAAAAGTTGTTAATGAAAACAGAACTACATGGACTTTTTTTGTATGGACATTTTCTTCAAAGATAAAAGATAAAATGCATTTTTGTATGGCTACCTCAGCAGAAAATTCAAACAGTTTTTAAAAAGTCTATAATAAATAAATCAATAGTAGTGAACAAATATTTAAAACCCAACAATTTGCAAAGGGTTGTTTCTCAACATCAGCTTCAAATTCCTTTTGAAGAAAATCAGAAACACATTTGAAATAATAATTCAATTCTCACATCAGTTTGAACAGTGAGTTACAAACATTTACAAATGTTTACCTTGTTTTAAAATCAAACCATTAAATCTGAGTGCTAACAATCCAAAACCACTTTAGAAAATGTGTTTAGCAATTGCTTTGCTCTTGGCTAAAATCTTCGCTTATTTTTATTAGTCAGAGTCCTGTGGCTACTAGTTCCACAGGAAGACAAACCAATATATGAAGAACTACTTCCTTTTGTTTACTGTTAGTATGACTCTTACTGGTGTACATTGTTCTTATTTTGGAAAAGACAGGGCATAATCATGCCTCTGCTTCTTGCATGAAGTTTCAACAAGCCCCAGTCGTATTGTTTCTGCAAATTCTCAAGACTGAAGAGTCCTAGCCTACCTATTTATTAGATGGACGCTTTTTCCCTATCTTTGATCACTACTGTTGTGCTTCCCCATATTTTCCAACTTAGTATCATCCCTTTTTTCCTGATGTTAAAGGAGAACTGTACACATTCTTTAGAAAAAAGATGGAATCATACAGAAGCTTAATGATTTTCTCTGCTCTGATCTCTACTGTCTCCCTAATAATTCCTAACAATTCTTCTGTGACAGCCAGTAGTTAGAGAGTTTACATTTTTGAGAAATATTCCTTCCTAACTCTGAAATTTGCCTTCCAAGTCCAATGACTGGGAATCTGTACTTAAAAGTCTTGTCTGCTCTCTTTGTCATCAGCATTATAAGGTTTTTCTACAATTCTTCACAATTTAGTCTTTTCTTATAACCATGGTTTGATTTTAAACAGTCATGGAAGTCTCAAAGCACAACTTGCAACACACTTTACATAATCTGTAGGATGCAATGTTATTGCCACAGCCCATCAGTGTTGAAAACATCCCAGGCAGCCCATATCATCCATAAGCATCCCGAGGAATGCTTTATGGTGGGAGCAAAGCAGAGAGAGTAACAAAAGGCTCTGATGTATTTGCATCCAGGATGGGCATGCAGAACACAATAAGTAACATAGTAATTTTCAGTACCCTACATGATGCTTAAGATGTGATCAGATCTCACCTCACTATACTGTTATTTGTAACAGATGTTAAGTTTTAACATAGTTAACATATTTTGTAACTACTGATAATAAATTGGTTGTTAGGTGCCTAGTGACATCATTAATCACTCTATTTGTGCTTGGGATTCTCATGGGAAGCTGAAACAGCTTTTCACTGTCATGCTGTGGATTCCTTCACTCATCTTGTTTTCATGCAGTTTGCCATTTTGAAACTGTACACAGACACGGTGATTTTGGATTGAATCTTCAGGGACACTAAATATAAACTTATCATGGTTTTATTGTTATATGGAGGCCCTGTAACTGAAGATTTCAGATCTGCTGCATCTCTGCTCAAGGATACAGAGTTTCTGTGACTTCATTAACAACTGACACTCAATCTTTAGTGATTTTTTTTTCATTCACTACTGCTGAGTTTATCATGCTTTTAAGCTGACATATGTTAGTGAGTTTTCAATTCCAAAAGCCCTAGTTCCTCATTCCAGTTAAGTCCATCTCTTCCATATAGGCTCTTTATTACAGAAGCATCCCCAGCCTTTGGTTAATCTAAACTCTTGCTTACATCTGTTTTTACAGCCAGACACTAAAATTATGTCTTTCATCCAGTTTCCAAACCAATACAGAGCTTTATATAAGAGTTTGAGAGAATGCTCCACTGCCCTCCTAAAGGCCCAGATTTTGTTTCTAGAATAAAATGACCAGGTTGAAGACAAAGCAACAGATACCAACTACCTTGAATGTAACAAGGCTTTCTACACTCTTCCACAACATTATGGTCTGGATGGATGGACTAGTAGATGGGCAAAAAAATAATAATGGGTGGATGACTAGGCTCATAGGATCAGGGTTAGGGAGCTGTTCAAAGGAGCACTGCCAGGACACTGAGGGGAGGGACTATTCCCCTCTAGTGATGAAACCACACCTGGATACTGCATTCAGTTTTGAGCTAGCCAACACAACAAAGATATCGGTAAACCCGGGCAGGTTCAGCAGAAGGTCCCCATACTGGTAGGGGGCAGCACCACTTGCACTGTGAGTGCAGGCTAAGGGAACGGGGCCTATTCAAGCCTGGAGAAAACATGGGTACAAGGAGACCTAAGACAACCTGCTCATACGTGCAAGGAGATTCGTAAGACTACAGAGCTGGGCTATTTATGGAGGTGCACACTGAGACAGTAAGATGCAACAAACATTAAACAAAAATGAGAGATTCAGACCGGATACATGGAAAACCATTTCCATCTTGAGACTGACTGTTCAAGCAGTGGAACAGAACACACCAAGGAGTCTATACGCTCACGATCCCTGAAGGTTTTCAAGCCTTCTTACGGATAAAGCCCTGAGCAACCCAGTTTCAGTACACACGTGATCTTTTTTTGAGCAGTGGGCAACACTAGAGACTTCCAAGCTTAATTAGACTACAATCCTCTTCTGTCCTTCACCATATGGCCTGTTACAGAAGGGAAATCTTCTTGCTTGTCATTAGAATTTATAAGTACGATTACAGTAACTGTTACAGAATGCACTCACGTACCTTGTACAACTGCAAAGCATTTGATCAAAATAAAACATAATTCATTGTAATCAGTCAAGCCTAGAAACCTGCTCTCTTAATGAGAGCAGGTTTCTCTTTTCGCCCCAAAGGAGAAAAAAAGGATGTAAAATGAAGAAACTTACTTGGCAATTTATGTACGTTACCACACTTGCTTTTCTTGTATCTTTTTCTTCACCATTTAATTATTTCAATTGCCTGTACTTTTCTGTGCTTGTAGACTTTTCTCTGTGTTATCTATTGTTTCCAGTTTCTTGCTAAAGTCCATTCCAAGTCTATTACTTAAAAAAAAAAAAAAAAAGTATAATTTGAATCTTCCCTTAAAGCTGAGAAAAAAATCAAAAAATTAATTAGAAAAAGAAGCCTCTAGCATAATGGCCAGCATAGGAGATTTCAAGTAATACTACACAGCTCAATCATACTTATTATTATAAACCATATACCTCATGTAGTTTGATTTGACTATAGCTTTTTATGGCAAGATTGTCCTCAGATTTATCTATTACATAATTATCTTGATTCTGATACATAATTATGTCGATAGAACTTGAATCATGGCAATCTTCTACTACAGAAAAATTCCCCATGATCTCTCCATCTCTGGACTGAATAGGAGGAAGTTCTTTCCACGCAAAGAGTAAACATCTGGTTTTCTAACGTGGTGAGAATATAGATCACATATCAGAACACCACAGTCTATTCTCATGAGATAACAATTTTTCTAGTCATTCCAGTAAATTCCTACCAGCCACAGTCACACTTAAAACTGTAAATAAACATCATGAGAAGAACAAATACATTTTCAAGGATTTTGCAAGGTGGAAAATGACAGAATGTTTTACTAAAACCATCTATTTTGCTGGGTAGTTTTACATAGTATATTGTGAAAATGCCTCTTAGTTGTTACTCCATTTTTGTGAGAAAGCACACAGCTGTACTTACACATCAGTTTTGGGTTGTCCATTTGTTTCCATAACACTCATTATTTTATAGATAACCAGTAGAATTCAATTATGTATGTTCTAATAAAAAATGTTTGCAATGAATTATTTCCAAGGCTTTCACCTAAGTCTTTTCAGGAAGTAGACCCCCAAGACTAGTAAAGCAGACTTTTCAGAATTATTTTACATATTTCAGCATTTGTTTTTTAAGACATAAGTAACACTTCACACAGTTAAGTACAGCTATTGTACAGTTTGCTACATTAACAATACATCATGAACACTTCTGGCTGCTACAGAGAAGCAATATGTAACTACTGTACTAGCTCCCCATATAATTTTTAAGCTGATGTAAAGTATGCAATTCAGCAGCACTTGCTATTTTACCTTAAGCCTACTCCGTAGAACAGAGATTACTTATAATTTCTTATATGCTGTGCTAAAGAAGTATTCCCTACAGTTTTAGAACCAGAACTTGGTACTTTCTAACCCTTAGATGTAGTGGTTTATGCATTTCAGAAATATTTATATATATATATATTTAAAAAGAAAATAAAAGACTAAATTAGAAGATGATATACCTAGATATAATTACAGATGATAATAGTCAGCCACAAGAATACAAACACTAGTTCTCTTACTAAAACATGGTGCCACAACAGGGAAGAAAAATAAGCATTTCTTACCTTACAAACTGAAACCACATACTCCCCAACAAGAACTAGCTGGCTATCACTGCAAACCCTCTCACAGTGAATGGGTATTTTGAATCTTCTGGGCTTGGCTCCTGAACTATTGATACATCAGTAGCCAGCTGCAAACAGTTTTGCTGCAGCCACTCTCACAAGTGTGCTTAATAAAGATATCCCAAAGGTCCACCTTAATTCCTACCATTGTTTTCTCTACAGTCTGTAGCACTGTTGGAAGGTTAAGCAACTACAGAAAACTCAGATCACAACTGGCAGCAAATTCCAAATTCCTGCAAATTGCCATTCCCTTACCTTTAAGTTTTCTGAGGGCACACTGGAGAAAAATGAGCACATCTCAGGTTACTTACAGCCATCCTTTGGTTTAGAGACAGATTTCTGGTGATATTTCTTTTAAGGAAGAAACATTTTCCAGCTATGAAGGGTGCAGTCCCACCAGGCTCTGGTGAGCTGAGCAGGGCCGGGTCAAAGGCAGGATTAGGGAACCCAAGTCAGCTGTGTGTCAGCCATTAGAGGTTGTGGAGGCCACAGCAAATGAGGTGGCTCTTGGGCAGTCAAGGTGGGCAAGGGAAAAATCAAAGCCAGCAACATTCTGGCCATTCAAACCTATAACAGAGATGTTTAGGATATGTCTACTAAGTGTACTTCTCACAACAAACAAGTGTTTGCAGCTGGCTACTTCCGTATTAGTACTTTAGGATCCAAGCCCGGAAGATTCAAAATACATGCTCCCATCGAGAAGGAAGCTAAGTGCCTGGCCACTGCAGCGGGCAGCCACAAGGCCCCAAAGCCTCTCTGGGGCTGCGTTTGGTCACAGCTGCCCAAAGCCTCTGAAGGATGGGGTCAGAGAGAGGAGTGCAGAGAAGCACCTCTTGGTGCACTCAGGGCCTGGCAGTCAGTTTCCAGTTAGATGCTTAATTAAGGTGAGCTATACTAACCCACTGACCACTTGTCTTCTTCTTGCTGAAGCCTTTTTCAAGAGACATCTCTCGCCTATAAGCTGCACCGTGGACATGAACATGGGGCCTGATCTCATCCAAAACTTCATGCTTTCTGCTGCCTCCTGTATCACCCCAAATTCTACTTGATCTGCCTTGAATGAAACATTTTTGATAGTGTTCCACTTCGAAAAGCTGTGAGAGCCCTTCCTTCAGATTCTAGTTGAATTAATATGGCTCTGCTATCTTCAATAAAACATTTTTCCCCTCCTCAGTAAAGAGACATGCATTTAGTGAGAACATTCATTTTATTTTTTTTTCAGTAAGGCTTGGCAAATGTATTATTAGCTAAATATACAGTTTCATAACCATATGAAAAGCTAACTGAATCACTTTTGATTTCTTTTTTAAATGAAAAACTGAAAACATTTCTGTTGTGGTATTTTGATTTTTTTTTTCTCCCAAAGAAGTTTCAATTTATATTCTGAAATTGTTTTAGTTCAGTATCACAGAACTTTTTAAAAGTAAAGAATAAAATACAGTTTTGGAGCAAGTTCAGTATGTTATTTCAAGTCAAAATTGACCCTTTTTATCCAAGATTTGCTCATGCACTATTAAAAGCTTTCATTTCTCATAAAGCAAAATTAGTTCTTCTTTCCCTTCAGTTATATCCAAATTCATCTTTTAAAGGAATTTTAGCATGTGTCTTTACCTACGTACACTGTATCACAGTCTAGAGAAAATCCCTATTTCAAGAAATACATGTAACATGCAAGTCAAAACCTCTTGCTGTTCTTTCACATCCTCAACACCCAAGCCATAAAGTCAGTGTTTCAGCTACAATAGCTACACCTCGGAGAAATTATGGTTTACCAGCAAGGCGCATTGGATTTACTTAAATAGAAACAAATGATTAATGAGTAAGGCAAATATTCATAAATGATTATGATAAATTATTATAAATATGGTAAATAGTGATCATTATGTAAGCAAATGATTATGGGAATATGATCCACTGTAAGGTGTATACCTCTTTTGGAAACTGAGTTGTTCTTATGAAATGAGTACATTAAATGCCTTTTTTTTTTTCCTTATACCTTCCTAGCAGATCAGAAATCCAAATCCAATTCAAACTTCAGGAAGTTTTGTTCTGCAATAACCTCTCTCTGTGTGAAGAGATATTATAGTATCAGAGGTGAACTTGCACAAAGTCTTCATGAATAAATGTATTTCACAGTAGTTCACACTTGAAATGTAACTTGGCTTTCTTAATTAAATGGTGCAAAAAAAATGCAACGTTCCAATGCTACATTGCACAAGCTCAGTAACTATGTTTTTACCTGGCTATTTTTTTTTTTTTTTTAAGCATTAATAGGGTAAAAAGAAGAAATCTAATATATGTCTAGCTTAGTGATGGAGTTTCTTCTGAAATAACTTTGATAAAAAAAACTTGCAACGTTTGTGGATTTTTTATTTTTAGTTTTTTTTGCAATGCTTTCTAACTCCCAAAGTAATTTTCTTGTGCAGACATTATGGAACTCTAGGTTAATCTTATTGGTTTTAGGCTTCAGTGATTAAAGTAGCACTTTCTGCCTAGTTACTCAACAGCTCAGCTTCTTATATGAATTTGTTTATACCTCTGCACCTGAGGTAAGGATTTCTAACTTGTAATATGTTTTTGTGTATCACTACAAAGTCAGAGACAGCTCAACAGAAAAGATTACCACTTTAAAACTGTCACATATAAACTACAGTAATGTTCAAAATAATTCCAGCTCTATCTCCTGTTTTAAAGATAAGGAGGTAAGAAACAAGGAGATAAACAGATTTGGTCAAGATCCCACAATAATAATAATACTATGTCAGAGTACATAATGATTTCTGACATCTTGTATCTGTATCTCACATCCAACCCTAGAACCAAAGTTCCCATCACTGTTGCAAGTAGGGCTGTAGGACTTTGTATGTGAAGTCTTTACTGGAATATAGACTCACCTGGGTTAGAAACAAGTACTCATTTACAAAAGGTAGGAGAGACAACATAGGGAGAAAGAAAGAGCAAACAGGATCATTTTCCTGCTGACCCACAGCTCCTTACAGCCAACAGCTACCTCCTCTGCTGAGCCAGCCTTTATGGAAGAGACGGCCCTATGGTCAGGCACAAGCAAAAACACCACTCAGGTGTCCAGTAACTATTGAAAACTCAAAGTTAAAACAGCCTTGGAAATCAGGACAATTGTGCCCATGCCCCACACAGAGAGCAGGCGTCAGTGAGTCACCCCAGGCTACCTGTGGGTGGCCACATGGAGACCCCTCTCACACGCTGGCTGCACACAGGGGCCCTGCCGCCCCACAGGCCACCACCATGGAGACCAAGCAGCCAGGTGCTTCCCTCAGAGCCACCCCTCCAGAACCAGCCCAGGTGCCCCACCACCACCCCACAGGCCCAGCCCCATGGGCACCAAGGCCCCATGCAGCAGCATGGGGCAAGGACTGGATCAGGGTTGGCTACTGCACCCCTTGGCCTCTCCATGCACCAGCCTGGCCGCCACTGGGAAGGATCCATAGGAAAATGCTTTTTCCCGCCTGTTTAGCTATAGATAGCACTGTGGTAGGGGAGGCTTCACCTCCTTTTCCTGCTCTGTCTGAAGGCTCCTGCCCTGCCAGGGTGTCAGCAGTCTCCCCAGGGGCTTCTGTGGGTTCAGGACACTCCTTGCTGCCAGAAGTAATTAGCACAGAGGAAAGCTTGGTTTTAAAGAACCTGTCTACAACCTGGCTTTCCCTGAGTGATACCGAGACTTATGTCTTCTGAAGGCAGTACTGGATAACAAGCTTTCCCCACACAAACATCAAGAACTGGATACTTAAAAGTGAGGAAGAAAAAAGTAAATGTAGCAAATATAATGACATATATCCATCTCTGTACCAGTAAAAGCTATGAAACCTTATAGGCTGGTAACTTGCTGAAATAAAGTATCAGAAGCCAACAAAACAAGATTAACATCAAGACAAGATTCCTAGCTGCCTTTTTTTTTTTTTCATCGTATTATTGAAAAACATGCACGTCCCAGCTGTATTTGTATTTTCATGATTTATAAGTATTTTTTTTTAATCAAGCTTTCTCTAGTACACTGCTTTATGCCCAGCACAGCATTACATGAATAAATAAGGGTGCACTCAAGAAATACTTTGAGCATAATGACTATGCAAAATTAGGATGACAAGCAGAAACTCCTCTTACATTAAAACAAAACCTGATGAAACTCTTGTTCCACTAAGGACTTCATTGTACCATACATACAGAGACACACACAAAGGTATTGGCAAGGAAATGGAAGAGGTTCCTACTCGATTCCTGCAGGATACCTCATTAACACCAACAAGCAAAACTTTGATGACACTTACAATAACTTAGCCTAATAGGATAAATGCTAATGACTACCAACCATCAAATATCTGAAAACACAACATCATTCTACAGTTGTTAAGCATATACCATTTAAAAATACTTTAAACACAGATGATCTATATGACTTTCAGATTAAGTGGATAAAACCACTCACTGAAGATGCTCACAAAGCTTCATGTTCCAAGTTTTATGTTTTCTGTTTAGATAATTTTCTCCGGGAGACTCTGAAATACACAGGGATTAGACTGCAGTCCTCATTTTAAGCATTACTTTTGAATGTAACGTACAGTAATACAATAAATAACTAGCAACTAGTACATGAAGGGATGACTCTGAAGAAGCAGACTGAGATTTAGAAGAGGGGAAGAAAAAGCAGTCATTTCCCTGATCTGATAGAAGTCAGAAAGCAAGCTGAGTAAAAATGCTGGACAGATCCTAAAGGTCATGCAGTTACAGAACACATTTTGAAGCTAATCAACAGAGAGTTGTAATCTTCCAGAACAATTTTTCCATAAATAACTACAGAAATGCAGTATTCAGGCAAAAGTATGGCAACAAAGAAGTGGCTATAAATGCATGGACTACTCTTATCAGGAAAGATTTCTAGGTGCTGCTAAGGAATAAGGTCACAGAGTGGAGGGTGAACTCATCAGACTTTTTTGTTTGTTTAACAAAAAATATAACACACAACTGTAAATGAGGAAATGGAATGCTGTTTTGCAACCCTGCATTAAAAACTAAGAGTTGAAATACTACATACTACATACCAACTTAAAGGCCCAATTTCTTTCCCTCTCCCTACTCCCCCCCCCCCCTTTTTTTTTAAGAGGTGAGGGATATCTTGATTCTCACAAACTCAGATCTTGAGCACAGTCTGCAACAAATGTCTTCCACTTGTTTTGCTAGGTCAATCTAACAAACTCCTTTTTGCTATTAAAAACTGTTCCTTACTAAGGAAGAAGAGCTACTGTTGCATCCCAGGAAGCATCAGCATCCCAGCACTTAGCTAATTATCAGTAAAATTCATGTGAAATATTTTGCTGCTGTCACAAATAAACCCATTGTTAAAAAGTATCTGTTAGGGAGTTAAGAGATTGCTGTATTGACAGCAGTTAAAAAAACTGAACAATCAGGTCACCTCCATACATCCAAACACTGGATTGACACTCAGTTACAATACATGCTGCCCGTAGTTAGTTCTTATTCACTGTCAATAGTTACTTTTACATATACAAAGCAACTAGTCTTTCCAAATGGATTTCAGAGCCAGAAAGCATAACGCTTTCTGATTCCAGTGATATTCTATTCTCAGGTTATCAGTATCAGGACATTTGTCTGTGTATTGTTTGAGTTATAAACAGACAAGGATATCTGCTGGACTGCTAGAAAGCCAAGAGGTAGATTTGGATCATAACTTTCACTCTAAAGAGTAGCAAGTGAATAGCTACTCTTTAGAGTGGCATTTATGATCCAAAACGACTTCTTGGTAGATTAAATATGGGGTGGGTTTATGCCAGAGTAACAGACAAGCGCAAGAACAGTGATAGAAGTGAAGAAGAAACATGGGATAGACGTACCCCACACATCTGACTTTCTGAACAATTACTAACATGACTGACAAGCCAATACAGTATGGAGACCTCATGCTATGCACTCTTTTGACTATGCTCCCCAACCAAGAATGGAGGAATGAAAAACCACCTTGTGGTTAGAGAAGATTCCACGAAAGGACATGCTTTCCCTACATTGCTCAGGTCTTCTCTTCCAACATGGATGGATTTATGCATGAATTTGTATCTGTGGAGCATACATTTGATGCTTCACCTAGATCAAGTTTGAAAAGTCACTTTCCTGCACCAAGGGGTAATGAAACTACATTCTTCTGTACAAACCAGAAAACAAGAGCTAATGAGATGGCTAGCCTATAAAGACAAGATGAGAGTGATCAGGTCCTAGCTGCTCTAAGCTTCAGTAACATTCCTGGGAGTTCTTGTTCAGTGTCCTAGACTTGATTTTTGAACATTCTTTTTGACGTTCAGAGAACTCCTGTAGTCATGGAATGCTAATTTGAGAAAACAAACAAACAAAAAACACTCTTTTTTGAGAGGAAAAAAAACAAAAAAAAAACAAAAAAAAAACAAAAAAAAAAAAAACTTATCAGCCAGTTGTCAGGATAAGAATATAGCTTCAACTTCCAACATTTAGGAATCATAAGTCAATCTCTGCCAGCCAGGAAAAGGTTGGCTTCCAATGTTTCTTAAAATGGGCCAATCCACAGTCTTGCCAAATTGCTATATTTGGATTCTTTTTTTTTCTTCATGTTTCTTATCTTCTTAGGTTTTTCTCCTTCATCTTTGAGCTGCTATCACTTTCTCAGCAATTTCACTGCTGCTTGTGTTCTGCCTTTTATTGCCTTACACTGTTTTAGCTCACATCCCTTCTCATGCCTTAACAACATAATAAAACTGAGCCAAGACCACAGAGCTGTGCCCCAAATGTGGCCTGAAGCAGCAGGCTGAAGGTTACAGCAGGCTACCACTAGAACTAGCAATGTCAGTAAACATTTACTTATTAAATACATTCAGTGCCATGTGAAGACCAAAGGCCAAGACCATGAATAGATAATAATCCCGGTCTATTGCGAATCCGAGGCAGTTTCACTACAAAGAGTTTGTACAGACCTAGAAGTAAGCTTCACATCGAAAAAATGGGAAGAGTAGGGTGTTTTTTTTCCCATTAACAAGGGGACTTAAGCCCACAAACTCACTATCCTAAAACTAAATTTTTCTGTGTACGTTTTCAGGTTTATCAAATGTAATATGGTTCTTTAGTAATTGGAAGGTAGCTAACTGAAAAGAATTCAGACACCATATGCAAAAAAGGTACACATCTGACGTAAAGCCAAGATTTTAGTTCATATTAACTGCCTATCAAATAATAAAATTACAGATCTAATTACAGAACATTAAAGTCCTACTACTATAGAAGAAGCTTCAATAATACAGTTACAACTGCACACACAATTCCCAATTGCTACTCCTTTTCCAGTGCTATGGCCACTAATCTGCTCTTCTGCTGGGCCCTAAGGTTAACATCTTCACTCCTGGGCTGTGTGGAGAGCAGGAAATCACTCACGTATGTTCTTAGACCTTTGCTGGGTGGTTGATGTTTCTATGATATTGATGGTTTCTTCCTCTGTGGAGTTATGGTTAAGTGAGAAGGGGCATGATTTAATTACAATGAGCAACTCAGGCTTTGAAGGACCGTGAAGAGAATGTAGGCCCAGGACTGATAACCTTGAGTGATGTTACAACTAGAATATGCGGAACTATGTGCAGGAGGAGAGACGATATCACTCCATGTGAACAACACTGTTGTACCAATTCTATTAGTGCTAGAGACGCATGTACAGAGAAGCTAGACCAATCATAAGTTGTTGTCAGCACGTGCTGTTGTTAGTAGCCTACATATTCTTTGTTAGAACTTGCGATAAAGGAGAACAATTATATTTGCATCGAGGTTGGGTTGATATTCCGGGTCCATCCCCCATTCTGGCAAATATGCACATTCCTCCTCACTCTAGGATCTGCTTGCAGTCATTTCTGTATCATTGCTAGCAGTGTTCACTTTGTTTTCTTCACTTTCTGCTAAGGCATGTAATACACAAGTCTACCAGATGCACTACATGTGTGTTAAATACTTGCTCTTCTTACCCCCATAACTAGTTCACTCCAGCTTCCCTATGGGACTTTGATTTTTCTGAACTTGTTACAGCCCTGGATTCTCCAATGTAAGGGTAGGATTCCACAGCATGGCCCCAGCTTTCATGCCTCTGCTGTCATATCAAGCTTCTATTCCTCTACATTACTACATTATGATTATTTAATTTCACACAGATAAACTGCTCACTAAATACTGTGGGTATAACATGCATAACTAAGCAAAAAAGAAAATGATAGTCACCTAGTCATTGGAAAGAAAGTAACACTTTTTTTTTTTTTTTTTTTACTGTGAGGGCATGGTGTTAGCTCATGGACATTTTGGTGTACAGAAGGATCACAAGGCCCTTCTTGGCATTACTGTTTTTCAGTCAGTCCTCTCAGACTTGGAAACTCTCTTTATTGAATTTCCTGAGACTACTGTTGGCTTGTTTCTCTAGCCTTTGTCATCCTGCTCCCTGCCCAGTCAGCAGCAAGCCTGTGTTTTCTGTAGTCTTCTTTTCAATGGACTTGCTGAAGCCTTTTTTTTTCCCCCTTTTGCATCCCTTGACACATTCAACTCCATTCAAGCTTTAGCTTTCCTAAGATGATAGCAGCACAGCAGGGGTAAAGTGACAGTGATAACCTTGAAGCCAAAGTTTACAGATGAAGCTCCTTCTTCTGTTCCCTTCAAGCAGTAGAAATGGTGTGGGTTTGGGCGCTAGTAGAAAGAAAATCCTAGGGAAAATGGCTTTTCTGTCTGACCCAGTAGGACCATCCCCATGTTTTCAGTATGTTAGTGTGTGCTGTGTGTATGAACTCCAGGAGGCAAAGTGCCTCAGAGACAGTCCTAGAATTTTTGTGAATGTTTCTCTGTGAGGTGTTTCTAGAAGCCCCTCACAGTAGTGAGTTGTTTGTAAAAGATACAGTTTAGCCTAAAGTGTGGCTTGGATGGAAAGAAGAAGAGACAGAAAAAAACATCTCTGAATTGAGGAGCTACACTAGATAGCTGTTGTGCAAAGTGATCAGAAAGGCAGACTTTGCCCAAACCGGGAGGATAGATCAAACTGTCAGAAAAAAGTATGATAGCAATAATTGTTATAAGTCTCCAGGGCTCAATAAGGAAACTGGTCAGAGATTTGGGACTGACTTATGAAGAAAGAAGATACAACATTTATCATAAATTTCATTTAGCCTGACAGCTAGGAACAAAATATGAGATGTGGAAATGTTAAGAGACAGAATATAATTTGTCTTCACTGGCCAGGAGAGTATGCAAAAGAAAGAATTCAGTCTTTCTTGGTTTTAATAGGCACATACAGGGATATTGTTATATAATATAATGGAGGTGATGGCATAATATACCTAAGTTTATGTATCTTTGCTCTTTAAGAAAAATTGAGCCATTACTACATAGTATGCTAGCTGAAATTACGTTCAGGCCTTTAGAAACAAAAATTTATTTATAGGACCAAAAATATTGCCCACATGAAAACAAGTTTCTTATAAGACCATGCAGTCATTTAGATTGGAATAGACCCTTAGGATCAAGTCCAACTATAAATGATGTCCTACATCAAAATCTGGAAAAAAATACATAACACATACAAAAACTGATTAATTATAGTAAAGGGTTAACATAGGAGTTATAAAATCTGTTTCACTGACAGAAAGGTTTACTTCAATTCATTACACTATTACTAAAGCAACTGCATTTCTGAGTAAAATGCCTGTATGTACTACACCAAAAACCCATTTATTTCAAAAACTTAGTTAAAAAACAGATGGGGAAAAACAACAACAAAAGAACAAAACAACAAAAGGAGGCATGTAACTCATATAACCCTCCTGAAAATCACTGTCAGCCAGCAAAAAGTAGTCACTTCTCCCACTTAGTTCCCATGCTCCTACTCAAAAAAAAAAAGACTCTTTAAATAGGATTTTTCAAGTCTGCAGCTATAGTCCTTTGGGACCAATATCTATATGTATTTTAAAGCCTTTAATTTGAACTTCTACTCATACTGATACTGAAAAACTACTGAGCATAGTGCACAAAGTCAGATATGAAACACTGATGAAGGAATAAAGACAGAAGGCATACATTAGATCTCTTAGGTTGAAAAGAGACTGAACACAATGAGTCGATACTAGAAGAATTAGGAGAAAGCGAAATTTGTATGACATGGCAATTGAAGAGATTATCTACTACCAAGGCAAAACAGAAAAGCGGACAATAGCTAGGAAGCATGTAGATTCAATAAATTAAATAGGAAGCGAAAAAAGCAAGCAGTGGGAAAAATAATAGAGTGAGAAGATACACTATCAACTGTTTAAGAAAAGACTGCTGGGGAAATAGAGATGGGGATATAGAGATAGACATAGTAGAGATCCAGTAGGTATTGATTTTGGAAGCAGCTTCTTCAGCTGAAAACTTACATCCCAAGGTGTTACAAAATTGAGTCCAATAAACTTATAAAATAGGAAAAAGAACATGTGGTGAGGTCAAAGTGGGGTAAAAACTGAAAATTAGGAGAATAATGCAGAGAGCTAGCTCTGCAATGTGCAAAAAGAAGACTGTTAACATGATTGATGTTCAGCAGGAAAATCCTAGAAACAACACTAGAAAAGTCCTAACTAAGTTGCTGTGTGGAGATCTTAAATTACATGGACCAGTGACAACACTGCTGTTTTTACACAGGCAAAGGCTGGTGGAGTCTTCCCTGGCACCGGGTTCCACCTCAATGTAAGTGTATGATTCTTCATCGTAAGTAAATGGATGCAATCAGACCACCCACTGAGGCAGAATGGTGAAGACAGACACGGGGCAGTTGAAAAATGGGAAAAAAAATACTTCTAAAATGCAAAATAGACAAACTGTTTCTGAAAATGTGGTCAGCTCTGGTATTTCCCACCAACATTCACTGATAAAGATGTTGTAATGTTTTCCACATTATGAAATGCTGACTAAAGTATTTTAAAAATGAGTTATCAATGCATTCTACTGTTATGGAAATGGTTACATGGATTTTGTGAACAAAAAATTATTTCAGTGGCAGTGACTGCAGTTTTGGTTCTACAAGAAATTAAGTAATTTTTTCTAGTTCATACAGAAGAGGCAATATAAGACAACGTAATAAGTTTGGCTGTCTTTTAAGGTTTAATGTATAATTTATGGTATTAATGTTAGCATGGTTACTCAGCCAAACATTCTAATCTCTTGCAAAATCTGTTTGCAGAAGCTAATGTCCTACTTAAAAACTATTCTCTGTAATGTGATTTCTATTAATGGATAATTATTTAATAATAACATTCCTCTTTACGGAAGTAATATTAATCATATCAGATAGGTGAAATGCAAGCAATTAACTGTACACTTCAGTGATCTTATAAGACCTATCTACCAAATACTCTAGGGTGACGTGTGATACACTTCCAGGGATGGGGCATCCACAGCTTCTCTGGGCAACCTGTGCCAGTGCCTCACCACCCTCTGAGGGAAGAATTTCTTCCTTATATCTAATCCAGATCTCCCCTCCTTCAGTTTAAAACTATTCCTCCTTGTCCTGTCATTATCTGCCCATGAAAAAAAGATGGAGAGTGACTTTTTAAAGTACTTGCCAAAATCCCATGAACCCAGCTCCTAAAGACCTGAAGCCATCAACATGAAGAACACAGGTGTAGTGGAGGGCTGAGAACAGCACCAGTAAAAGAGGTATACACTAGAAATTATGTAATTTGCAATGGAAACAATGACCTAAAAGATAAACTTCCTAAAAACTCCAGAAATTCCAAAAGTCACCTGAAGCTACGTTTCACTGTTTCCTACCTAGATAAAAAAAATCATTGCATTAGAAGGCAAACCAACCCACAACTCTTCCCTTTAATGCTCCTGTATTTATTAATTAAATCTTTAATGCTACCTGTGGCCTTGTTGTTTTTAAGTTTTAATATTGGAAAATCTCTTTGCTTAGCAGTCTTCAACATTGTAAATTTTACTGAAATGCCATCATTCGTGAAGCCCTATTCACACTTAAGTAGATAAAATAAAATCTACTTACATTTCTTGGCACGTTAATTTATTACCCTAAACAATAATGTACACTGGTTAACATTTTAAAGTGTCAAGGAGATTTATTTAATTGCACTAGTATCTTTGGAGATAGGAATATACAGTTTTGACCTTCAGAATGGTCATATTAACATATAAAATGCATCTGTATATATTGAGCTATGTAAAATATTGGTTGTTAAATTCAAAAATATTTTGAATCAATTCATGTAAGACTAGATAACAAGAAGGAAGATGCAGAACTGCAGATTCAGCTAAATGCTGATTACTACAAGTAAAGAGATTTCAATCTGAATCTGAGAGTGGAATTCTACAAAAGCATTTATCTGATGTCATATATTTGCACCCAAACTGAAAACCAAACCAAGAAACAAAACCAACATCACTACAGTGAATTCCTACATTTCTATACCTTTTTAAACAACAAAACAAAAAAAAATCACCATTAAGTAATTAAATTTCAATTTAACTGAAAATGATAGGCATTCTAAGACTTGTCTCCTGAAAAACTAACCATGATTATCAATGGACATTTTTAATATAACTATTTGTCAATAAAAATATCAAGATAAACACCTTGAAACTACAAAAAAGATTATGGACATTTCAATGTTTTTACTCACTTTAGAACAGAGTATGTAACAACACACTGAGTACATATATGAGTATATGTAGCATACCTGAACACAGAATGATTCGTTGTGACAAATGCAACCCACCACCACTTCTATATGTGCCATGTAAGCTTCATTTTTTTTCAACTTGTAGAATGGTAGCCTCCAAATTTATACTAGGATTGTACACTCTGAGAGAAAGTCCTTACCTTAAAGATATTATGTAAATAAAGCCAGCAAAATAAAGCAGAAGAGTAGAGGTGTGAAGTGATTTGCCCACTCATAAGTCTGCAAGTTGGAAATGAGTGGCAAATTTGTTCCACAATAAATTTCTCTCCATGTACTGTGACATATGCCCATACACCCAGCAATAAATCCATTCTGAGGATTACCTGTTCTAATACCTGTTATTATAAAAATAAGTTTTCTTCAAAAATGCAAAATTGCTGATCATGTTTGTATTTCTGGTTTCTGAAGGTTTTCTTTCCATCACAGCATTTTTATTCTCTGTATCAGACTGCAAGCCAATGCATATCAGTGACTGTGGTCTGTACCTACAACATGTCCATAGGATGCAGTTAAAATCAGTAGGATTCTTCACTTCATGCCATTCTGTTTAACTTCTTATAATCATAGAATGGTTTGGGTTGGAAGGAACCTTAAAATCATCTTGCTCCAACACTCCCACACTGCCATGGACAGGGACACCCTTCCACCAGACCAGGTTGCTCAAAGCCCCATCCTGGCCTTGAGGTATCAAGTGGCATGATCTTCAAGGCTCTGGTAAAGTGTGTAAAACAAGTGTTAATCTTTCTTGACATAAAATAATAGCAAACCCAGACTGGCCAGTCCAATGAAAACACCCATTCCACATTTGTGGTACTGTTTATGTACATACATTGTACGGTACTTCAAGAAGCAGGGTTTCTGTTCACGTCAGGGCATAATGCAGGGTTGAACAAAGCAAACAGCTTTGCTAGACTGATTAGCACTTTGAAATTCAGGAGCCTTTAACCAGACTTGAGTATCACACTAAAAAGGGGTTAAACTGTTTTTACTATCAAAGCCCTGAATCCAGCTCCAAGCGAACTATTTTTGATACAGCTCTCTACTGGGCAACATAACCACATGCTTTATTTGCTGAATTAAATCAATGTTCATTACACCAGGTAAAATCCATACCTTTTGGACAGTTAGGTTATGACCCTAAAAGACAAATTAAACAGGAATGCAGCTGTTTAGATCAATTAAATGACCAGAGCACTCCCTGGTATGGTTCTGGCCCATGCCTACCAGCATTCTGCAAAACAGCTCCTGGATTCCGCTTTAGAGTGAGACTGTTCCAGAAAAGGCAGCCAAGATAGTTTCCATGCAGCCTCCCTGTTTTGGGCATTAAAAGAGCACAACTAATGTAACTTTAGAGTATTCTGTCTTGTTTGGCCTGAGGACCTAGAAACATTTGTGGCTTGCAATTCTTCAGTAGTATATACCTTCTACCAGTCTTTGTACCACCCCATCTTTGGAAGATAAAGGCTTATCAGAGGATATAGAGTCCGTAATAAACAAACGGAATTACAATATTTGGTAAAAATACCTGAAGCAACTTTAATTTTGCTTCAAGTGTTGGTCGACCAGAAGGCGTTTGATACCTGTAAACTCAAATCAAAATGGGTTGAAAACACCAACATTTCTTAATTTAACAGCCTCCCTAAAAGAGTGTTGAGACTGGATGGCTGCCTACCCACATTATCTTTAAATTTGCATGATTCTTTTTATCACTTGTTAGTTTATAAATAGAGTTGTAGTAGGTTTACGTGGCATGGTTTTAGTAGCAGGTAGTCATAGGGGTGGCTTCTGAGAGAAGGATCTAGAAGCTGCCCCATGTTTGGTAAGGGCCCCTCTGCTGACTAGAGCTGAGCCAATAAGTAATGTTGTTTGCGTCTCTGTGAGAGCATATTTAAGACAGGGAAAAAAAAAAAAAAAAAAAACACTGTGACACACAGCAGCTGGAAGAGAGAGAGGAGTGAGGAACAGCCTTGCAGGCGCCAAGGTCAGTGAAGAAGGAGGGGAGAGGTGCTCCAGACACCAGAGCAGAAGTCCCCTGCAGCCTGTGGTGAGGACCATGGTGAAGCAGGCTGTCCCCTTGCAGCCCATGGAGTACCACAGTGGAGCAGGGTTCCACACTGCAGCCTGTGGAGGAGACCACAGTGGAGCAGGTGGACCTGCACTGACAGACTGCGGCCTATGGAAGACCCCTGCCAGAGCAGATTCCAGTCTGGACCTGCAGCCCGTGGACTACACAGGAACAGGTGACCTGGCAGGAGCTGCTGCCCATGGGGGACCCAGGCTGGAGCAGTTTGCTCCCAAGGGATGGACCCTGTGGTATGGACCCATATCTGGAGCAGTTCTTGAAGAGCTGCTGCCTGTGAGAAGCCCACGCTGCATCAGTTTGGCAAGGACTGCATCCCGTGGGAGGGACCCCACAGCACAGGGGACAAGAGTGACAGAGAAGGAGTGGCAGTGAAGAAGCGCTACACACTGACCATAACCCCCATTCCCCCACGCTGCTCAGGGGGAGGAGGGGGAAGAGGGTGGATGGGGGGAAAGGCGCTTTTAGTTTCTTTCCTTTGTTTCTCACTTCTCTAGCTTGTTAGTAATAGACACTAAATCTTACTATCTCCCTATGCTGAGTCTGTTTTGCCCATCACAATAATTACTGTGCCATCTCCTTGTCCTTATCTCAACCCTTGAGTCCCTTTCATTGTATTTTCTCCCCGTTCCTCTTTGAGGAGGGTGAGTGAGAGCGGTTGTGGTGGAGCTCAGCTGCCCACCCAAGTAAAACTACCACAAGAGTTCATCTTGCTTAGTTCTGGTGTGTGCATAACAGTCAGTTATTTTTTTCTTTTAGTCTTTAACCACCCATACATACTATTAGCAGTAGCATCTTTGTATGAATTTCCAGAAACACCTGTTACATAGGAAAACTTCTATGCTCACATTATGTTTAAAAGCATCTACCTAAGAATTCAGATTTTAAAAGTGTCATATTAGGTAGGCTGTTATGCAAGCGTACCATACTGTCTTTCAAACAGCATATTCCTATTTCTGGTCCTCTGTTTGATTTCATCTACAAGCTAAATACTGCTTAGGTAGTAAGATGGGACTTCAATATTATTTTGTATTTGCATTATCAATATGGACAACTAGTCCTAGCTATTTCTAATGCTAACCAAGAATAGAATTAGTCATTTACTGTTGGACTATATACTATATATATATACTATAGGTGCTCCAACAATATGCTTATTGTTGCATATAGTCAGTCACTTAAAGAGTTTAAGATTCAAAACACGCCCATGAAGCAAGAAGGGGTTACTGCTCCCGCTTCAGATGGAGACTTTCTGCCCTTAACTGAAAATGTTATTTGAATGCTGTAAGGACCATACTCCAAATTCAAAAAGTATGTATTTTTTTTTCAGAATTATTGGTCATTCACAGCTCTCATTCTCAGTGGAAGCTGTGACTACTCTATACCTCTGCTATTTAGGTCCCATGTAGCTTTCATAAGGAACATTTTCATGTTATGAATATTATCATTATATTGATTAGACATGAAACTAATTCAGTTGGTCCAATTCAGGTGAGTATTGCTGGTCTTAGTTAAATAAGAAAAGGTTTTTTGGTGTTTGCTTACTTATGAAAAGCTACACATAAAGGAAGCCACTAGATCTAGCAATAAGTAGTCATTTTGATAGTTTCAGTAGCCACAGAATACACTGTACATGTAATGCAGTTTCTACTGGAAGAATGATTCTTGCAAGGTGTTATTGGCCTTTACACAAATACAGAAGGCATGGAACCATAGAACAGAGTATCAGTGAGCAAAATTTAGAATACACAGATTTTTTTCACATTTTCTCTTCCCTAAACAGGTTTTTAAAACCCCAGGAATTCATTAAAAAAGAACATTGTTGATATTAGAATCTTTTTCTTAAAAAAAAAAAAAAAGCAGTAAATGTTTCTAGAACATCAGTCAGTGTTTCCTCAGATGAGACAAGCATCCTATTAAATGGTCATGCCACAACTTACTTTAAGCTTTTCAATTAAAGCTCTCCCTCAAATTATTCCCATGTTTAACTACTTGGGCATTATGAATACCACATTTCTTGAGATTTATAATCTAATTTGTCCCATGAGGGTTCTGATCATAATTCAAGCAACTGCAACACATACCAGAACATGAAAAAGCAAGCTTGATTTACAAGAAATCCTGAGTAGACACAAATTCTGCATTTTCTAAATAGCGTACATTAATAATTCAAACAACAGAACGATGTAGTGTAACAGATATTACATTATTATATGTTTTTGAAGTCTATAGCTTCATTCTACATTTTTTTGTATGATTTACTATCCTTTCTAATAGAATCCTATTCTGTGAATTCTCATTACATCTTTAAAAACAAAGTTTTTAATCATCATTTCAACAGAAATCTAGCATCTCTGAATTTCATTTACAATATTTAGTCCTACCCATGGAATCATTAATATATTAAATGACACTATTTTGATAGCAACATTTTGTAGCCCCCAACTGAACAAATTTCCAAAGAATCTGGTAATTGAAAACTTACTTTGTTGACTTCAGAATCTTTTAGCCTGCCTGTAAGCCAGAGATAGTTTAATCTTCAAAAGGTGTGGTAGTGGCAAAGTTACTGTTCTTAGTTTGTGTGTATATATATACACACACACAGAATATAGTGTCAATAAAAAAATATAATTGACCCCATATAGTTATCACACATTTTACTGAAGAGCTATTGCTGAATGACAAATTATGAAAATTTACTGCCATCCTTTCATGCAATTCAGGTGATTGTAAGAGAGATGATGTTACAAACAACACAGTAGGTATTAATCTAGCTCCTGGGCTGTAATATTTCTCTGTATGCACCCCTAACCTATATATGTGAAGCCTTTATTCTTTTTCTTTACTTCGGCCTATTAAGACTTATGCTAGTAACCATTTTTTTCCATCATCTTTTGTATTTCTCCAGTCTTGCTATATTACTTTTATTCAGTGCAAGGTTCCAAAAGTAGTTGTCCATAATTTATCTTGTTCAAATCATGCTGACATTAAAATTAGTGATCTAAAGACTTAACCTCATAATTGACATCTGAACTTTTTTTTCCTTATTTCCCTTAAGGCTCCTTATATCACTGAAACTAAACTTTTACATTCTCAGCATCTTCAGATATTCCCTAATAAAACTTTCTTTTCATAGCTGTTAGAAAATTTTATATTCTAATTATTCAGTACTTTTTTTATTCTTATTAAAGATAGGTAACTTAATTCATGGTGTTAGGTTTGGTTTTATGTGTTTCTTTTTTGTTTATGATTAGTTTAATTCCCCATTTATCAGTCAGGACATTTTATCTTGCTGTATTTCTCCTGACTGGCTTGTGAGAGACCTTCCCCTTAACTCCTCTAAGCCTCTGACGTGTTACTCCGCTCTTCCATTTTCCCTACAACATCTGTGAATGTCACATTGGAGTCTTACTCTCATCTGTCTGCTATTTTCCCATGTTTTGTTTAAAGCTGTAAAGCAACAGCTTAAGAACTAAAAACCTAAGGAGACTTTTTTTGAAGGGACTGTGACACTATGCTAATACTTCATCTTGAAGATCTACTGATGTAAGAGAAAAACAGATCTTACATAGGGCTCATTACAGAATCCCTGCAGAAGGCCCTAGTCCTCTCCTGATTTCCAGGTTGCATGACCAGTTTTATGGTGGTAACTCAGCTCTGCTATCATCCCTTTTCCTGAAACACCTGAAACAATCTACTTGCATTGCCATATTATGTGAGCTCAGAGCTTCTTGTGCCTGCATTATCCAGGTGTTTACTAAGTTCACATGTATTGCAATTCACACTAACTTTGTACTACTTCAGACTAGCTAGCCATTTAAGATAATTTATTTCCTTCTTTTGATCATAAAGGAACTGTTCTGAATAAAGTCACTGTTCCTCTAAAAAAAACCACAAGATGTTAGCAGGGAACAGCAAGGGCAGACTGCTGTGTAAGAGACAGGAGCCAAGCACAAGGCAGGCAGAGTCCTCATAGCAAGAAGTACAGTCCCACAGTACCAGCTCATGGTGAGCATGGCAGGACCAATGACAGTAATGAAGCTCAGGGAAAAGTACAGATCAACAGACAAGTCCAGTGTCAAGTCAAGTACAGCAAGGAAGTCATGTCAGAAAGCCAGGTTCTGGATCAACACAGTGCAAGGCCTAACACGGCTATGGGAGCTGCTATGGTAGATCAGGTGAAGACCAAGGGCAAGAACCACACCTTACACACCAGCTGCCAAGAGAGAAGGCCTTTTACCACAGCTTCTAGTGCAGCTTTCTGAAGGGCTCTCTCTTCAAGGCTACTATGGGCACTACCCTCTGCATGGGCCCAGGCAGCCTAACCCAAGGAATGTGTTTAAAGGTATGACTATTGTGTAAAGAAACTTGTGAAATACACATAGGACCTGAATTATTTAGGAAATTATTTTAAGGTAGGAATCCAAAACAAAGTATTTGTCATGAGAGAAGATGTGAAAATTGAGGCATTGGGTCTTGGAAGTATTGGCCTTGTGGCAACAGGAACTGTTTGACTCCCTCATCCCCACCTGAGAACATGTCAAATTTTATTTTTCTAGCCATCTGGGCTTGAAGTGGTTTGAATGGAGTTGTGTTCCTCTTTCTGTCCTCCTCCCGTGCTAGTTATGTGTAAAAAAAATCCCGTCTACAGAAACCTTCCTCCTACCTTCTGGACATAACATTAGCAAGGACTACACAAACCATCTGCCACCTTTTTTTAATCACTCAGTTTAAATAGATGAATCTTCACTCTGTTCACATAATTCCTCCATTATAACTATCTTGTAATTGATTATACAAATTTGTACTGTTCTTGATGGATATTTTAACTAAAAATACTTTCTATGCTTTCTTCAGGAAACTGATTTGGGATATTACTAATCTTCAAGTTACTGGAAGAGGAAGTACTTGAAGAAGCAACTACCTCAAATTCCTTCCTCTGTCAAAAATTGCACTTCCATGTAACTTTACGTTATTATGATGATATCATCAAGTGAAGGCAGAGAGTTTGTTCACAGAAAGTTACTTGAAATACACGATTTATGTAGAAGTGGGTTTAAGCTTTCCCTTCACCAAGACAATTTTGCCTTTAGAATAAGCCATTGAAAATTAGTATTACTAACAATTCTCTGAATCCAGAACTTTGGCTATATAAGAAGTGTAGAAGTGAGATTCATATGTTGAATAAACCCATTGTTTAACACAAAAAACACGGTTCATGCTATACTGGATGCAATCACTTTTGTTTATATGGAAATGAACAGCTATTATTTTTATGATCTGATTCCCTTTTCTTACACAATTTACACTTCCATATATTCTCCTTTCCTCACCTACAAATCAAGTGTTGTCCTGCTGCTTTTCAAGATGTCCCTATTCCAACACAATCCATCTCAGAGCTATTTTAACCATCTTCTTGCTTTTCTTTGTCCAGACAAATTATGACAGTTTTCAGACACTACCTGCTCCTCAATTCTGTCCACAAAGTGATTAGATAGCTGTGTAAGCAAGACTTTTTAAATCTAAGACTCCATTTAAATTCTGCCTGTTCTTCTCTAGACAAATGCACATGTATTAACACCATGGCAAAGGAAAACATCATGGATCATCTCTATCCACCAATATCAAAGGCATTTATTGTGCATCTCCTCTTACACACATACTGTGTTTGGATATCTCCCCAACACTGCTAGCAAAAAAAGTCCAGTCAAACACTTGGTGTGAAGTTAATTACTTTCTTGTTTGCTCTATAACATTCATAGCCAGTTCTACATACCCATGCACCTTTTTTTTGTTTTGTTTCAGTACCACTCTTTGAATAGCTTTTTTCACCCTGGTATTGCACTCTCCTTACCCTTCACCACTGGTATGACAGAAGTTTCCTAATAGCCAATGTTACCTGTATGATATGTTAAGACACTTTTAGTCTCATTCTGCTGAAAGAAGCCAGAACACTGGCAAAAAGATCACTAGCTTTATCCAGCAGAACTTTTATACATAAATATCAATGTATATACTTATGTCCTATGAACACATTTAGAGTGTAACAGATTCAATCACAATGAAATGGTACTCCGTACAAAACTTTTGCAGTGCCCTCTTTAATGTATTAATACTTCCTTGTATCTACTGAAGTCTTTTATATAAACTAAAACTGCATTCTCATTCTTTCCATGGCAGCATCATATCAGTGACATAGATTTAGGCAGTATACGAGAATCCTGATTTTTCTTTGTTATTGAACACCTCAGTCCCAGTCTGTAGCCAATATTCTTGTTATTCCTCTGTAGGTCACCCAGTTTTTACTAGCTGTTATTACTATGCTCTGTTTTGGTAGAGCTGTTAACCTTTGCATCTGCAGGTATCATCAGCCCATTTCTACTTTTCCTTCTGTGAAGATTGACTAAAAATATACTTCCCAAAGAGTTATTTATTTAATGATAACCATTAGGAATCTTACCCCCTGTAGCTTTCTCTCAGGTACAACCTTGGCTCATTGAGCCAGTTTTTCCAAACTGAGACAAAAAACTGCCTAAGTGCTGATTTTTAACTTTAAGTCATCACTTCCTATTTGACACTACTCTAGATGTTTTATGGATGACCAAATTGCAACTGCTAAACTTGGCATGCTCAAAAACAAAAGAAACAAGTAGAGGAAGGGAATCTGATATCATTTTTCTGGTATATTTGCTCAATACCCATTTATTTCCATATACTTTTAGATTTTAAGTTGAGCTTTTATGTTCAAGCCAATCTAGTAAGACCCAAACAGTGAAGAAATATGCTCTAAAACCCATTCATGTCCTGTCCTACTTCCATACAAACCTAGCTTTGATCCTATGTTTAATACAGGCTTAAAAAATAACCTTAGAGCATTAATCTTCTCCCTTTCCAATTAAAAAATCCATTTTACTTGATTTAACCTTTTAAAATAGTCCATTGAATGAGTTTGGTTACCCTTTGCCAGCTTCTCCATTTTAATGTTTTCTGACTGTAGTGTAATTGACCTAAGCACACAAAGTAAGTCATTTCATTGACTGAACTTCTAAGATAATATAATACAATTTCTTTCCTCTGTTATTATCAGTAGTAATACAGGCCAACAAAACACTTATTTCTTTACTTACTTCAGTAGGCACAGCAGAAACACTGAAGATACAGAAACTTTTCAGGTATCATGTTGCAGGTTAGTCCAGCAAGGAAGAAATACATATACATACGATTAATCATTGTCGATGCTGTTTTTTTTCCAGGAAATAAAATTACTCTATTCATTAAACTTGGTGAAAACATTTGTTGATTCTTCAAGTTCACTCTCCATCAGTAGGAATTCTACAGTCACAAACAAAGGAGTTACCCATAAAAAAATCTCATTGTATGTTTGAGATGCAGTCAAGCAATGTGATCTAAATAGAAAGAGTTTGAGTATCAGTGAACTCACCATCTTCCTTAGTGAGAGGTTAAATACAATAGTATGTGCTAAATACTTTTTTCCTGAAAAAAAATCTCCACCACTCACCTCCTCACATTTCCATAGAGCTGTTAGCACTGTGAACAGCACACAGACAAAACAGTCCGTAGTCTCCTTCTCACCTTAACTCATTCCCCTCTACAATCCTAGTTAAAGCATAAGATAGCTCATAGTCTACTATCTTTGAAGCTCAGAACAAAAAGTCTTTGGAGCATCATTTTATAGACCTGATAAAGGACAGGCAATTACTGTTAATTACTGAAGTTTTTCCCTCCAAATTAAGTTACTGTAGCTCTAGCTCCTCTGAACCCACACTTGTCCCATTTCCTTTACCTCCTATAGGTCAGATACCTAGTTGAGCAACAGAATCCATAAACAGCAGTCTTGAACACTAAATCTGACTCAAGCTCAGTGCAGTTGTACAAAAGTTGAAAAACAAAACCAAGCTTTTCATGAAGCACAAAATAGACTATTGTCCTGGTTTCAGTTAGGACAGTTATTTTTCCTCCTAGTAGCTGGTAGGGTGCTATGTTTTGGATTAGGATGAGAAGAGTGCTGATAACATGCTGATGTTTTAATTGCTGCAGAGCAGTGCTTATACTAAGCCAAGGACTTTTCAGCTCCTCACTCTGTCCTGCCAGCGGGCAGGCTGGGGGGGGGGGTGGCAGCAAGAGCTGGGAGGGGACAGCCCCAGGACAGCTGACCCAAACTGGCCAAAGGGGTATTCCATACCATCTGACGTCATGCTGAACAATATATAGGGGTGGCTAGCCAGGGTGGGGGGCCAGCTCTCAGGGTTGGGCTGGGCATCGGTCAGCGGGTGGTGAGCAATTGCATTGTGCATCACTTGTTTGTACATATTATTATTTTCTCTCTTAAATAAACTGTCTTTATCTCAACCCACAGGCTTCACTTTCCCGTTTCTCTCCCCCATCCCAGAGAGGGAGGGGGGAGGGTGAGCGAACGGCTGTGTGGTGTTTAGCTGCCGGAGTTGTTTAACCACATCACCCACTGAGGGCTTGTCATCCTCTTTCCAGGCCATTATTGCCAATGAGCTGGCATATGACGATGGTGCACTCCTTACAAACTTCCGCCACATGGGTTGTGTACACTTGACTTCATCTGGATCTACGGGTATTTGTCCATTGTCTGGGTCGGTATAGATCACCTCCCGTACGGCTAATTCCCTCAGGTACTGGATTCCCTTCTCCATAGAGGTCCACTTGCCTGGCAGACATACGAGTTCTTCCTTGTAGGGATACCTTTCCCTTACACCGTACAGGATACGCCTCCAGAGGCTGTAGGATCGTACTCCTTCTCCAATTGCTTTGTCAATGCCTGCGTCTCTAGCAAGGGATCCCAGCCGACTGGCTTCCCTGCCATCTATATCCACATAATTGGTCCGGTATCCCAGCACCGGAGCAGCCAGGTGACAAGCTGCTCACCTATGCAGCGACCAAAATCTTTCCATATATCTCATAGCTCACGCTGGTATAGGCTTCGGGAAACTAGTGTTGCCTTTTCAACATCCCCATCTTCATCGTCCTGCATCCCTGATGGCCCAGCCTCGTCTTCTCTGCGTTCTAAACGACCTGAGTCTCTATACCATTTTTTCACCTTGTCTACAGGGGCAACTTGTACTGCTACAGGTCATTTCTCTGACTCAGCCACAGAGTCTGCCACAGTGGTTGGAATACAGTCTGCAGGGCCAACTTGCACTGCAACAGTTCGTTTCTCTGGCCCAGCCACAGGAGCTGGAGCAGCTGCAGTTTGTACATATTATTATTATTTTCTCTCTTAATAAACTGTCTTTATCTCAACCCACAGGCTTCACTTTCCTGTTTCTCTCCCGCATCCCAGAGAGGGAGTGGGGAGGGTGAGCGAACGGCTGTGTGGTGTTTAGCTGCTGGCCGGGTTAAACCACAACAACTATAGAACTAGTTTCCCAGAAAGTTTTTTTCTTCCATCTGTTCTACCCATTTCATTTGTTCTTGGTAGTACCAACACAAGTCGCTTTATATTTTGAAGTAGTTTCATTCTATGAATCCCTTACAGAACATTCATATATGCCGTTCTGTAGCCTGTACATGCCTGTACATTATTTTGAAGTGTGACAGCTTGCACCAGATTCAAAAATCCTTTTCTGAATGAACATGTTCAATAGAACTACATTCAGTATCCAGCTTTGCAAAACCCAAACCAATATGGCTAATTATAATACTCTAGATTATTCCTCTCTAGTCAGCTTTTGACCAGTCTTGTTCCAAAATTAATACATGTACTTTTGATCTTTTAGGTTAGGCTGAGTGACACTTTAACAAGTCTTTAGTAAAATCTGGACTACATTGCTGTCTGAGATTAATTTTAGAAAAACCTTTCAAAAAACCCATCAGATACTTTGACGATACCCATTCTTTGTAAACCCATGATAGCAATTGATTCTCATTCTTAATTCATTTTCTAACAGTTGGTATCCATATCCCTTACTGTGGATTATTAACCAATTTATATTGAAGTTCCCATCCCATAGCTGAAATTAACAAAATTATTGCTTTAACACATTTTTTGCTTTTTTTTTTCCTAAAGGTGCATCTCCTTATTAGTTAAAAAGAACCAAACAGCTAATTGGTGCATGGTAGTTGGTAAAATTTTCATTAAGAAAGCCATATACTCAAAACATCACACATTTATTAGAGCTCAAAATGATATTTATTTTTCAGTAGCCCTTTTCAATGTGGGAGTACAAAGTGGGACCCATGGGTGACCCCATCTCAACAAACACCCTCACAAGCCAGATATACAAAAGCACAATATGGGAACATCATGGGCACAACGAGGTACAGGAAATAAGCTACAGTGACAGTCCCAGACAAGTCAAAGAAATGAATGAGTCCCAGAGTTTCTCCCAGAAGTCCAGACAGGGCCAGTACCAGTAAGGCTACAACATGGGTCTGTCCAGGAGATGGGGCCAGAGACAGAAAATGAGACAGGCACACCTCCAGCACAGAGCAGTTAAGATCTCCTGGTGCACTAAGAGTTCTAACATTTAACTAAGCTTTTTCACATTTGTGTTTTCCTTCATAATGTAGCCTAAACATTTTCACTACTCAGAGTCTATTTGTATTGGATTTGCATTAAAAAAATCTTAATGAAATCTTGGACTTCTGAGCTAAGTTTTAAAAATAAGCATAGAAAGAAATGAAAGTATATGACTATATGATTTTTGATCTCATTCACCAATTGTTTCACACAGTTAGCTTTTGCATCACTTCTAAAGCATCCCCTGATATAAATAATCCCAGCCAAAAAAAAAGTTAAATACTTATTGTAGATACTTATAAAATGTTATCACCTAATTTGACTATAATTTTACTTAGGTATCTGTTCATCTACAACTTTTATCCAGTATTTATCTGAGTAATAGCTTCTGAATGGAAGCAGTGTAAACAAGATTTGATTACCAACCCTCCAAATTACTCTAGTTATCAGGTGACAGGGATCAGACCACCAAGCAGGTGTATGTGTCTCCAAAGCTTCCCTGCCATGTGTAGTCAATTTCTAGGTATGTGTTGAAATGGACCTTGAAAAGCAAAACCATGTTCCTTCAATCACATTCATACTCTCGTACATACCAGCAACTCCATCACCATGTTTCCAAAATGTGTTGAAAAGCACCTTGTCAATGCTTTTTCAAAAGAGATCATGTAATATTTGGAAGTATATAGCCTTTGCCTACTGCACTGTCTAAACAAAGATCAAGTTTTTCAAGACCATTTCCTTCCCTCAAATGCACAATTTAATGTAAATACTAGAGAAACTAGAGAGACTTCTCTTATTTTTTGTGTATGCAAAGGCATACTCACTCTATTTTGGAAAGAGGAAGTTTGCAAGCATAATACTTCAAAAGCGAGGCAAAGACTGATTTAGAGACAGTAATAATTGTATTACTTTCAATTAGCGTTGCATTCCTTAAAGCATCACTGAACTGACCCTGTCTGTCACAGAATCAGGAAAGGAAGAATGAGGCAACACAGGTGACAGTCACACCACCACCACCCTTCTGTAACTAATAGTCAGTCTCTTGCTACCTAATACTTCCTCCCAACCTTCTCTCCCAAGAAGACCTTGCCTCACTAACTTAAATAAGCAGTTTTTGCTGCTGTCTTTCAGATCAGTGGCTCAAATATGCAGTCTTGTGTAGGTATCAGTTCAACAAGATGGGACATGCTCACCAAGCAGAAAGATGGAAGGACAAATGAAATAAAGGAAACCACGGTATTACGTAGTAATTGATGAATCACTGTGAGTCAGTTACAACTCAATTATTTCAAATATTCAGTAAAAATAGGTCAATTTCTGCCATTTTTAATGTAGCTTTGTTGTTATCTTCCTTAGGAAAATGCTATTTGTAACATGAAAACAGCTTATAAAATAACAGGCTTCTCCCAACCATTAGTAACAAGTTTGATCCAAATTATAAAAAAATATATTTTATTCCACACCTAACATGCACTCCCAGTTCTCCACCTGCACATTAACTTATTAACATAAATATACAGTTAACAGAAATGAGTACTTAACATTACTGATCAGATCAGTGTAGCAAGGCCTTGTGATTTAATCTGAGTTGAACCTTTAAGAAGAGTTACCTTTAAAAAATTTGCTAAGGAAGCTGCAGATAGAGGAAAAAAAAGAAAAACAGGATATGTATGAAAAGGATGAAAGTGTTATATTAAAAGTACAAAGCCTCAAAACAGTTAAGTCTTCAAGATCTCTCAAACGTATGTTCTATCATACATTCTTTATGACCCTTTTGCTCAGGAATGATACACCAGTGAGAGTATTTGACCTGGAAGTGACAACAAGCATTTGGAATTACAAGGCCTTCATTAGTTACAAGCACACTCCTAATTTAGGACTGCTTGCAATCAAGGGGTTCTTCTGAACACAGGGTAACACTCTGACTTCCTTACCTACCACCTGGTAAGCAAGCATACAGACAGATGCATATAGAGACATGCAAAAATCCAGTGCCTGCGTGAAGCTTAAGTTTCATGTGTGGAGTCCAAACCCAAGTATAACAAAAGCAGAACTGTTGTAAAAGCAGAACTGACAATTTAGATTTATTAGAAATAAAATTTAGCTTCATCTCTGATGTTTGAAGATTTAGAACAATAATCCTTTAACACTACCTAGGAAAGTGATTTAATACATTTACACCACCATCCAATTGTTCAAACAAGCCTACAGACATGGAGATCTGACTTAACAGGAAAATGAAATGCAGACAGTGCATTTAGCCACCAAAAATAAGATATTTTACATACATAGAAATACTCTAATGCTAGAAGAGAAGTAGCTGTGAAGTGTAAGATCTTACAGGAAAGGAATTTCAAACTTTATTTCAAAGCAAAACCAGGTTCCTTCACTCACATTCATACTCTTGCACATACCAACAACTCCACCACCATGTTTCCAAGCAATCTGGCTCCAGAACTGATGAACCCAAGCACTCTGACCAGTACTGAAGCACCAAGGCATGTGTCCAGTGGTAAAGTCAGGCTTGACAATGACACTAAGTGACAAGAGCTTTTCAGGCCTCCTAAAGTCTGCTAGGTTCTTCGCAGATTGGTGTTTATATCCTGCCTTCACATGTGCCTTTGTTAACCTTTAAGACCTGACAGTGATTAATAATCTTTTACCTTTCCACCCTGTCTCATCTGTGTGTCATCAGGATTTTCACAGTCCATCTCTTCATCTGGGTGTCTACAAACCTCCAATCCTAGTTATTTTCCAGCCACTAATTCTTTGTTTTAATCTGGCTGAAGCCTTTTATTTCAGGCTGTACCTTGCTTTCCTGATCTGGGAAATCATGAAAAGAAGCTACAAGGATGTGTGCTGCTATTCTGATGAACTGCCATTAAAGTCCATCTGTTGTCAAACCTTCTGCATTCTGGTAATCCTACCACTAAATATTAGCCTTCTTTCTCCATTGTTGTCAATCCTAACATCACTATTAGAAATCTCTCCATGAAACAGACATCTGACATTTTATAACTGCAGTAAGCTTACCAGTGCCCTAACTACCACAAAATTAAATTTCACGATTTTAACAGTTGCTCAAAGCCTTGCTTAGAAATGTGGGTGATCCCAGAATTGCGTTCTGTCCAGTTGGTTGCCTAAACTGCTATTTCTGAAGTACTTGCAACTTTAATTTTTTTTTGTTTTGTTTTCTAATGGCTTTAAATCAGTTTTAAGTATAAACAGCTCATACCTCTTACAGAGGGTTCTAGACACTCATTAAAAGATTAAATGCAATTAGACAATGATGTAGATTCTTAATAGGGTCATAAAAATATACTATCAAAAAAGGTCAGTAGTGCCAGCCAGAATATATAGACTGACATAAGTTAAATGAAACTCTGCTATTATTCAAGCTAGAAATTGAATTACTTTATTACACAGAATTTATGAAAATAAGTAATTGAATTGACATTAAAAATAGAAACAGGTAAACTAAGCATGGTTTGCGTAAATTCCAAAACCTTATTTGATGCATCCCACTACTATATTTTTAATATTGAAGGTCATAAAAAAAGGAATCTTCTCAAAACAGAAACATAACATGAATTTCATTTCCATGGGCTACTGGGCTAATGACATTACTGATAAACTACATCAGGGCTGGCCCTTGCATCTTTCAAGGAACTGGGGGAAATACATACAAACGCTTCCTGTGGGTTTAATGAGGACAGCACAAGGATCTGTGCAGCTTGGCCAGGGCTGATCCATTACTTGGCACCTACAGTCTTTAATACTCTCACTCATTCTACAGCATTACCTCTGTAAAACACAGAAGCCACAAGTATAAGGATGCTGTGCATATTTGCTTTGAATGATTCATTGGAACAGCAATAAAAAAAATATTTCAATGTATTGAACTGTTAGATTTCATTGCCATTTGTTAACAGCATGAACACTTATCTCCAAAAGGCTAAGGGGTTCTGCTGCTCAAATGGCTTCTGCTATTACACAAATCAGGAAGTTAATCTCTTGCTGTACTATCTGCTATTGTGTGTATTTCAAGATTCTTCCCCTAAAGACTGCAGGTTGCATGATGAAACACGTACAATTTAGATATGCAGCACATCATAGAAAACACTGAAGCAAGATAATGAATTTAATTATTAAATATTGTATTGCTGGAATGCAGGTTGGCTGGGATTCATTTTGTATTCTGTATTGAACTACAGAACTATAACTATTACTGTGTACAAATTGCTGTGCATAACCCTTCTGTGCCAAACACGGTCTATTAGCACTGCCTGTAACAGTGTTTATTATAAGCAATTTCTTTGAAAATACAGATTTCAAAGCATCTATTAGACTCTTGTTATGCTTTGACTATATTACTGTTCATACCCTTCCTCAGTAACTAACTGCATGGGTTATTTCCTTCATCATTTTCCTTCTTTTGTAATTTCATTCAAAGCATATTCACAAAGGATACTAGAAAAGCAGCACAGCTTAGTTCTTGAACTTTCCTAAATATTTACCAGAACTTGAGAGCCAGAGGAAAAAAGTTCTGTAGTCACAAAAAAGGACAAAATGTGTCCAGAAGAATAAGCAACAATAAAAAAAATCTATTTATGTGTATTTTGATAGTTAACAGAAGCTTTTTAATTTGATATTTACAGCTACTGAGAAACTGTGAGAATTGTATTTGTATTTCTATTTTTCATATCTTTTCTCCTCCACCCCCAGTCCCCAGATAAAAGATGACTGGCAGCTCACACCACAAAAGTGTTCTTCAAACCCAGTAACACTAAAAACACAAACATGCTGCAGCTTCACAAATAATCAAACTATCACCTACTGGATATTGTCACTAAAGACTGAATATATTCTAGGTAGTCTGTTTGGTGTTTTATTTTACTTTTGCCTCAGAGTTGGTATTTATTTTGATAATCCCTCCATCTGGCTTTTTTCCTGATTTCCTCACCTTCTAGAAAGGTAAGAAAAGCAGGTTTTTCAATACTTGGTGTTCTGCAGATTTCAAGTAACACTCTGGCATTGTTCTCCTAATCTCCTTTTTACCATGTGAACCTTATGGATGAGGAGTATCATGAAATAGATCATCCACACCTAACTTCAAAAAAGGTGCATTTGGTATTTTCAGAGTTTTTGTAGGAAGTTAGCAACTTGCAACTGTTACAAAAATCTTTTGAAAAAGCCTGTAACACCCTTTTCATCTGTGTTTACTCAGACTGGGTGACTCACTCAGTGAGGAAGGCAGGCTAGAGCAGAAGACACAGGGATAGACCTCTTTTTAAAACTGTCATCTGCTTGACTCAAGCATGGCTTTGTCAGCTTTCAAGTTCTACACTTGAGCTGAAAGTAAGATGACTGCATTTTGTGACCAGAGTTCTTGCCTTAATGGACTTTAATCATGTACAAGAGACATTAACTTAACAGCATGTCTCACCATCTGCTACTGTTTTCAAAGGACTTTCATGATGGAGTACTCCAGAACTTAATTCAAAAAAAAAAAACAGCAGCTTTATAAAAGGGCATTTAAACCTTCTTAAGTATCTTGCATGTTTTAAGCATGTGCAAGAAACTATACTGAAAGTTGCTTATGCTTATTCTGTTAACACTAAGTCAAATTTCAACATGTTTAAGAAAAATTACAATGTAAACAAGAATTGATAGTCAGAATTAAAGTCGTCAGTTTAAATGCCAGTGACCTATAATTACAGCATTTATTTTCTGTTGGATATTCCTAGACTGAATCCCAGATCAAAAGAGCCTACAATATTAGAGACACCAAACTACAAGTTTTTGTAGAAAATCTTCAAAGTCCATGCCAACTCAGGATTCTACCAGTCTCATATAGAGAGCTGTAACAAAACCTTGACCTTATTTCATAGAATGGCTTGGGTTGGAAGGGACCTTAAAGATCACCCAGTTTCAACCCCCTGACATATGCAGGGACACTACCCCTTAGATCAGGTTGCCCAGGGTCTCATCCAACCTACCCTTGAACACCCTCAGCAATGGGACATCCACAGCTTCTCCAGGCAAAACCTAAGATTTCATTAAGGTTGTGGATCATGTTGCCCTCCATTCTACAGATTTTCTCTCTTCATCCTCACCTTCCAATAACTAAAGTAACAGTCATTTGGGTATTAAAAGAGATTAGAAGTTTCTCTATAGTTTTGTTTTACCACACAATTGCAGTAGATCTTATTCTAACAGAGCTGTTTTGTCATGAACTCACTTAAATCCAGAAGATTAAGACAACTTTTTTCAGGTTTATTACAGATTGTAGTCACTCACAGCTGAGTAAGCTCAGCAGTTTAGGATCACAACATACATGATATTCTACAAAAGAAATAATTCAGAAAACAAAACATCTAGATACCTGTTTTTTAATACATGGTTCAGCCCATAGATTGCCCAAGAAATAATATAGTGCATCTCCATGCGAAGATGCATTCTTCTCCAAAAGTGCCAGAGATTCAAGGAAAAAAAATAATCCCAATATGGTCAGCCTGAATCTGTAAGCACAAAAACACAAATTGGGAGAAAATACATGGAACTATTTGCCCCTTTAACACTGTGTAAAGCTGAGTGTGGTCACTGAAGTTAATTTTCCAAAGCCAATCAGAAAATGGCACTGTATGAATGAAAATCCTCACTATACTGATCACAAAAGGAGCTTCTATCAAAGTAACTTGAACAGATGTACAGAAAGATGACATCTGCAACCTTGCAAGTTTTCATAGTCCCCCCTTTTTTTCCTCCAGTTGTCATTTTCAGTGCCAAATCATACCAAGGAATACGTTAAGATCTTGTACTGCTGTATGAAGTCTGCTTTCTAGTAGCTGAATAAAGTTACAACTGTCACTAAGTCAACACATTTCTACCTGCTAAAGAAAAGTCTCCCATGAATGTTTTTGTCCAAGTACATACTCCTCACAGAATACACAATAAACATTTTAGATATATGAAAGCAAGAAACTCACATCTCAGCTTAATTTCAACCACCATACAGTGTTACTAGATACAGAGTAGTAGTTATTTTGTACTAAAAACATAGTATCACCTCTAGTAAAAAACACTGTTGAAACCTCACCTGGAAAATACAGAAAGGTCAAGTGCATTAAACCTGTTTTTATTTTGAAGCACACATTTTTAGCTTCTCTATCACATAAACATCTTCTTTAGTATCCATATATATGTAACATGGATATATACACAGATAAAGACATACCCCATACAGCAATACAGGTAACTTGTAAAATGGACCAGACCCTGTCTGATGCGCATCTACTGGCCTCAGAAACACTTCTATAAGAACCTAATTTTTCCAGTGTTCTGACTCGTAATTTTAATGCTGCCACCTTGTAACTCATGTTACATTTTAAAATATATTGTTTTGCATTCATTTGTGCAGACTAGTACCTGAAATCTGCTGTTTGCCAGAGGCAGCCAAGGCAACATCATAAACTGAAACTAATCCCACACAGTTTAGAGAAAGCACAGCTCTTTCATCTAAAGCAGTATGGTTCTCATGGTAACAGGAATCAATACTGTTATTCATGTCCCATTGCTATGTATCAAGTTAGGCCTTGAGGTATATAATGAAACACACGCACTGAAAATTAATATCTGCAAGGTATCATTTTAATGGAATGAATAACTAAATTCATAAACTTATTAAGAAAACCCTATTCCTATTCACGTCATCCTGCTTCTCTCCTAAATCTCAAAACTTTTTTGTAATTTCAAGACTATCCTGAAAATGGAGCAACTACAAAAGAAGAGCTTTAAAGATCCCTGATCAGTCTTCTTGGCATATCTTGTTATATATAATAGGGAAAAGTTATCTGCTTTTCAGATGGAATCCTTCAGAAACTATTCTTTAAAATATGTTAAGAGCAAAATACATCACTAAGATAACATTATCCAGAAAAGGGACTGGGACTAAAATCCAGTAGTAAGACAGTGATTCAGCTCTCCTTTTGAAACCTAAGTTAGGTAGTACAGAACAAACTATTGCTGAGAAGCTACTTCACCAGGATTTAACCTCGTAAAAGTATAATTTAGTTTCCATATTGTACACCTTGCCTTTACTCAACTCTTTGACCCTGACTACATGCCTCAATCAATTTTTACTTGGGTTATCCATTCCATATAGTTTGATTCCTCTGGTTTCTTGCTTTTATCCCAACACAGCCAAGAATCACTTTTTATATTGGATTCTTTATTCAACCACACTTCCCTGTTTGCTCCAGGTCTTTCACTTACTCCCTGTATTCACCTTGTCTTAGAACTCCACTATTTGAAGTCCTATTTGAAATTTCATCTTTCCATTCTTAACACTCATCTCCAACAGCATCTAGGTCATCTCAGCATATCAGAATTTAAGGTGAAATTAATCACTTTACCTGAGAACAGGCCTGGAAAAGCAAAAGAACCCATCAACTGTATTAATGTTGTCAGATACAGAAAAGCTTACTATAAATCCAGTGTACACTCAAACTTCTGTATCAGTCACATCCTACATAACCCATTTCCTTTCCTTGTATATACATGTGACGAGGCCACCTTATAATAGTTATTAACAAAATTCTAAAAGAGTTTTCTTCAGAAGGTTCACTTTCTACTCAGACTGCTCAGAGCTCCAAAGCAACTCTCAGCATGAGGTTACTTTACATATAGAGAAGGTAGATTTCTGAACAAAGAAGACCCTCTCTGCTCACAGATAGCTTGAGGTCCATAGCAGAAAGGCTCACAAGAGATGTGACTGTGTACGCTTCAAGGGCCTGCCATTTTTAAGGAGCTTTCAAGAAGCTGTACTGGGTCTGGCTGGGATGTTAACTTTCCCTGCAGCAGCCCATACAGTGCTATGCTCTGCACTTGTAGCTAAAACAGCAGTGGTATCACACTGGTGTTGTGTCTGCTGCTGAGCAGTGCTGGCACAGCATCAGGACTTTCTCTTGCCCTCCTAGGGGGTGGGCAAAAAAGTGAGAAACATCACCAGGGCAGCTGACCTAAACCAACCAAAGGGATATTCCATACCATATGATGTCACACTCAGCAATAAAAGGTGGAAAAAGGAAGAGGGGAGGGGTAGGCTCTCGTTGCGAAACCATCTGTCCTCCTCCCGAACACCGGCTACGTGCGTTGAGGCCCTGCTTCAAGGATGTGTTCAAGCATCGCTCATTTGTGGGAAGCAGAGTATTTTTTTTTCCTCTGCACTTCCATATAGCCTTTGTTTTGTTCTTTTATTCCCTTCCCCCTTCCTCTTCCCTTTTTCCTTTTTCCCCCCTTTACTTGAACTGTTTAATTAATAATATTTCCTTAATAATATATTTTTCTTTTTATTAAAATTATCCTTATCTCAACCTGTGAGTAGTTTTTTTCTCCTTTACTTCTTCCCCTCCTCATCTGAGGGAGGGGGAGTGAGAGAGCAGTTGTGGTGTTCAGTTGCCTAAAACGGTCAAACCACCACACCAAATGATAAAGCTTACTAGCAATTTGGCATGTATATTGTTTCTATAGTATGATGCTGAAAGCACAGCTGTCTCAATTAGTGGTGGAAGACTGCAGTAGGCTGAAATTATGAGATCTGGTATAGTCCTGCCTATGAAAATAACTCTTAGACCGACTGAATCCCCTTAGGCTTGGGGGAAGAATGGGTATGCAGAGAATAGACCCTGCTACTAGACTCCAGAAAGAATCCCAGGAGAAAAAAAATCATACCCCATGATCACCAAAATAAAGTGTGATCCCAATAGAAAATGAAGATACACTAGAAGAGTCAGAAAAGACAAGGGAAGAAAAACAAGGGCAGAAAACACTTTCCAGGCCTTTATAACCACCCATTTTGCAGGCAGAAGAGTACTCTTTTCAGTGGGCACAACAAATACTACTTCTGTTTAAAAAATGTTCATGATGTATTATTAGTATGGCTGAGGTGTTGAGCTCCGAGAAGCGTTGTTATGTGGACCAGCACCAAAAAACACTTCGTTCACAGAAAGTACAGCTTATGGCTTTGAAATTTTAAAACAGTTAATGTATTAAGCAGTAAATCAAGAAAACTCCAAGTAGCACCTTGTAGCCTACATTCCCACACCCTTCTAGCACAAGATTAGGGCAAAGAGGCAACTTCTGTGCATGACAGAACCCCCCAGTTGTATAGTTAGGCAATCAGAAATTTAAGGCACATGACAGAGACCACCTGTTTTGAAATGCAGACATAGCCCTTATGACAGGAGGAGCCCCATGGTATCATTTGACAGTTCCCACATGTGACAGATCTCTCTTGTCTTTTCCTGGAATAGCTCCTTTAAAATAGTAGATTGTGCTCTGTAACAATTTTGTTTGTTTTTTAAAGCACAGGAAGCATGAAATGCAATAGCATTGTGTTTATTGTTGTGGTTTAACCTGGCCACCAGCTAAGCACCACAAAGCTGTTCTCTCGCCCTCCCCTCTCCGGGATGATGGGATGAGGGAGTGAATCAAAAAAAGTGAAGCATGGGGATTGAGATAAATTGTACTACTACTGTGCAATTAATCCCCAAGCAGCCAGTCCCCCCACCCCTGCCACTCCCCTCATATAAATTGTTCAGCATGACGTCAGATGGTATGGAATACCCCTTTGGCCAGTTTGGGTCAGCTGTCCTGGGTCTGTCCCCTCCCAGTTCTTGCTGCACCTCCAGCCTGCCCGCTGGCAGGCCAGAGTGAGGAGCTGAAAAGTCCTTGGCTTAGTATAAGCACTGCTCTGCAACAATTAAAACATCAGCATGTTATCAGCACTCTTATGTTAAATCCCAAACACAGCACCCTAGCAGCTACTAGGAGGAAAACTCTATCCTAGCTGAAACCAGGACCAATCAACCTATTGTATCTCAGGTGACCAAAAGCTCAACTTTGCATTTCAGAGGAACTTTCATCAAAATATTTTGCTGGTTGTTTCATAAACAATATCTTTTGCATTTTATTATTTCCTGTAACTTCCTACTCAGTAAAAAAAATACTTGTTTTGCTTTTTCATGATTATAGACATGCAATATCCAAAGACCCAGTCATTGTGAAGCACTGGTAACTAAATCCATCCCTGGCTTCCCCCTCAGCACAGCAGTTCCGGTTCCAGGGTATCTCAATCTGTTATGGATTTGATAATTAGAAAATGCGGTTCAGTGAGCATTCAAAGCTCACTAAGAGGTCACAACAAAAACAGTAACAACTAGGAAAAGCAGACTTCCCCCTGCCCAGTCTTTAAACACTTCCTTCTTGAAAGGACCAAACTTCAAAAAAAAAAAAAAAGCAGTCTGCAAAGTACTAATAATAGCCCTTTTCTTAGAAATAAAAGATACATTGCTGTTCATTCAGGACATTTTGAAAGACTTTGGTTCAATACCTTGTTTTCTACAATGGACAGTCTATTCAACGCTATCACTTAATTCCAATGTCTCTTCAAATCTTTCTTCCTCAAAACAAGCTGGTTTCTAGGTCGCAATCATCCTGTAAGCCAGTAGGAGATTGCACTGTCCCACCTGAAGTGCAGTTTTGTCTTCAAAAAAAAAAAAAACACTCCTCAGCTCCTATTTTGTAGGCCAAAACTTTTCCTACATGTCCATTAAGGAATAATTATTCGAGCAGCTTAAAGGATTAACTTGAGACTCTTGAAGCTTATTTGTTTATACAAAGTCCTACCAAATTTTGGAAAAGTTTGTAGGTAAACGTTTGGCTACAGAACCCACACACCATGGAAAACATGCTGTTCCCAGGAAAGGGAGATGAAAAACATGTACATATTGAAGTTCCAGGTTAGTGCAGAATATCTGAAAAACAACAGGAACAAGAGCTGCAAGTGTTAAACTTGTTCTAGAATCTCTCTTGCATGTAATTCCATCACACTTACAAAAAACAGAGTTGCTCTATACAAGTAGGTATGTCTTCAGCCACCTCAAGGTGAAAACAAACCAGAGCTAGGCTTTTTTTTTCAGCCTAAGATATAAACTATTTTAAGATGTCATAGGTAGAAAACAAAACCAGTAGCAAAGTCACACTTCAGAGCCACTTGTAGAAGTGGCATGTTTTCAGACTACAGTGTATTTCAAAAGGAAAACAGTACAATAACTTTAGACCACTCAAACATTTAGCCTATACTAACGGAACATAAGCATTTCCTTTAGCTTCTCCTGGTTTCATATCTAAGTTAAATTCAGCATGGTATAAAAGATCAAAGATGACAGCCCAAAAGTCATGTTCCTGTTCAGTCTGTTTTCTGCTGCAGAAAACTCATGCTGTGTTTTATAGATATGAGACTTGCACCTAAATATGCTACAACTCAAACACTTTTTTTTTTAAATCAACTTTTAAAGAGATTTAGCTCAAGTAGTAAACATCTAAACTTACCCTTCCAACCCTTACCAGATTCAACTCCAGACTGCCTTGGTTCTCTTAAACTCCATCCATACATGCTAACAGTGCCTCTACTACTGGACAACCAAACCCCTTCTTCCACCTTTTTAGAACAAAGTTCTATCAGGAGTTCCTCATTTGCATATGCAAACCTCCAGCTTTTGTCTGTTTTCCTGCACACAGGCACAGAATATTCTTACATTTGGAGCACATAATCCTTGAAAATCCACTATTTTTCTTGGACCACCCCTCTCCAGGCTTGTACTCCATGGCATTCCTCCAAGCAAATTCCTGAACCCAAAGTCTGCTCTCTCGCAAGCCAGGGTTGCAATCCTGCTATTGGCCTTTGTTTCCTTCTCTCAGGATCCTGATGTCCACCATCTTACAATCCATCAGGGCAGGCACCCAAGGCTACTCCTCAACATTCCTGACCAGTTTTTCAAATTTGATTTTCAAATTTTAGGTCCATCAGAGCATCCTCCCATGTGTCAGCTAGTTCCCTTAGTAGATCAAGGCCTCCAAACAGACTGTCTTTCAACTCTTAGAAAGAGACCTTATATAGCACTACCCAATTCCTAACTTCACACCTCGCTCTGAACCGCATTTCTGACCTGTCAGCTCTCTCCTGGCTCAGCACCCCTCACCAGACAGCGCTCCATGCATTCCACTGGCTCACACAAAGGCACTTCACTCACTGAAAAGCTATGCATACACACAAAACATCTGTGTTATTCTGCAAAAACAAATACGTTTAAATAAATTCACTAATTTCAATAGGTAAAAAAAAAGTTTATTGCATATCTTATGAAGTGGTATTTTTGCATTCAACATGCCTTCATCATGGGTCATTCATGAAGTGAAATGTCCAAGCCTTCCAACTGAATGTTTGTAACAACTACGCAATATAAAAATTTGGCTTGCCAATTATATCTAAAACAGGTAGAATAAGTTACTTTCCTGTACTGCAGGAACACTCAAAGCTAGTTTTACTGCTTTGCCAGTTTTGGCAAGTAGACTCAAACAGATTTACAAGGTAATTTACAAAGTAAGAAAACAAGAGAACTGTAAAGTTACTTCAGTATCCTTAATTACAATGCAGAACTGAAAATGTAAGGACTAAACTTTTTTTTTTTTGCAGAACTCAACTATTTATCAACTGGAAAAAGCCTTGTTATAGCAAAAATCAACTGGATAATTACAAGGACCTGCAACATCACACAGTAATGTCATGTATATTTCATATGAAAATTTATTATACTATTATTCTCAGTAAATCTATATGAGAAAGTGAGATTTAAATTTCAAATTAAGACTGACTGATCAAAAGGATGAAAAAATGTTGAAAATGATTTACTATGTGGGAACTTGGTGAGGTCCAATGAGGAGACTATAGACTGAAAAAGTAGTTTGTCATGCGATTCTCAGATGAAATAGGAAAAGACTGTTCAATTAATTGTACTGTCTTAACAGTCAAACACATCTTCCCATTGTACCTGCTCATAACAGCATCACCATGAGCTTGCAAGTTAAGCTATTGCATTAGGTAGCACTATGGACATCCCAAGAGATGGTACATTCTTCATGGCTACTCTGAGTAGATTGTTACAAAATTTGCAGTGGTCATAGCACAAGCCTGGCTGGTTGTATCAGAGCTTTATCAGTTCAAGTCTACCAAGAATTTAAAGTCTCGTTGCTGACTATTTCTTTACTATAAATTTGGGAGTGAGGCAGAGCACAGCAGCAAAAATTTAAAATCAAAGTGGTTGAACAGAAAAAAATGAAAATGCTACAGTGCAGTGTAAGGCATAGAGCAAAATAAACTACAGCTGCCTCAAAGGACTTAAGTCCCTCAGCCAGGGCCAGTAACCAAATCACAGTTCCACACAACAAAAAATTGTGAAGACAAAGCTCTTATTTCACAGTGTCTGAATATTAGGAATCTGTCTGTATGTAAGGCAGGCAGAAGAGCCTTAAAGACAAACATCAACATATGTAGTTAACTGAGTTGGTTAAGTCTAATTATGAGCTACAATTCAGTTTTCTCATTGTCAGTATCAAGAACTGACCTCCAAGAACTGCCCAGCACAACAGAAGGCTGTCACATGGCTACTACAACTACAAATCCCTGTAAAAGATCCAAGATGCAAAATAGGTGTTCCTTGGTGGCTTTCAGACACTGTATTTTAATCACAGCTAAATATTCAATGAATCAATCAATACTTGGCATGGAAAGAGCATCTTCACAGAAAACACCAGCATAAACACTTTTGGTAAATATCAGTGAGGCAATGTGGAAGATTTAACTCAGATATAAAAACATTCCATAATAATGTTCTGCCTCCCTCTGATTTATTGACATCTGGTGACTATTTCCAAGCGGAAACTTGTTCTACCTCCAGAAAGATTCTATACATTATTTTACATAATAGTGCCCAAATGTTACATTAACATCCACATTTATTTATTTTTAAGAACAACTATCATCCTATTTTCCTGTTTCCAACCTTAGCAGGGCCAGTGATTTCATCTCCTCCCCTCCAATTGCAGAGTGGATTGTTCCTGAAGACAAATTGAGTTTTGTTGCTCATTTTAAAAGCTGGTTCTGTTGCCATTATTAATACAGTTTTTTTTTCCACAGCATCAGTGCATAGCAAGGAAGACAGCAATGGTGAATGCAGACAGGTGGTCCTATGTAAAGTTCAGTTTCTCCCCCAGGTCAAATCTTTAATTAAAAAAAACAAATTGAGACTATCTTCCTAAACTTGCCTTCTGTAGGAAAGACAATATTAAGCTTTCTATCAATAAAAAGTGATCTTTATCTTCAAACTTTGCAATGGTTTTCTTTATGCATTCTTTGGTAATACCATCAGTTGAGAATAAACTAGAAACTACAGAACAGCATGTACTGGGTCTAGCTGGGATGGTAACTTTCCCTGCAGCAGCCCATACAGTGCTATGCTCTGCACTTGTAGCTAAAACAGCAGTGGTATCACACTGGTGTTGTGTCTGCTGCTGAGCAGTGCTGGCACAGCATCAGGACTTTCTCTAGCCCTCCTAGGGGGTGGGCAAAAAGTGAGAAACATCACCAGGGCAGCTGACCCAAACCAACCAAAGGGATATTCCACACCATATGATGTCACACTCAGCAATAAAAGGTGGGAAAAGGAGGAAGAGGGGTGGGGTGGGCTCTCGTTGCGAAAACGTCTGTCCTCCTCTCCGAACACTGGCTACGTGCATTGAGGCCCTGCTTCAAGGACGTGGTCAAGCATCGCTTATTTGTGGGAAGTAGAGAGTAATTTTTTTTTTTTCCCCTCTGCATTTCCACATAGCCTTTACTTGTTTTGTTATTCCCTTTCCCCCTTCCTCTTCCCCTTTTCCCTTTCCTCCCTTTAGTTGAATTGTTTAATTAATAATAATATTGTTAATAATAATAATATTGTTAATAATTGTTTAATTAATATAATATTTCCTTGATAATATATTTCTCTTTTTATTAAAATTATCCTTATCTCAACCCGTGAGTTGTTTTTTTCCCCTTTACTTCTTCCCCTCCTCATCTGAGGAGGGGGAGTGAGAGAGCGGTTGTGGTGTTCAGTTGCCTAATATGGTCAAACCACCACACAGCATCAAAACATTAACCTCACATGAATATTTTCCTATTTCTTGGAGCACTTAACAACAATTGGTGCTTCTGCCTTCATCAGAAGAGAATCCTATAGTTACAGTTCTTTACACAAAAAGAAAACATCATGGTGTTGCCTCTTAGTTTCCTTCTGCTGGTTCCTTCCAAATGCAAGGAGCCAGTAGAGGAGGGCTGAAACCATCAGAATACTGATTTTTTTAAGACAGAAAAACCCAGTAACTGGTACCATACAGTTTATCCAGGTGACAAGCCATGCTTCTGTTGTGTTCATTTCAGAGATAGATTAACCCAGTTCCCCCTTATGCAGGAAGGAAGAGTAGTAAGACCTCAATGCTCTACTTCTCAGAACAGCTCAAGCAACTATCACCCACCTTTCATCTGAAGTGTTTACTACCTTTAGTCCAAAATAAAAATAAAAAAAAACTTAGCAGCTTCCATTTAGTATCTTCTTGGAAAGAAAACTGAAGGGAAAACTCAGTCCTCAAGCTGTTCTCTAGCGACTCAAAATGCTACACTTGAAGTCATCTTTCAAGAGTACATCAACCACAGCATTTTTATTTTTTTTATACTGTGAAAACAGCATCAGAGTGGATAACAAGGTCTTTGCACCTTGTCATCAATTTCTGAGAATCCTGTGGTCAGACCTGTGAATTTGGCCCAGGCTCTGGTTTGCATGTTTTGTTGCCCATGAGGGATGTTTTCCATTGATGATCAGGCTAGGAAGAATTATCACAAAGAAGCTTTAATTCTGAACACCTTACTTTATATCTGAAATATTTAGTTTACATGGATCAGGTGATAATTGTTAATCCTGCAAAATGCAGTAACTTAGCATGTACTTGAGCCCTTTAAGACTAAAGGAGTTAATCCATATTTCAGCATTTTTCCTTGTTTTTCAAGGAAAGGTTGGAGACATGGAAGTGTTAGAGGCCATCTCCACTCTTGTTTGAAGTCACTTAAATAAAACATTTGTCTGGAGCAATGATATTAAAAATTAAAGTGCTAGCTTTAGAGGTCTCAAAACTTACAGAAAAAGTTTAGCTTTACCCTTTTTGAAAATTAAGGTAAGTATCTGAAATGGTTATCCTTGTTTCTTTTTGTTCCTTCAAATCTGGTTTGAAGAAGCTGTTTAATAATCTTAGCTTAACTGCACACCACACTACGACCACTGCTGTCAGTTATGCACGCTACAGCAACACCTCTGCTTCACTAGTGCAATATTCATGACATGGCTGCTTCAGCTGCTGAGACACTGAGGATGAATGGCCTCTAGCAGGATTTAGTTCTACTACACCAGTAAACTGAAGAAAGGAAGAACTATTCCTTGCTTTAGAAAACTTACATGGCACACAGGCTGGGCTAACATTCTCTTTACTGGCCTACATATCAAAAGCATACTCCTCCTTCTGAGTTTTTCCTTCTAGAGAAAAGGGAGAACACCCCTCTATTAATGGATTCATCACTCATGCCACTGTTAAGGTGCTATTTCCTATGACAGTCAGTCTTAACTCTGAAGAGGTTTGGTTTTCTTTTGTTTCAACTGCAATTGTTAGTTAAAAACTGTTTCTTTAAATCATCCCAGAGGCTCAATGAACACTCACTCCTAATTCAGTCCAGCCTATTTTGGTTCACCTTAAGTCAGTTAGGAATTATTTTCAGCTGAATCAGAAGACTCAACTGAATGGATTCAAAAGCTACTTTTACTACTCAAGGTCTAAGTTTAAAACTACAATTATAAATGTAAAATATATAGAAAGCAAGACTTTAAAGATAGTAAGCACTAACACCACAGTTTTAGACTTAAAAATTTCACATAATGAACTCAGTGCTCAAAATCAGAGACAAACACAGAATATTTACATTACTCCTAAGAACAGCTACAAGAGTACAGCTGCTTATAGATGCCTCTTTCAAAATTGTCATGTCCATATTCACCTCCTGAAACAGCTGAAAATAACTAAACTTGAAATAAAACTAAGTATTTTCTCTCCTCCTTCATCCTTACACCATTTTCATCATAATTATATGAAGTTCAACTAAAAATACAATATAAGTATACACACAAAAGCACTTACAAGATGAATTACAGAATACACTAATTAGCAATGGCATTTGAAATGAATTATTTTCTCCTAAAATAGTATGCACCATTGGCAGTTCATGCACAAGTCTTCAGATTATTTTTATCTTCTCTTCCCAAAGAAAATTAAAGAAATAGAAATGTCCAGAAGTCTGTTAACAGCCTAAGACTTTTCTCCCTTTTTCTCCATGGTTCGTACTGTAACCAGAAGCATTAACTATGACCAAAAAAAGAGAACCTGTGAAAACAGACTCTGTAACATAGCACAGAATAAAATCAGTAACTGCTTAATATGAAGCATCACTTCAGACACTTTGTAGAGAAAAGCACCAGGATTTTTGTTAGCTTCAGTAAATTTCATTTATGACCCAAAAATAAGCATTCAGATTAAAACATACTTTACTTAAACAAGACAGTGTCAGTTACTCAATGAAATCTATTATGCTGATATTCTCATTCATTGCAGTTTGCTTCCATACTTTTTGGTACTACTGTCAATTTTAACATACTTGGAAACATGTAATATGGAAACAATGGACAGAATTCTTAGAAATGCACTCCAGCCATTGCTCAGGGTACAGACTTCACAGATTTTAAAGCATGAACTTTATTACCTTAAACTGTATTAGCAGGCATATATCCAAGCAACTCCATAAAAATTAAAGTAGTAGTGTTAGAATACCAAGTTCAAACTTCTAGCCAGTGTAAACATTGGCAGCCTTTATACCACAGTAGCTATCTATGTTTTCCAACTGTATCTACAAGCTAGAGAAACAGAAAAACTTGTGTTTTTTTTTTTTTTTGAAACATCAACAGTGAAAAGTCATCTCTTGACCTTTCCTACAGACTTAGTGTGATGCAAATAGATCTCCCAGCTTTTTCATCCTCACATACCTCTCCTGTTGTCTAGGTGTTCATTTATTTATGAAGTTAGGGGCTTCAACATTTGTGCAGCATACCACAGCAGCTGGTCAAGAGAGTCACTGTCATAGTATCAAGGAATATTAACAGCCATTAGTACTATTTTCTTCTGTACTCATACACTCTTTAGAGAATTTAACTCCCAACTTCCATCTGTCTGAAATACCACAATCACATCAACATTTTTCAAGCAGTTCTACGAACACAGCATTTAAGTTTTCAAAATAAACCATCCATTTTGTATCTCTAGAGTACTCATCTAACAAGTCAGTTCAAAAAAGTATACAATTCAAACGCTATGGTAAAGGAACTGAAAATGGTTTAGATAATATTTTACTTCTTGGAAAACATGTACATATTCATTAGTCTAGAACACATTCAAATCAAAATAAATTGCTTCTCAGGGTTTTCCTATAAAAATTTTAATTATAGGATGACAAAAATTTTAAGTGATAGGAGAAATTTGAAAGAGGACTTGATTGTGGTTGCCATTTTTGATCCATCTCTCAGAAGGAGCAAATCCCCATGAACCTTCTTAAAGAATCCTTTTCTCTAGTTGCAAAGAAGTATTTGAACATCAATAATACAGCTCAAGTCTGTCACTCCAGCTGAGAACAAAGCTTTTCAAGCTTCAGAACTGCCACAGGGACACACTTTGTTTGAGGAGCAAATCCAAAGTGGCGCTCAGGATTTTATGGCTCCTGTGGAACAGTGGTGATTGCTGGGTCTATTTTTCCCCCCCTCCACTCCCATCAGGGATGGTGCACTTTATAAAAGTTTACTTTTATTTAAGTCTCATTGAACACAGAAGATTATGGCCATGTGTCTCCTCCTACCCCTCTCCCCTCCATTTTCCCCCAGTTTCCAGCTAACCCCCACAGGCTTTAGTGTGCACACATTTGAAGAGGTTTTTACTGTATCTCAAAAAAGCATAGCTAGTGTGTCTGATGCCTGAGGGGACACAGTTTTTTTTTTTTCTTAAGACAAAAAGTTTGTCTATTTAAGGAACCAGAACTGTATAAAGATTTAGAATAACAAATGCACAAAAGTAAGCATGAATGCTGCACTTTCACTTGGAACGAAAGCATAGAAATAGCCAAATACTGAGTTTAGAAATTATCTGTTCTGTAGCCAGACAGCAAAACACAACAACCAATAAAAGCAATGTAGCAACTCTGGGCAAAGTTAGCTTCTTACTCAGTTCAGTCGGCTTGAGCCAAGTTAGAGCAGCATAAGGTTATATGCCTACCTGGCAATCGCTAATGGCGATTCACCTTGACTATTTCTTTAAGTACTAGTTAGGATATAAAGTCAGACAGGTCTTGTTGCATACAAGATGCATAATACATTAATACTTAACCTGCTCAGAAAGCATTACTGTAAGTCAGACATATTGTCAATTTCAAGTCCCAGCTGCTCACCAGCACTTTAAGGAATAAGAAGTCAGGAAAACACTACACAGTAGAGACACTTCCCAGGCTGCTTATGTAAATCTAACACAGCTCTGCTTGTACCTCACAGGCCCTACCTAGTTCCCAGCCTTGGCAGCCATTCCCAATTCAGCTTAAGTCTCCTGGTTTACATTAGCCTGAACTCCTCTGTTCACTTACTTCTTCGTATTTCATGCAGATACACACCCTCCTACCCTCAACTGAAAGCAGCTGACAAAGCATTATTTTGCCAGTGAAGAATTTCTAGAGCAAGAAATAATTTCAGCTGCAATTGATCAGTCAGAATCAGTGCAAGCTTTTATATACATAAAAATGTAACAGGAAATGTGAATGGATCTTGTTTTACAGTTATTACACATATTTCTCTACTGAGATTTGACATTACTAAAAGTTACCAAAAGAAGTCCTTTTGCCAGCTCCTCCTACACATTCTCCCAGCCACACAGTGGGAAGCCATTACTTCTCCATCTAGATAAAAGCTACAGTTGCATTCTTCACTGTTGAAGCACCCAAGAGCCAAAAGTGAAATAAAATAATTTTAGATACATTTTGTCTGATTTAAGCCTAACAAAATTTTCTTGAAACAGACAATTATTCTTTCTGAAGCCTATAATCCCTCAGCCTTAATCTCATAATTCAACACATGTTCTCCATTGCCGTAGTGGCAGTTGTTTGCTCTATCTCTCTCCCTCACTTCCAGTGCACTCACATACACCACAGAGGAACTCACTAAATGTGACAGAAGCCTGCTTAATGTTCATTAAGTGTCACAATTCTCTCAGCTTTGATCTCTTGCAACGACTAGGAACCTGGGAATAGAAAGTGTAATTACATTTCCTATTCTCAGCACATTATAATCAATTTTCATAATCTTTCTCCCCACTAGCTTTATACTCCTCTTGCCACTGGACTCTTTTCCTCTTTGCAAGTTGGTATCAACCTTGCAAGCTTTCACTACAGGCTGTTTAGACCCTACATTTTTTTCCCCTTTCCTGTCTTAAGGAGTAGCTCCAGTAAGAGAATAGTACTCCACACTAGCCACTTCTTGGATGCACTCATTTGCACACTTCAGAGCTACTGTAGGTAAAAAGTACTATGAGTTTTATCTGTGGGCCTAGATGAAGCTTGCCTTAACAAGGAAGCTTCTTATGGGTGGTCTCTGGTCAAAAAAAAGGAGACAAAAAAGCAAAAAAGGCAACTAGGTTTTCCATTCTGAAATAGCAAAATGGAATATCCATGCAATTGCTGTTGTGCAACCAGAGGAAGATACAGTCCATGCTCTAATGCTGCAGCTGGGAAGAAGGTTGGGGATGTATGGTGTTTTCATTTGTTTTCCTACTATTCAACTATTTAAACTGGCAATAAATGGGATCAGCTTTCCCTAAAGGCACTTGCTTTGTCTGTGACAGTAATGTGATCTCCCTGTGGTTATCTCAACCTACGTTTTTCCATATCACTTTCTGTCCTGTACTGTTGAAGAGGGTGAGGAAAAGAGCAAGCAGCTCATGGCCAGCCCACCAGATCTAACACCAAAGTCATTTCACCTCTAAATTAAGATATTCAGATGTGTAATCTCTCTCACTGAGGTTTACTTCCACTAGCCTTCCATGGGTATCTCTCATGAAGACTAACACAACCAGACACCTTTCATGTATACAAGAAAGAGTTCAAGTTGTGGAAACAGATACTTTTTTACTCAGCTTGTTGATTTGAATTCAGACACATGCACAGCCCCTATATTCAGCTACTCATGTTTTCTGTAGCTGAAGTCTTCTCTTTCATGGAAGAGATGACTATCTTATCCTAAAGCTTGTGGCTACAACCAACTGTAGTTTGATTGCACTTGGCATTCTGGAATACAGCTGCTTTCTGCTTAAAGTTTACTCACAGAAAAACATGTCCCTAATCTGTCCTTAAACTTTACAATTGCAAATCCTCCCTGTTGCATGCATAAAATTACTTCAGCTATTGTGCTCTCACACTTGTTTCTTGACAGATTCTGTGGGCAGCTACTCTTTTTCTGATCCAAGTTCACAAGCCCTCTTAATCTGCACATTTAATATGAACTTTGACACTTCTTATATCCTTGGGGTTATTAGTCATTGAAATATGGAGCTAATTGAGTGGATACTCTTTAGCACAAGTGACAGGAAGGACTGCAATTGCAGAAATTGAATATGTTGTTTCTGGTGATTCTTCAGTTACTTTATTCTTCCTACAGATTGTGAACAGTCATTATTTGTTTTCTAATGTGGTTTCTACAGTTTGAAAAACAACTGTAATTCACTGTTTAATAAGCTCACCTTTCACACAACATATCCTCCTGTTACTAAAGTATTCAGAAGTACCGTAAGCCACTAGTATTAGTTTGAAGAATGACATCTGTAAGAATGCATTCCACAACACTGCAATTGGAGATATTTAATACCACAAATGCACACTTAAATTCAGCTGAATTAGAAAGAAACATGATGCTGTTTAGAAATTACTCAGAAGCACATGTTTTTTAGAAGCCATTCTCCAATATACACTTTCTTCCTGTCTCATACTTTTGCAATGAGTTTGTGATAAAGCTTGCAGCTGGAAGCAATTACATACTATACAACTACTTCCCAACTCAAACTGATTTTAAATGTAACATAAGTGAAAATAAGTGCACTATTAAAAAATAAAAATAAAAAATAATGTAACATACAAGGACTCTTTGTCATTAAGCTTATCCTTCTTTGCAGTTAACTGCCTTTTCTAAGTTAGGATGCAAGCAGACTTGCTATGCTTTCAACCAAAGGGCATTATGATTAAAATTAGCCTAACACCTTTTGTATACTTCTCCTGAAGTAATTTCTACCAAACATCAAAACCTCATTGCTCAAAATAGAAATATCAATAACAAATGCTTGATGAGGCTGTTGGAAATCAAAGCTTGAAACACAGGAATCAGTTGCCCTATTTTAAATGTCTCAAACAACAGATTTTTTTATTGTTCTCTTTGAGGAAATCATTCCATACATATCATTCTTTTTTTTTTTTCTGACATTAACTGACTGTAATCTTAATTTATAATCCAAAAACTATACAATGAGACAATAAGATAATGCCCATACATGTGTAACATCCTTCACAGAAGGATGTTAGGGATGAGTATTTCTTAATCCACCATCGCTCCAGAGTGATTAATTATAACCACATCTATGTTCTGACAAAATCTAGTAATAAGGTACATGTATTTAACCCATTTATAACCTAAGTAAACTTACCAGAGACTGATCAAGACAAAGTCCTCATGCAAGTTTATGACATTTCCCAATAGCAAAGAAAATCTTTTCCAAAACAGAAGCTGACTCCTAGTTTAACAAAGATGCACCTGTACATGTAAGAAAATTTAAGAATAATCAGGCTGCCTCTTGAACTAAGGCAGAAAAGAATGAGCATCCAAAGGAAGTTCTAAACTTCTGACAGACTTCACAGGGAGACAGGCAGTATAAACTAATACATTTCATTGAGTAAGAACAATTTCAGCCAGTCAGAGAAGTCACAGGAGTCAATGGGTGGTAAATTCTAAGGACTGTGACTGAAAATGTCTCATACAAATACCTTTTTTTCAGAAAACCTCTGAGGCTCCCAAACAGGCCGCCTGCAAGAAATGCAAACTAAGGCTTAAGGTACACATACAGACTGAACTCCGTTTCTTTTAAAGAACTGTTCAATAAAAGTAGAGACAGTTCTCATTTCCACAGTATTACAGTCACCAAGGGACTGCACTCCAAAAGACATTAAAATGAGTGATCTGCTACAGTAAAGTGAGATCCAAAGACTAGTTTTCTGTACAATGTCATTTTGACAATAAATAGCAGATGGTAAATCCATGCTAATATATCACTTTACAGATGCTGTATATTACCCCCAGTAGGCAGCTAAGTACCACACAATTGCTCACTCAATCCTCTGTAGTGGTACAGGGTAGAGAACATGAAAGGTAACAGGGAAAAGACTTGTTGGTTGAGATAAAGTTGAATAGGTAAAGCAAACCTGTATACACAAGCAAAGCAAGGAATTTATGCATTACTTTCCATCAGCAGCAGATGATTAGCTACTTCTACGAAAGCAGGGCTCATAACGCTTAACTACTTTGGAATACGCATGCCATCACTCCAAACAATAATGCCCATCCCCACCTTTCCCCCCAGCTTCTACTGCTGGGCATGATTTCATAGGGACAGCATAGCCCTTTTGTTAGTTCAAGTCAGCTGTCCTGGCTGTGTCCCTTTCCCAGCTTATTCCCCACCCTCCTGTTGACAAACAGCTTGAGAAATAGGAAAATATTCTTACCCTGTAAGCACTGCTCAGCAACAACTAAAACAGCAGTGTGCTACTGTATCATGGTCCCTTTGGGAGCAGGCTCTGATCTGACATGGGGCAGCTGCTGGGCTCTGCTCAGAGGCTACTCCTACAGCCCCCCAGTACCAAGCCCTTGCCATGTAAACCCAGTACACATTTTATAGGATACTGTTTCTAGTATTTCCAGCCACACGTCAAAGCAACATCATGTACATCAATTTATATCACTTCTAGTTGGACTACAAAGGATTTGAAGATGAAGAACCATCTTTGATTATTAGATATTGCAGCTGTGCAAACATTAACACATGGTTCCTTCAAATGCACTACATGCAAACAATTCCCCAACTGACACAAAACCAAGCATTTACACTAAAATTGACAAAAAAGGATGAAAATACAATTCTATTTGAAAGCTTAAGCTTTTTCAGAACAACTCAATATTATCATCTTCAGATTCACATTTCCACAAGTATTCCCAAAAATCTCCCTTTTAGAAGGTAAAGGCAATATTTAAGTAAGTTTTCCTCCTAACTTGATCTCACTGAGAAATAATTTGGAAGTTATGCACTACTGATTGTATTAAAGTGTTACCATTTTCACCATGTTAAAAGCTACTGTGCTCTCCCATTTCCTGAATCAAGAGATTGAGTTGTCAGTGTTCTTTCACTCTTGGTACCTGTTCAAGCTGTTAGAGATACCAGACCAAATGAGAACATGGCTTGATGCTATGTGGCCATTTGTAAAATGATGATCTAAAAGGAATTTAAGTAGGAGATTGAGACATTAAATTACTAACAAAAATAGGTCAAAGATTAATTTTAATAATGCCAACATTAAGACAACATCACAAAACAGTTCAACCACAAACACACATATGCAACTGAGCTGTAGAGAACTTTTTTTTTCTGATCAAGACAGAAATTTGAAATTAAGAAAACTTAAGGTTTACATTCACTTCCACAAGACTGCCTATTTAAACTTCACCTTCCCATGTCTTAAGGACATCTAAAGGACTACAACAAACTGAAGGACAGGATCTCTGATGATGCATTGCCCTACTGAATTAAAGAGGATGTACCAGCTTTCATCAACTGAAGATGTGACATTTTAGCATTATATTTTGCAGGATTACATCAGAAGTTGAGTTTCATCAGATAAGAGCACTTGAGGAAGCAAGTTTGATGTCTCACTAAGACACATGGTGATGAAGACAGGAGGTATTAGCAAGGAGATGAACCCATCACAAAACATCTTCCAAGCACTTCAGGACATAGAGAAGCCCACAGCTGGCTCCTCCTGTGTTTCAGACAGGACTACAGAACATCTGACTAAGGAAACTGGATTCCACACAGAGTCCTGAAGAATTCAGCCAGGATAAAAATCAAGTGCCGCCAGGCCAAACTCCCTTTTTTTTTGTCTTGAAATTCTTAAACTACAGATTGAACACTTAAGAGCTGTACATGAATAGAGTGGGTGATGTAAATAACATTTAAACCAGCACTCTTAACTGTTCTGTTAATTGGAAGGGAAATAATCATAAGGTTAGTGACATGGTTTAATGGTGGACTTGGCAGCGTTAGGGTGGACTAGATTACCTTAGTGAATCATTTAGGTTGGAAAAGACCTATGATTCTATATCTATGATAACTTGAATGACAACATATCTTACACAATACATAGTATAGAAGGCATAAAATACAACTCAGATGATACAGTGGATGAGAACATTGGGACCAGATTTTCTTAGTTTGAAGCACTCATGGATTTCTGCAAGTCATCTCTTCAAGATTCAGGGTATCCTGTGAAATAAGTTTCACTACACTGACTCCTTACATTAAAAAGAAAAAACACCTCTGAAGCATGTCAGATGTTCAAAATCTCCATGTGTAAGAGCCTTCAATGCTTTTTGCATCCATGATTTTGGCCATATTCTTAATATTCTGGTTACTGGAAGTGAGGTCAGGAAGTCTGCAGAAAGGAGCTGCACAGTATAATTAAGCTTACTGTATGTAAAGAAGTGCTCTGATTTCATATGCATGTGTCTCGTGATTTCACTCATGCTCCCTAATTCTTATATTCAAACAGACAGTGGAGTTGATTGTGTTTTTAACAGGGTATGCACAAGGAAACATTGTCTTCAAGTGTAGAGCAGATGTTCAATGGTAAAATTGACTCTTCTGAATCAAAATGCAAGCAGATTTCAGGAAGCACGGGTACATTTGCTACCACTGAAGCCTGTCTCACAGTTTGCAGATGGGCTCTGTTGTGCATCAGGGACCAGAACTCCTGATGTAGTAATAATAGAATCACAGAATTTCTAGGTTGGAAGAGACCTCAAGATCATCGAGTCCAACCTCTGACCTAACACTAACAGTCCCCACTAAGCCATATCCCTAAGCTCTACATCTAAATGTCTTTTAAAGACCTCCAGGGATGGTGACTCCACCACTTCCCTGGGCAGCCTGTTCCAGTGCCTAACAACCCTTTCAGTAAAGAAGTTCTTCCTAACATCTAACCTAAAACTCCCCTGGCACAACTTAAGCCCATTCCCCCTCGTCCTGTCACCAGGCACGTGGGAGAACAGACCAACCCCCACCTCGCTACAGCCTCCCTTGAGGTACCTGTAGAGAGTGATAAGGTCACCCCTGAGCCTCCTCTTCTCCAGGCTGAAGAAGCCCAGCTCCTTCAGCCGCTCCTCGTAGGACTTGTTCTCCAGGCCCCTCACCAGCTTCGTCGCCCTTCTCTGGACCCGCTCAAGCGCCTCCATGTCCTTCTTGTAGCGAGGGGCCCAAAACTGAACACAGTATTCGAGGTGTGGCCTCACCAGAGCCAAGTACAGGGGGATGATCACCTCCCTAGCCCTGCTGGCCACACTGTTTCTGATACAAGCCAGGATGTTCTTGGCCTTCTTGGCCACCTGAGCACACTGCTGGCTCATATTCAGCTGACTATCAACCAATACTCCCAGGTCCTTCTCTGACAGGCAGCTCTCCAACCACTCATCTCCCAGCCTGTAGCTTTGCTTGGGGTTATTGTGCACCAAGTGGAGGACCCAGCACTTGGCCTTGTTGAACTTCATGCAGTTGACCTCAGCCCATTGGTGCAGCCTATCCAGATCCTCCTGCAGAGCCTTCCTACCCTCAAGCAGATTGAGGCACACACCTAACTTGGTGTCATCTGCAAACTTACTGAGGGTGCACTCAATGCCCTTGTCCAGATCATCAATGAAGTAAGACATGTTGTTAATGCATTAGACTCCAAAGTGAGCCCTATATTCTAGCACAGGTAGGCTTTAGACAGGAGAAGTAACTACCTAAGCCAAGACTACAAACAGTGGCCCAGAGATCCAATTTCAGTGTGGAATATGAACACTATACTAATTTGACAAAACTTCCTAACAAATCGAGGATAGCTTTAGACCCAGAATCTACCCTGCCACTCCTATTCCACATTTCTTTAGGACATCCTCCAGCTACCCCAGACAAAGGATGATATAGTCATACTACTGACAGCAGTGTTCCACATATAACCCCATGAGCTGATAAAATAGATTAGAATAACCCTAATGATCATGAAATGAGTGCTTGTCTTCCAGTACTACTCATGCCAGAACTACTTGTAGGTAGATCATATTAAACCACATTGTTTCTTTCAAGAGAGGCAAACTTCACAAGAGTCAGATTTGAAAGATCATAACATGATAAAGTTTCAAACTACAGTAAAGTTAGGAGAAGCCTTTAAAAATAGAGACAAGGACACAGGTCACTGCCACCAGCTGTTCTTTTTAGAAGAAAAACCAATACAGCAACTTCTAAGATATATACCAAATACAGCTCTTGCATCAGAACTCATGGTATTGCAGGGTTAACTTACACCTTGGCCAGCACGGTCAGCTCCAAACACACAAGGTTATACAAGCCTAGAAAAAGGACATCCTACAGATCAGCACTCCCAGAGTCAGCCCTAGTGAGAAGCTTATCAGTTTCTCAGAGACAAACACAATCAATTACACAGCATGGGAAAAGCAACTCAGAGGAAATGGAGGTAGAGAGGGTAGGCTCTGCATATTTGAAGGCACCCCAGGCAGAGATGAAGTACACAATATAATGCAGACTAGTGAATTGTACCTTAAGTTAAAGGCAAAAGAATTTCATAAGTGTGATGACCATTTTTGTACTTCTGTAGTGGGTTTATGTGGCAAGATTTTAGTAGCGAGGGGCCATAAGGGTGGCTTCTGAGAGAAGAACCCAGAAGCTGCCTCATGTAAGATAAGGGTCCCGCTGCTGGCCAGAGCCAGGTCAATAAGCAATGTTGTTTTGCACCTCTGAGAGCATATTTAAGAAAGGGAAAAAAAATGTTGCAGAACAGCAGCTGGGAGAGAGAGGGGAGTGAGAAACAGCCTTGCAGGTACCAAGGTCAGTGGAGAAGGAGGGGGAGAGGTGCTCCAGGCACCAGAGCAGAAGTCCCCTGCCACCTGTGGTGAGGACCATGGTGAAGCAGGCTGTCCCCCTGCAGCCCACGGAGTACCACGGTGGAGCAGGGTTCCACGCAGCAGCCCATGGAGGAGATCACGGTGGAGCAGGTGGACCTGCACCAATGAAGACTGTGGCCTGTGGAAGACCCCTGCCAGAGCAGATTCCAGGCCCGACCTGTAGGCGGTGGAGAGGAGACCACGCAGGAGCAGGTGACCTGGCAGGAGCTGCTGCCTGTGGGGGACCCAGGTTGGAGCACTGTGCTCCTGCAGGATGGACCCCATGGTACAGAGCCATGTGGGAGCAGTTCTTGAAGAGAGAGCTGTTGCCTGTGGGTAGCCCCTGCAGGCTCAGTTCAAGGACGACATCCTGTGGGAGGGACCTCATGTGGAGCAGGGGCAGATAGTGGCCATGGAGACAAAGCATTAGGGACTGACCACAGCTTCCATTCCCCCATTTATTTAGGCAATAAATTTTACTGTCTCCCTTCTACAAGTCTGTTTTGCCCGTCATCATAATTGTTGAGTGATCTCCCCATCCTTATCTCAACCCTCGAGCCCTTCACATTGTATTTTCTCCCCCTTTCCCTTTGAGGAGGGGGGAGTGAGAGAGCAGCTGAGGTGGAGGTTTTTCTGCCCACCTGAGTAAATCCACCACAACTTCATCATGGACTTTAACTATGTGTACTTCAACATGCAGATAACTTCTTCAATGGGTAAGGGAAATTTACTTCATGTATGAAAAGCTTGCTAATTGTTCCATGTAGAGTAGGAATACAGAAATATCTGTGGCAAAAACACCTCCAGCATTCCTTCCTAAGCAGAGGTCCAAGGGCCTGCACAATTCCTATTGTACTCTGCCTTCTAACACTTGCTATCAGTTCTGCTGTATTCCTGGGGGCTGTACAGCATCATTATATATTCCTAGAGCTACTTAAATAAAGAATAGCTATTAATCGTTCATGTCATCTCCTCAGATGAAACTGGAAAGGTTTTACATTAGTTTACTTTCTCTGCAATAAGGCTATGAATAACTACAGCCATTGAGTCAGGACACAGTAAATTGAGAACTTAATTTATAAATATTTTCACTTTAGCTTTATTAATATAAATTACCACCATTGGTACACATAACAATGAAGACAGTGTAGGTAGGTGGGCATATACTGAAGCTGTAGCAGTAAGAATTGTCATTTTTTTGCAAGCAGATTTTGGCAGACTACTAGGAGTTGTTAATTCATGAAGTACATTGGGTCCTAACTCTGATTTTGACTAGCTTCAGTGAAAGCTGATGTTTAAAGTCTGAGGACTCAAACTTCACAAAAGAATGAAATTGATCAAAAATCTTAAAAGAGTAACCAAGCAATACAACTATAAATTACACTAACACTAAATAAATTAAAAAGCATTTACTATATAACCTATGGAAGACATTTTAATTGCCTCTCATTGAGCCTTTTCAGCTGTTTAACTGCACACACATAGAAGTGTTTCTGACACAAATTTAATCTTGCTCAGTAAAATTCTTAGATTTCCTAGTCTGTTTTTCCATGTTTCAAAGCTTTATCAGAGAATAATGAAAATTGCACTTCCTGAAAATTGCACCTTCTGACCTGAGTGCCAAGAACTCCTCTACATGGAGCCTAAGTATTAAAATTCCACTTCTACCATCCTTCACCCACATACACTTTATATATTTCTTCATTATTAGATGTTAAAACTGCTACCAGGCTGTATCAAATTAATCCTGGGTATTAACACAGTCATTCTTAATGAAATAAAAATTGGGTATCTTGAAGTTCCAATATACACTTTTAACTACTGCATCAGAATCACACAGTCACAGGTAAAAGCTATCCAACATGCAGACAGCCCTTTCCTCCTCCTGCCCTACTGCACCCTACATACTTGTCATTTGACAGCTTATACTCATATCACAGGGCTTTCCACCCACAAATTTATGGTCTTTCCTTTCATATGCCTTCAAAGGAATATATTCAATAGTCTGCAATGCTGAAGAACTTCAAACTGGGCTCCACCAGGAAAATGAGCTTTGTCTGGCCCAGAATTGGACTAAAGCAAATCCAGAAATTTGTATCATGTTTCACTTACTGTCATTTCAACAATTTGTACAGCACTGAATGAGGCTGCAGTGCTAGACTTAGACAGGGACATCTGTGCAGTTTTTAGGGACATGTCATTATCTATTTCTTTTAGGAGTACAATAAATCTTAACAAGTTCCTTCGTTTAAAAAACAGATCAAGTATTACTTGAATTTTCAATCATACCCATTTCAAGAAATCAGCTTATAGAACAACCCTGCTGTTTTCACCCCAAGCTCTTTTAATAGCAAGAATAGATATCTGATTTCAACTGAATTGCTACAATTTATACAAGACTATAAATGAAATACAGGAGAAGTTATAACCTATCAATAATAAAGAGAGCAGGAAGTCTTGGATGAGTGTTGTCTGGCTTTTAGAAAGCCATGAGGAAAGGCCGCGGTGCTTTCAAGTAGAATGCCAGTATTTCCCATCCACAGTGAAAAGATATCTCCAGACTTGAAGATTTCAAGTTCCTACTTCCAACACCACAAATGGTCTAAAATGATCATACAACCTGAAGGATCATATGCCTCTTAAACACAATAACCCCAGGTAACATGCAAAGACGAGAGGAGTTGGTCTGATGTTCTCATGTCAATGGTGCAGATGTCTGTTTTGCAGACAGCTACCCAGACTGCCTGACAGGCAATGGGGAGAAACAAATACGTATGTTCGGTGAACAAGACACATCAAGTAAGTGTTCCTTCCCCACACCCCCTAAACCATCCTAGATTTTTGTAGGATTTGCATTTACAAAACAGGAATCTAGACACTTGAAATGCAAGTGCCTATGTTACAAGTAATTGAAGTTTATCCATATACCTGGATAGGAAGTACTGCAACACCAACCTTCTAATAAATCTCATGTCCATAAGAAAATGTAATATTTGAAATAAGCTTGATTGCGAACAGGATGCCAACAATATCTATCATGCTGGCAAAGAACTTTAAGTCTTACGTTATGATCACTTATGTTGTAAATGCTGATCAAATTATCCTTTATTATTCCTGAACTTCCATAAGTACAGAGCTCTGGTGTGGGCAAAGCATACCTCACCCATTCTCTAGCACTAAGAGTATACCTCCAGTGCAATTGATGCATTCAGTCTAATGGCCTGGCTAATACAGGAAAGCATCACTAACTACTAAGTTATCCAACCTTCTGACTTGCAAGGTTAACCCTGTACGACCCCAGTTAGAAGTAATTATGCATTTAAAGTACGTAGTTAATCCTGTTTCAAACACTTCAAACTTTTTTTTGATAGCCTTGTTACCATGCCACAGACCTCTCATTCTCAGCATCATTTTTCCCACCCAGAGAGAGATCTGGAGATCAACATTGAAGGAACCCGTGCCAAAAGCCAAGCCCCAACACTTTGGTTCCCACTGTATAAACCTTTTACTTAGCTCTGCCATCAGAGTTCAGGTAGAAACAAAAGTAGGCATCTAGTGTGAGGTCAGGAGGCTGGAAGTATTTCTAGAATTGCAGGAGATCATAGTTCTTCACATCTTCTAGCAGCAGCATTATGCAGGCTCCTTTTACAGGGCAGAATGTACACAAGGAAGTTGGCTGCTGTGCTTTCTGAAGACTAAGAATGTTGTAACACAATTAGACCCTGCAGGAACCATTTTACAGAGCAATCAGATAGAACAAGGTCATAAATCCATCTAGTTCCATTTTGATAGGGGCCATCATACTATGGTTGAAAACTAGTTTCTTCACACAAATAACTGCCTACCCTGCTCCAGAATGACATCCAGCTATATATAAATATGGAATTTAAAGATCAGGTATGACAATGCCATCTATACTCTTGCCTCTGTGTCTTATTTTGTCTAAAAGATAAATGGTTTAAAATCATCCATTGAAATCAAGCCTTACACTGTTATCCTTCTGGCCTGTGTAGATTTATATGCTATTAATACATCTTTCCTCAAGTAAAAAAAAAAAAAAAAGAAAACAACAACCACCTTTACAGTTATTTACATACTATGCCAAGGCTAAATTTGTTTTCATGCATTTGTGTATGAAGACCTTTGAAATTATTCAGACTGGCTCTTACTCAGTTTGCCACACAATAGTAAGAAACAATTTCATTAATATTCTAGGACTGGTAAAGTACCACTGAATCTAACACAAAGGAGTTGTTTTCAGGAGCAGAGTACTTGAAGTCCATGAGGTTTATTTCCTTAAATTGCCTTTTTTTGAGATGTATTGATACTATAATAAATCCTGTTTCTGTACAGAATGATTTTTGTGGAATTGTGTATTCCTCATGTTTCTCAGCTGCACTGGAACATTAACCAAAGCATGGTAGAATGCAGCATAAAAATCCCAGTAAAGTGATATAAATTATTTCTTGTAATTTGCAATTTGTATGCAGTCAATAAGGAAAATTAATACTTATTTATCAAATTTGATTAGATGCCTCATATCTGTAATTAAAGGTAAGTGTTTTGGATTTTAAATTTGTACTCTTGTTAATTTTAAGAACCATCCATCAAGAAGGATATAACCTGGCCTGAAAACTTTGAATATTCTCCAGGGTCTCAATGGAGCCAGGGAATTTTTGCTTGGGATTATTTATCAGATGACTTCTCCCATCCACCTGCTTTATGGTGTACAGGCATTCATGCTGAATTCAAAATGCAAAACCATAAGCATCTAGTGATGTGACTGCTATTTTACAGGACCTGTTTCTCTACTGGCACACTCCCAAGCAGCATGGCAGGATACCCTTGGCATCTCGTATCACATCAAACATCCATTACCAGGCAACAGATTTGCTGCAGGCTCTTAATCCCTGCAGTTCACAACACAACTTTATGCCGTCCAGAAGCTGATTCTTAAGAACCACAGAACACACACAGTTGGCAATACCAAGGCAAGCCTCATTCTACAACTGGGACAGCCTTTGGCCAGACTGGAAGCTTAAATGGAACACTGTGAAAAACTAACTACATATATTTTACTCCTTGGTTAAAACAGTGTTAACTTTGGATTTATATTTTTTACAAGGGGTTTTACTTTTGAAAGCATTTGTGTAAACAGTGACATTAAGAGTGTCACATAAAATAGCTCATCCATCTTGATGCAGGAGTTTTAAATATCTCATAATAGCCATTAACTTTGATTTTTAATTGTGCAGAAAGCTTCTCTTGTGCAGAGATAATTATACAGTTATTTTGACAAGTACTGATATGATAGAAAGCCAACTCACAGATCTGCAACCAGATTTTTGCAGTGCTCTGATGTAAATCATATCATTGTGGAACTCCTTACAGGATTAGCAGCTTTACTTTCTTATGCTTAGCTCATCATAACTATACAATGGAAAACTGATTCTGTAAGCACAACAGTAAGTGACTGCACTAACTTGGGAAGGGAATGCAATGCAGCCACTTTAGCACAATTAAAAAAAAATCAGGAATATTCACCCACGTTGGCATATTTGTATTTTTCCTGGAATTTAACATCTACACTGCACTATGCAAACATACCAAGACACCAAACGCTATTTCAAAGAGCTTTACATCATACTATAGTCATTAGATAACAAGTCCATATTAACCAACCACCACTGACCAACACATCCTGGTTAACTAGAAACATTGACTGATACACGTAACAGACACACAGGGAACATTTCCTTAAAAGTTAAAAATGCTTCAAATGAGTTTTAAGAGCAGGGCAAGTGTTCTACCATGCTTTATTTAAGCAGGAAAGACAAATTATTATCATGGCAATGAGAACTAAATGGCTCCATCAGGTCAAAAAAAGACAACTAACTACACAATGTGTTTACTGAACCAGCAGCATATGGCAACATATTTTTATGCATGTGCATGTGTGTAGGGTGCAAAAATACAGATTGAAGCAAAAGAAGTTGTATGAGCAATGCAAAACTTGTGAACATAAAGGCTTATCATCTAAAGTGATCTTAAAAATCATTTCAGAATTCCTGCTAGAGGGTTTGTTACCTCTGTGAAATTCATCTCAACAAGTTTTAGAGTAGAACAATGCATGGTTTTGGTCCCCATGTCAAGCCAATCAGAGGTCACCTTTAATATAAGCACCATACATCCACATGGAAATACCATTCAGAGCTCTATCTGTGAGCATATTGACCATAAACCAGAGCCTGGAATCACCTATAAACTTGATCAAGGCACCTTCTGTCACCCTATCCAGGTTGGCCAAAACATGCAACAGGACAGGCCTCTGGATAAAACTCTGCGGTACACCACTTGCTACTGACCTCCAGTAGTAGTGCAGCAAGCTATTCACTCCTTCATGCCAACTCAACAGCACAGACACAAGTCAACCAAGCCATTAGTCCACTAATCCGTACCATGACATCCTACCCTGAGTACAGCAATGCTCTGATGAGCAAGGCCAAAAGCTTTCTTAGTCATGTCAGACAACAGGCACTGCACTCCCTGAAACCCTAAACACAGCAGTAAGCAACAGGCTTGTCGCAGCAGACAGGTTAGTCAAGCTTGATTTACTCCTGGAAACCCATGCTGGTCATCCCCCATTGCTGCCTCATGCCCCATGTGCTCCTCTCACTGCTTGGTGCTGCCAGGAATAAGGTGAGGCTGTCCAGACTCAGCCTGCAGCTCTACAGATCTTAACGTTTACCTCTTCAGAAGGCGCAACATCTGTCTTTCTCCCATCATCAAAAACCTCTGACACCTTCACACAGGCTGTCCTGTCATGGAGCCAAGTCCTGTGGGGCACCACCGAGCACTACCAGGGGGCTGGAGCACCCTCACTTCCAAGATGCTGCTGCCACAGGGACTAGGTAGCACTGCCCCTGAGCACCCCTTTTATAGCCCAGCTGGCCAGTCAGGGAGTGGCTAACAATGGAGGGCCTGCCAGTCAGGCGGAGCTAACAGAGGCTGCACCTTGTGGAAGCTTCTGGAACGGTGCAGCAGGTATCAGGCCACTAGCAACACCAGCATCTCAGGCTGCAAGCTGCTCAGTGTTACTGGGCTTAGCCACCCGCCCTGAGGCACCTGTGGGGAGGGTGGAGGATTAAACAGAAAATAAAATAAAATAAAATAAAATAAAATAATAATTTTAAAGCCTGCTCAAATAAATGAAATGTACACACACAAAACCAATTCCCC
>CM021732.1:73341121-73419127 GCA_011075105.1 Heteronetta atricapilla | reverse complement strand
CCCCCCCCCCCCCCCCCCCACCTGCTGGAAAAATAAATAAATGAAAAAATAAAACACAAATGGCCAAACAACAGGGGCAGAAAAAAGTGAGGAAAGCCTTAAAAATAAATAATTAAATAAACAACCCCCCTCCCAGAAGCACCCCCCAGCCTCATCCCAACCTGGCCCAGGAGAGCTCATTACCTGCGGCTGGCAGGGCTCAGCCTGGCCCCAGGTCTCCGATTTCTGAAGTGATCCCGAGCACACCCAGTATAGCTGCTTGTTTTGAACTTAGCCCTGCGGTGATCTGGCACTGGCTTAATGAGTTTTAGTTGACTCTGGATAGAGTAGCCTCTTCAGATAATAACAGCACTGATCCTAATTGGGTTAAAGTGCTCATTGACATCGTGTCCTTTAGCTTGTGTTTGTCTTTATTTCACATGGTTTGGTGTCTTTCCTGTAATTTTAATGGTTTCTATGGTGATAAGAAGATTTTGGTAGAAATTAGTCACATTTTCTGAGTGCATGGGTTGGTACTTAATGCAACTATTTTTTTATTTATTTTTTTTCTCTAATTTTCTTAAAGCTGACTTGAAGCAACATTATTACTAACTGTTCTTCAAACAGATTTTAAATATGAAAGGCAAAAATCCCAGTATTTAATGACCTGCTGTGAACAAACTAAGCATGTGCCACAACCTTTCCACAGACCAGATTAAACAGTAGTCCTTTTTTTTTTTTATATTCACACTTGAACTTGCACTGACTTTACTCTCATATTTTCAGCTTAGACAATTATTCAAGGTTGAAAATTCTTGCTGCATTTTACCATGAAATTTATCTGGATCAAAGTCTGCAGTAGTCTGTGAAGACATATGTACTCTTTCAATTTCCTGTGGGATAGAAATAATCAAGACAAACTCTCACATTGAAATAATTTGTAATGAAATACTGCTTTCTGTCTAGACAGCATTGCAGAGTAATTGCCAATCACAGCAAAATTGTACCATTTTATAGTTGTCTATAATATTAAGACAACTGCATAATTGAAAAGCTAATTCTAACATAATTTGAATCATTTATCTGAGCTACAGCAGGGAAAAACTTGATAGTTGTAGTAAGCAGAGAATATGATGGATTTTTAGCTTCTGTTTTGCTTTCTCAAAGTTGGACCTTTCTCTGCAGTACATGGGAAAAAAAATGAAATAAAGCAACACAAACTGTCTGGCTTATTTTGACACAGAGACAATTGTTAAAATACAAAAACTTTTCCTCTGGTGCAGATATTCATTTGCATTGTAAATAACATTTTATTTCGATTTTTCTATTTTTGTCATTTCTTTTGTAAGATTAGGTGTTATGATGCAAAATATGGAACTGGTTGTTTGTAATATTTTTATACATTAACCTGTGTTAACTTCCAGAGATCTTAAAAACAACTTTTTTTTTCTTTTTTTCTTTTTTTTTCTTTTTTTTTTATTTAAAAAAAATCACATTTCTATATATACATATGAATGCTCAAAAGTTCCACAATGGCTTTCTTTCCTCCTCCAAAGTAGAACTGGTCGCCTTGAGTTGGAATTTCACTTAGTCACTCATTTCAGATATTTAAACAGGATAGGTTAAATTTAATCACTCATTTGGAGAAAGTTAAGCAGGATAGGACTAATATCAAGCAAACTGTTAAATTCAGTTTTGAAATTATGATTCAGTCTAACACTAAAAAATACAGAAATACAGAAAGTTGGCGTTTGTTGATGTGACATTGTTATCCTTGTTTGGTAATAGGTCCTTACAAAAGTTGCTGTTAATGTTGTTTTCTTACTGCTGCTATTACAGAGTCAGTATCTACTGCAGCAGAATCTGCTTGGCTTCTTGATAGCAGTTTATTGGTCACCCACATCAGCAGTCTCTAGAGCCACACAGCCCTTCATCATTGTCTAAGTAGCACAGAGAAAAATCATTTCTTTCATTTTACTGGGAATCTAGCTGACATCATCAGTTGCTGAGATTGAACACAGCAACCAGCAGCACCCTTTTACATGTGCAGGATGGGGTGACATGCTTACACGTGCCATTAACTGAAAAGAAAACTTCAGCCTTCCATATAAGCTCCCTTCCTTTTCTGAGTTTATCCCTTGAATTTCCATTTCCAAAACAATTGCCAGCCTTTCTTTCGCTCTGTACTTGGACTGAGTTATAATCCAATGGAGTTTTCAAGCACCTTTAGCTAACTATATCCTGTTTGACCTACTCTCCAGAAGAGTTTGGGAAAATATCCTGCATTCACAGAAATGTCTTCTGTCCACTAATGCCAAGATATCTAACATTGCCTGAGGTCTGAGTTGAGCTCTGACCTTCCTAAATGTTCATCCAAGTCTATTTGACAAAGGTCTATTACAGCAGACCCACAGTAAATCCTAATCTCATTTTGTTTGAAAGGACTTTATGGAAGCTATCACAGGGAAGTATAATAATAAAGATGCTGCTGTAATGCCTGATGCTTATGTGCCTTTCACAACTGAAATACAGTCCATTTTACAGAATAACTTTTTATCTGTAAATGTCTTAAAATGAAGTGTCCTTTTTACCTTGTGTTTCCTCTGCAGTCTAGGAGACTTAGTCTCATTAAAGCTGTAAACTCAGGACAAGGTATGTTTCTGAGTATGAGTAGGTACAAAATGTAACTGAATCTTCCTAATTAGTTCAGGCCTTCAGTAATTGTCTTAAATAATTATGCATACATATCCACAGCAATGAAGAATCAATACTTTATTGGCATGAATAGGATGGACAAACTTAAGCCATTTCAGTATAAAGTGTTACCTACCCCAAAAAAATATTTTATTCAAAATTTTAATCCAATTTCCTTGTTACAATATAAATATACTAAAGCACATCACATTCAGTTTGTTAACATTACAATGTCTTTGAAAGTAATTCTCACTTAGCTAACACCATCTGTTTACACCCAAATATTTTCCTTCCATTCAGCCAAGTTGAAAGTATCAGTAAAAACAATCTGTGTAGGGAAAAGAAATGTGTTGATACACATACATATTAACACAAGAGCCATTTTTAATACTGCTTTACTGTGAAGCCAAAAACAGAGCTATTGCTTTTGAAATGCACTCCAGTACAAATTGAAAAAATCCTGTACACATCTGGAACTGGGATCAAAGTCACAGGCAGAACTTCCATTTACTTCCATATATAAAAATCAAAGCCCTGATATTATTCACTTAAAAATGAATGTTTGAGATAGTAAAGAATAATTACCACATTATGCATATACAGTTTCTCTATATAATAGCAACACTGTATTTCAGAGCTCACTTCCTGCAGATTGGAAAAGAGGAGTTGTTTGGGTCCTCTCTTCTGCTGTTTACCCCAATGCAGTCCTATCTTAATGGAGGGAAACAAACAAACAAACAAACAAACAAAAAAGCTTTGTCTTTTGTACAACTTTGCATCCTCATTCTCTCATATTTAAAAAACACCATTTGAAGCCAACCCCCTTTACTGTTCAGCTTCTGCCACTCACCACAACTATCTGCTGTTTTGGCTGGTCATGATTCTCATGAAGAGAAAAACAACAATCAAAAGGATGTCTCTAGGAAGAAACAAACTAAGTATACTGGCATTTCAATCTTCCATTTTTCTTTGGCAGGGGGAGCATTTATAAAAGCTTCTTTAAAACTATTTACACCAGGAGCCTTAATATATCACTGAGGGAAGGACCAGAGGCTCCCTCTGGAACTATATAGACTCCACTAAAATCTTTTCACACGGCTTTGTTGTCTGTATTGATTTCTGGTCTCAGTTGCATTCAGTCTGGAAGACAAATAACCTAAACAATCAGCAGCTCTTCAGATCAGTTGCCCTTTTACAACATCTCTTTCCCAACTGGAACCATGAAAATTCTTTCACCAGCAATTTGCACAGAGCAACATATGCAGGGGTGGCTAACAGGAACAAACAGAAATTTACACCCTTCCTTGACAAAAATGCATTGAGACTAGGCAATTGTTAGACAAATGGTTCGGGAGTTTTGTGCTAGTTACTCTTGGAGTGTTCTTCTTAAACATCTTTCTTTTACTCATGTACTGCTGAGTAGGACACAGTAAGAGAAGGTAAAGTGAAATAAATTTTCCACTGTTGGAAAACTAATAATCAGTTCAAGTATTGACCAGTTACATTCATTGAAATCAGTGTCCGTATATTTTTCCTCCTCTAAATTGACTTTCCTATGAGTTTTAGGTTCAGTGCTTTCTTCTAAACTCAGTGGGATTACATCCATTCAGTTTAAGGAGCATTGGATTGTTTTGCTCATATATGTACTAAATTTGTATTTCAGTGTTAAATGCTGACACTGAGGAAAGAGAGAACTTTTAGCCTTAAATTAAAAGAACATCATTTGAATATGCTGTCACTAGTCAAAAAAAAAAAAAAAAAAAAAAAAAAAAAAAAAAAAAAGATTCTCCTATGTTTAATGGGGCTTTCTAGTGTCTGTGAATCAGAAAGGTGTTTGAAAGCGATACCATGTTAGTGAGTCAAAGTAACTAGCTACCCAGGCTAATACCTTAATTCAGGTGTAAATTATCATGATATTGTCATATGATGTGATCTGAAAAATTGTAAAGATTTCTATTTTCAGATAAAAATACTTTTCATTCTCTCTCCAATTATGGTTTTACTAATAGAAAGCAATGGTAGTTCTGTGTATCTAAGAATGGCATGAATCAACACTGAAAATTTTGGAGGAAAACAAACAAGATACTAAGCAGTTGGGAAAGAATTTCTCTCCTAAGGAAAACAAGAACACAAACACATATATACATATATGCATGTCTATACATCTACATATATAAATGCACATCCGAAGTGTAGACCTAACAGGAACATGGAAAATAATAGTTTGTGCTGTTCATTTTCCAGTTTTCATACTCTTGCCTAGAATAAACAGGCGGAATTCTTTCTATTGGGAGATTAAGATGCTGATAGTAAACTCTATGAAAAGATATATGGCAGTTTCCCAGTTTCCAGATGATAACCAGATGACTGTTTTTTCAAATGTGTACAATGAGCTTCAAGAGACGAAGGCAGCAAATAAAAAAAATAAGCTGCAGAGTGACACGACACAGAAAATGTGACTGTTCTCAACAATGCATTGATATCTATTGACTGTCTCACCAAATGTGCAGCAACAACTTATCAAATGGGTTGGAGACCAGAATGATTTCTATGCAGTGCTTTGGTTTAAAACCTAATTTTCTTCTCAGAAAGGTTATTTTTGAAGTGTCACTCTGAATTCCCATATCACTGCTTGAACATATTTTTAAACAGATTTCTGTGTTGCCAGAAACTGAAGAGGCAATATAGCCAAAAATGGAACGTGACATCTGTCATTTATAAACAGAGAGGTTAAGATAGAGCTCTTTGCCCATATCATGGTTAAAACCCCCCAGAAGAAAATAAACTAACCTAGTTTTGGCCTATGGCATTATTTTAATAAGTATTGCCTTTTAATAAGTATTTAATAAGTATTATAAGTGATTTAATAAGTATTATAAGTGAAGCATGCTTTTTAGAAAAATCTATTCAAGTTTTTATTCTAATTGCAGATCTTGTCTTATGTATATGAATGACTTCAAATACATTAAGAGAAAAACTGCATAATTAGAATTTGTGGAAATAACTCTGAAGAGATGTTACTTATAAGAAAAGATGTCTGTTCAGTAAAACCTCTTTTCCCAGGGAAATACAGAGGACTTTGACAAATATTTTACTAAACAACTTACACATTTTCTTTCAATTACTAATGGGCTAGTAAATTTATTTTTCAAAGACAATATCATTGTTTAAAGGCACTCAGTAATGAAATACTTAATTGTCACAAGGATTCAATTTTAGTCAGAAACATATTTCTGATAAAGGTTTTCATTTTAACGTTCAGCACTGGTATTCTTCAGTAAGTTTCTTTCAGTTGTACCTGACCAAAAGCAGAGTCAGTCTGGCTAAATGTTTAATGAAACTTTGAAACACAGACATTAGAGGGTTTTCTTTGGGATGACTGGATCAACACCATTCTTAGAAATAAAGGGGTTTTCTTCTTTTTATCTTTCTTTTATTTTTTTTTAAAGCTAATGAATCCTTCATTAATGCATTTTATAACCCTTATTTTATTTTGTCAGAAAATATTAATGAATCAGAGAATCACAGAATCATCTAGGTTGTAAGAGACCTCCTCTCAAAACAAGCTAAAAATTTGCTGTCTCTTATATTTACCAACAAATCATGTTAATAGAATAATCCTCCCTTCCAAATTTGTCAATACTGAAGAATTTCAAGTAACTGCCCCTCCCCAGTATCTCTGTCTGGTTAATGAACATACGAAATGTTCACAGTATGTCCAACTGAAGAATGGGCATTTCTGCAAACAATTAATTTCTGAGGAGAAGTCATATGTTTGAGAGCCTGGATCCTTTCCCCTGTAAATCAAAAAGAACAGAGTTGTCCCATGAGGCGCAAGATTGGCTGAGAAAGACATTTTTAGAGCTACAGAGTCTATGTCCTGCATATCTCCTCATTCTCAGTAAGTTCACACATTGTACATCTCCATGAACTGTTAAACAATTCAGTGTATTCAGTCTTCTTGAACAGTGTAATGAGGAGCAAATTAATCTTTTTCTACTTGAAGAATAATTGGTGATTAAACTCTTCCGAGTAATCCAACTGGCCAATGTGTACAAGGCTACACAAGAGAAAAATCTTTCTTGCCCTACAAAGTGATCATCTTGTGATTTGAAGCATGAACTTTTATTAGCCCTTATTTAATTTGCACAACTGTGATGTTAGACACATTTCAAGTCTACCCATCCTATTGAACTCAACAATCTCTTGAAGAATGAATTAGTCATTCATAGACTGATTTTTAGACTGCAGGAGATAAATTTCTTCTTGCTTTTTCTTTTTTTTTTTCTCCTTATTTCCCCTGAAACTACTGCCCATTCATTTAAGCATCATTTGTTCTTTTATGCTGCAGTAGAACATAAAAGATGTACCAAAAATAATCAATATAAATACAGTAATTCTGCCCATCTAAGTTATCTCAGCTTGATTTATTTTTATGCTACTGAGTGATCCTAAATTCTGTCTAACTTTAGACACAAAATTACTTCAATTTTCCTGCTCTGAGCCATGTCACATTTTCCAACTAATCCTTAAAAGTTGAGGACTAATTAGGTACATTAATGAATAGCTAAGTATCTTCTGTATTTTGACAATTAGTGTGCAGTACACATATTTATTGAATTATTCACTATGGCTCCTGTGTTTTTTTCTTCAAAGCTTCCCATGCATACAAAACACAGAATATATGAAAAGTTATACACTGGCTTCATACTGACACAACTGGAACTTCATCTGCCACTACAGAATATATATTCCTGTTTCTACATCCATGTTAATGTTTTAATAATACAAATAAAAATCAAAATAGAGTTAACATGCTTATAGAGATCTCTTCCACTTTTTAATCTAATAATCATGCAAGTACAAACATAATGTCAGCCATTTAAGTTCCTAAAAAAAACAGGTAAAGGCACTTCTTACACAGACATCTACTATGTTTGATTGCGCATTATTGTCTACATTCCCCAATTCTTCATTAAGCCAGCATTAAAACCTATGTGTCTATCAAACTATTATCTTTAAGTACTTAATCTAATCTAATCTAATCAGGTGTGCCCCTGAATCACTCTTCCAAACAGACCACTTCAGTGATGATACAGATAGCAGAGGTTCCTATATTAGTTTCCTAGCATAGACAATGCCAATAAAATCATTAAAATAATTGCCAAAGAATTATACTGGGAACCAGGACAATTCTTAGAACTCCCACATTGCCTTTTGATCCTGGATAAGTCTGTTTTCTATGCTAAAGTAGTAGAAATGAAGATATAATAAGAGGCAAAAAGTTAAAGTTAAAGGTCCTTTTTTAAAGGTTAAGAATTTTAGAAAAATCTTTGCAGTAATAAAAATGTAACCAGATATGCAAAACAACTTCACTAAAGCATTTAACACTAAGCTAGTTCTGTTTCCACTGACAATAGGAGTAAGCTTGTGCCATAACTGAGTGCTCCTACAACAACAACAACCACCAGCAGCAAAAAACAGGCCTCCATGTAAGCAACAGTCATCCTCTTTTTGAGGAGCTGAAGAGTATTAAAAAGCAATAGATTTTCTTTAGCAAAGTATATCATACAGGGATGGAGTCTCAGCAGATTCTGAAGTAAAAAGGTCTGTATTTCTTTACAGCAGCTGGTGACCTAAAGCTTTCTTTTCAAAGTTTATTCACATCAGTAGTACTTCTTCCTTCTGAGTCTTCCCAAGGATAAAGAAAAAAAAAAAATCTGAGTTTTACAGGAGCAGATCTTCAAAGTATGAGATGATGTACAGCTTTTTGTTCATTTATTCCAAAACATCCTCCTGAAATATTCCAGTCATCATATTATTTACACACTAAATAAGTCAGCAAGCATCTTTGTAAGTAGGAATTTGTCTTAAATCCTCTATGCTTCTCCCACAATTCAAAGGCAAGATGGAAATATGTAATTATTATGGAAGCCTGCAAGGATGAAGCAATCTTGGTAAGATTTACTTTGTATCAGTCTGATCCTTCTAAATTACTGAAGCTATAGCTGAAAGCAACTGACAGCCAAAAAGAGATACACATATAAAAGAACCAGGCATTTAGCCTTTTCTATCTTAAGAGTAGTGTCAGAATAGGAAAAACTACAATAGCTATCATATTTATTAATAATCATCAGTTCATAGCATCCAAGACAGAATGACATTGTTTTCTTTTGCATAGAGAGAAAATACAGAATTTATATGGCACAGTTTTTGAAAGGCTATTTCTTCCCTTCAGATGACATAGCCCTTAATGAGAGAAGGAGATAGAAGCTCACTCTTAAGTGACCGTGAGCCTGAATCTCTGGCAAAATCAAAAGATGAAGACTTCAAGAGGGAGACAAGTGCTCGGCATCTGTTTACCTATAAGTATGTGCTTGCAGCTCTGGGGAGTCGCAAGCCAGGCCTCTTCACTGCAGAAAAGGCTGACCATCCTCAGCATGCTGGAAGGGGCCTTCCTGGAGGCTGAACTGAATGGCCATAAGTGAACCAAACACATGCCAACCAAACCACATACCAAAAACTTATCCAGGCCTCTGTACTTTCCAGGCCCCAGGAGCCAAAATACATCATGGCTAATAGCCAGCCAGGTGGAAGGAGGAACAAAACTCCCGCAGATCTCAAAGCTTCATTTCCCATGAGATTCTTCGTTTTTGGCACACAAATTTCAAGTAACAATTCAATAATAACTGATGAGGCTAAGGCCTATAATAAAACACGTGTAAGATACTTAATTCACATCAGTGAAGACTCAGGACAAAATGACCTTTGAGGATGTGGACTGAAGCACTCCCTGCACCCAAATTCTGTAAGAAATCAATAACAGGGCAGGCATTTTTACCTAGATTTGATTCCAGCACCTTACGAACAAGATCATATCCTTTTTGTTCAGCAAGCAAAATTATGCACCTTAATTTATAAGCTGCAATTCAGCTTTTGTGAGTGAAATATCATCAGCAAGAGTAGAGTGGTAGATGAGGGCAATTTTTTATGTAAAAGTATTTTAATATAAGTGTTTTTAAGCAACCAGATTTTCTAACTATTCAGCATATAAGCAATCAGTATTGCTTTTAATTCTTCAGAGACAGGTCCTTTCTGTAGCAGAGAACAATGCACCATCTGTATGTAAGCTTGACACTAATTGCTAGTACAACAAACATTAAAGTTGATTATCCAGACTTACAAATTATAATAAATACAACTAAAATTGAAGACAGCCTTCTCATCTCCTTCACACACTTCACTACCTAATAAAGTACAGAATATTTAACACAGTTAAGCTTTTTTTAAAAAAGGTCACAAATATTTAGAAGAAATTCAATGTGTCATTGGTCCACATAATCTCTCCCTGATTATAGGCAATTATCATGATAGGATTTGAGGTGTGACCAGTTTTATTTCAGGCTGTGGTAAATCCAAACCAGAACAGGAGAAATACTTTTAAGGGAAAAGGTGTTTAATAGGAAACAAACAAGCACCACAAGATTTTTCAGTTATCAAGTTAACACTATGATTTTTCTTGGGTGATAAAACCAATAATAAAATGTTCATATTCTCAGGCTCTGCTTATTCTAGCAGCCTGCACTTAGCCAGGTCTCAGCCCTAAGGGCTGGCATTGATCACTCACTACTAAACTGTCTTTCCAAGCCTACCCAGGTCAGAGCCCATTTTTATTATTTTGGATCTGTGGTTTGTGCCAATGACTGAAGCCACAGAAAAGTGCAGACCACACAATACATGTTTGATGGATCAGCCTAATTCTCTAACACAGATGAAGTATTGGTTTTACTGCATAATGATCTCTGTCAAGGACAGAACATACAGGTGAGCCAAGTCAGGCTCACTGCACCATAGAAGCTAAGATGCTCTACCAAGCAAAGTCACACAAAAAGGCTGAACCTTTGAACTTCCAACTTCTCTGAAAGAAAACAGCAAATGACCTGAAAAAGTGGATAAACAAAAACAACCCCCCTTGTGATGTACCTTACAGTATGTAAAGTTAGCGTGAATTTCCATTTGCTCTTCAGCAGTCCTCCCAGACCCCTCAAAGACAGAAGAGCACATGATTCTCTGCAGGAACATAGTCAGGTTGCCACAAAGCCACGATTCCCCAGATGCCCTGAGCAAAGAGCCTGAGGGAACATGCTGTGGTTCTGCATGGCCCTGCATGCAAACTTCCCTTCCTTCAGAAATCACTGGCTGTAATTGGTGCTCTGTTGCATTGCTACCAAGGAATAATGTTCAGAAATCCATTCCCATGGGAACATTAAACAAGCCCCCCCACCCCTTATTTTTAATTTAATTTTATTTTTTTCCTTCTGAAAATCTCCTGCTTGGTATTTTTGTATAGTTTGTGTTCACAAATGGAGACATGCTCTCACATTTTATTCATTGCTATATCATCAAACTCTCAATCTCATGAGCAGTTTATTGAGCAGTTTCAGGTTTATTTTTCTTCCCTTTCTGATTGCCTCCTCCAGTGTAAGGGAGGCACTGCACTGAGACTGTATTATATTTCATATCAGTTGTCAAATGCTGTACAGTACTGATTTAGAAAAAGTCACAGAACTATATTGTCAGTATTGGCTATACTCTCAGAAATAAATAAATAAATAAATAAATAAATAAATAAATAAATAAATAAAAGTAACTACCGTGTTCTTCCACTGTGATCACATTACCTGTTTTTATTGTCCAACATGAATTAAAGTTTATTTTAGCCCACTCCTTAGTAACTATTTTTTTCTGTTACTACTTCCTTGAAGGTTCCAGATAATATACTAGTGGAGCTTAAAAGCCACCTGGTATTATTACACTTTTTTTTTTTTCCTTAATTATATGAGATAACTACTTTCCCAGAACTCCAAACATGATTTCTGCAGCTAAAAACAGTATCACATTTATTCTTTTATCATTTGTAGCTATAGGGTTGTTTAATAGGAGTCTGCAGTAAAATATTACCAATATTTGACAGTCTTGTAACAGACATTACAGTATACATTTCTGTATACCGCAGCTTAACCATCAGTGTCTATTTTTAAAATCTGTGTGGTGTGTCTTATTATTGTAATCATTTCTTCTCTAGCTATATTTAGCTGGGAGTTCAAGTCAACATGGATGTCTCATCTCTAGTACACCTAGAAAACCACCCCATTGATTTATGCATTGTCTTAGACTTAGTTCAAAATAAAAGCGAGTTTGAACTCAAAATTTATTTTTCCAGATGTTCAAAATTACCAATAAACCAAAATTCATCAAAACCTAAAATTTATTCACAGTACTGTCTGCATTTGGAAGCTGACACATGATTTCCAAGCTTCTGAAACAATACTTTAATGGATGCAAGATTAGGTCCTGCTGCAGTATACAAAAATTACTGACTTTGTTTTTAAGTGTACTTCTATGCTAATAAAAATTAATAGATCAAAGACGAATGATTCAGAAATTATTCAACCTGTCACAGCACAAACTTGTTACAAAGCAGCACATTCCAGAATGATAGCAAATCTTTCTGTTTTAATTGGAACTTGAATCACCTTGACCTTTCCTAGCACAGAGCGGAGTGCCCCTCTGAACCAACAGCAACATCTGCATCCTCATTCCATTTTAATCAGAGCTCAATTTGGATTTCTGTGTCTCGGCAATCAGTGCGTTGCAGAGCAAGGAAACTGCAGAAATAAATGAGATGTTGCCTTGTTCCAGCTGATTAAAACATGATTCAAGGTGACTTTTAGGTGACACTACAAGTTGTCAGAACAGCAGAGTATTTTATGAAGGAAAAAAAAAATAATGTGTGAGGGATGTTTATTTCCCCTATCTGAGATAAGTGACAGAGTTGAAATGAGAGCACTGGTGTGTCCATGAAAATATATCAGTGTTTAAAGAATACCTATTATTAGACACAGTGGAAACTACATCTTGGATAAGCCTTCCATACTGTGGGTAATTATCACAAGCCAGAATGCTAATTGCTTTTCGATCTGCTCAATGCCTCCAATGAGTCCTGTTGAGGGCTACTGGGGCTGTACCAGACACTAACACTTAATGAGAGAAAGTTTATCAGAGTACAGCATCAGCTATTACTAAGTGAAGAACAGGAACAACACACTTTAAAATGAAATGGAAAATAAATAAATAATACAAAAGAAAAAAAATGAAACAAAAATCATTTTAATTATACTTTCTTTTCAGATGCTAGGTAACTGTGTCTTCATCACACAAGCAACTGAATTGAAAAATGGTAAAAAAAAAATGTGTATTATTGCTTAGTTACCTGAAGTAGTTCAATGTTTAAATATTTCTGCCATATTCTTGTATTTACAGGAAAAAAAAAAAAAAAAAAAAAGAAGTCCAGAAGTCCATCCACCAGCTAAGATTTTCAAAAAGTTTATTATTATTATTATTTTAAGCTCAGATTACTATGGTTAAAAACTGACAAGGGTGAGAGTCTACACATTTTTTTTCACTTTCTTGTGGAAAGCAAATAAATAAATACAATTATTTTCCAGAATAGTCTTCCACAGCCTACCTTCTGAGATTTCAGAAGATATGTGAGATAGAATATATGTATTTATTATTATTATTATTATTTTTTGTGCAGAATGCCAAGTCCACTAAATATGATCTCTCTGAAGAACAGTGGGAACATTCCCAGATTTTTTCATTATAAAATATTTGCTTTCTTATAGCTAGATCTTTTCTATATTAAAACATCAGTCATGAGCTCAATTAACAATGTAGACAATTTTCATAGAAAGTATTGCATTCTGAGTATTGTTAAAACATGGTAAGATATTATGACTGTTTTCAAGACAAAACAACGAAGTGACTCAAGTTGTACCGAGTCTGCAGAAGGGGGAAAAACAGAACTCAAGGGTCAGTGCTTCCAATTTTGATTTAAATACAGAAGCATTCTCCCTCATAAATAAATAAATAAATTAAATTAAATAAAAATAAGATAAAATATAAATAACATCAAATAACGTAACATAAAGTAAAATAAAATAAAATAAGCTGCAGGGAAACAGTTTGCAGTGCTGCAGGAAGGCAGCAACAACAAAATTACAGCTGCACCATAAGTTATGTATTGCACTGATGCATACTTTGTTTTGCCTATTTTTCTGATATTTAAGGGAAAAACAAGTAATTGATCAAGAAAACAGGGAAAAATGTTTTAAACTGGTTCTCCAAAAGCCTATCAGTTCTCTAAGCTGGCAGTGTTGAGTGTGAAGGTCAAAAGAGCGACAACAGAGAACACAAGTAAGACCAGTAAGTTAAGGACCTCAATAGCAGTAGCACTAAAAACAAGTTGCAATAGCTGTGAAAATGAAAACAAACTTGATTAAAACAAGTGAACAGATTGTATCACAAAACTTGAACAGATATCAGTATCTGTGCATGAGTGTGTGTTCACTCACCTTTAAAAGAAAGCACCTTGCCATTCTTAAGTTGCCATTTAAAACAGTAAGACACCATATCCAAAACAATGATTTTAAACTTGCTCATGAAGTCTTTAAGTCCTTGTGTTTCACAAGATCTGATGAAGAAAATCAAACCTACTGTCAGTAGGCTTCTCTGAGCTTACAGACGTCTGGACTTCAATTAAAAAAAAAAAAAAAAAAAAAAAAAAACCATAGGTAAATCACAAATCTCACAAATCCTAATAAATACATATCTATCTATCTATCTATCTATCTATCTACCTATATTTAAATAAACATTAAGAAAATAAAACAGAAAATAAACATAAAGATCTTCATGTCATTGGAATTTTCTGTTTCCTTTTGTAGAGGGGCTATAGTTACTTGACATTATACATCCTAACCTCTACTTCTCATAGAATAGGCACAAACTTTATTTCTAATGAATATTTTTAACACCTGAATCATTATATTAACCTTACATTGCTCCGTCTCCAGGGCAATCTTCCTCAGAAAAGGTGACCTACTTCTGAGATGCAGTCTAACAATTGGGTTGTACAGTGACAATACTTCTTTACTTTTCCTTTTTCTTTTCCTTAGAATAGTCTATTTGCTTTCAAAATCCCCTGCCCTCATTCTCTCTTTTGATCCAAGTAAACTTCTGACAGCTTGTCTTAATACAAAATACTATAAGATAAATATGCCTCAGCAGTAACAATAACATTATTCTCTGAATTCTTGGTACATTCAGTCAACACATGTTTAATTTCATACATCATTTCATACATTTTATTTACCACTTCTATAGGAACTGCAGAAGATTCTATGAATGAATTCCAAAGTGAAAATTTCATAGTAGCAGGGGATGCAAGATACATTTATAAGATTACCCTTCACCAGTTCTTTCTACTTCTCATCATTGTGATCCTCCCCTTAGGGATTATACCTTGGAATGAAAACTACAGAAATCCCACATGAAGGAGAAAGAAAACATTCAGAAAGAAAAGATGGCTACATGGTAGATCTTAGACCACTGCGTAGCCTTGATTCTTCATAACAGGAATTTGATAAAACATTTGAACATGATAAAAAAATGCATCCTCTCCTTGGTACGAACACTGCAATAAAGGTGTGACTTCAGCCAAAACTCAGTGCCCTTAAAGCAGTATTAGCTACCTATTCAGTCATATTCTTCACCCATTTTACTCTTTTATGAAATAGAATTTAACAGCACTACGGCTGAAAGGCTATAGAGAGACCTTTAAAGACAGGTGCCACATTGCAACAAGAAACTGTAAAACTTAGAAAGTATCTTACAAAAAGTCTCTCACATCTCAATCTGATGTGAGCTATTTTCAATGGCACAATTTCTAGTTCTGCTGACCACATCACCCAGGCAGAAGGATGATGGATCTGCTTAAAATGGAAACATCAATTCAGAAGACAAGGACAATTTTCTCCATCCATCCTCTGTTCCTCCCATATTTTCCAATCAAAATATTAAACAGAAGTGATAGTTTTGGATATCAGAAAAAAAAAAAAAAAAAAAAAATTTTTCTGTAGTTTGAATTAAATTTTTTTTTGGTCCTGATAAAAATTTTTTTTTTTTTTTTTTTTTTTTTGGAGATACTAGGAGATTAGTATGTAAGAATATCAATATGGCAGATCACAATACTAATCTATTTAGATAGATTAGTATTGTGATCATGCTAGTCTTTCAGTGGGTTTGATAGCAGGTCTGGCTTGTATTGTTGAGTAATGTCCAAACTAGAGTAATTCCAAATGTATTTTGAAAGCCTCTGCACATAAGGAAATGTTTCAAAAATACAGGAGTACGTGCATATTGATTTTGTTCATTCTTTACTGAGCTGCATGATAGCCACTTCAATCAATTGAATCAAAGGTGGAAGCCAGATAAACAGGGAAATACATCCAGGCACATTTTCCCTCTCTGTTATCTCATTGCTTTAGCTTTTCTTTCCATGTTGTAGCATGATGGTTTTTGGAAGTGTTTTGGATGCTGTGCCATTCTGTCAGCCTGTCAATGCTGTGATGCACTTACTGTGAAGTTAAATTTACAGTCACAATCTGTTGCTGATGGGAGCGGTGAGCTATAAGTCTCTCTAGGGGAGGTAGTTTATTACTTCTGCTCTCACACTGGTATGCCTAAGGTCAGACTCTTCTCCACTGAAAACTCTTCTGGAGGCAAGGAGTGTGCATGGTTTAAAGTCACCACCAAGTCAAAAACCATCATAAGAGTACTACATTCCACTTCTCCCCAGTAGAAGAAGGTGATTCAAAACCTATTAAAGAGAGTCTTACTCTTACCCCATGCCACCCCCGTGACTTCTTCCCAAATTCTCTTAGGTGTTACTAGAAAAACTAAGCAGAATCCACACATATTTAACTGCAAAATCTCCAAGAATACAACACAAGTTTTTTCTTTTTTTTTTCTTTTTTTTTTTTTTTCTTTATGTCCCTCTGTCCAAGGAAGCCAGGGTTTTGAAGAACCACAGAGGTTAAACTCAATTACTGTGACCAGATCCAGCAGGTTTAAGCTACACAATGTAGCCCACAGTAGTATGTTAGAGAAGCTCAGAGTATTTCAGAAGAAACACTCTTCCGCAGGAACTCATAATGCAAGCCAGCACCCAGCACTTTTTATCCCTAACCAACATTATGGAATTCTCTATCCATGAAGGCATAACCTATCAAATTACCATATAAACATTTATTCAGTGTTTTTTAAGCCATATGAAGTGTGACAAATTAGCAGCTGATTTGGACAGGCATAAGCAATTACCAAGGTTAAAAGATAAGGAAAGTGAAGGGAAAAATAAACTAGCACAACTTTGAATTTTATATGTCATGAAATCATTGCTGCTTTCAGAAACAGTAGCATTTTGAAATAGAAGGTTGTATCTCTTTTTACACTTTGCTTTTTTTTTTTTAAAATTCTCTCCAGTGTCCAGGTTTACAAAGGTCAGGTGCCAGTATGATCTAGAATAAGACCATTTATGACTGACTTTGATAGGTTACTGAGGGGGAAATCTTAGGCATAAGAAACCTCCGAGAATGCATCTGACTCCTTTGTTCTCTAATAGATCCGATAACTCAATGAAAGACAAAACTGTTGAATTCTTTCCAGACAACATATCAGGATATCAAAGCAGTCAAATTACAAACATATTTTTGCTCAATTTCATGACTAACTTTCTTCATAATCTAATGCTTATCAGAGATGCTGTGCACAGTACCTAGATATCATTAACAAACAACAATTCAACCTTCACAAGCCCTGCTTAATAAAATAGAAATGATATTACAGTAGAGAAGCAACCAAAATTGACATTCATCACAGTACTGCTGCAATTTTCTACCCTTCTATCATCAGGCCACAGTGATAATCAGTGTTAACATGAGGAAGAGAAAATGTTATCCAGGTGTCTGAAATAGCAGAGTCTAGTCTTATTCAAAGGGCTTTGAATATTAAAACAAAAATCCTCACTGGGGTTCCAGTGGGAAACCAAAGCAGAGTACAAAGAGCTTCGGCTGTGTTCACAGTAACCTGACTTGCTAAACAATGGGGCTGCTGTGCTTTGTACCCAGCAGAGTTTCTCAGGGAATGTATATCCTTGGAAAGGTATGAACTAAAGCAATCAAGCCTAGTATGTTTGGACTTCAGGAGTCTAATATTGTGCAGTGCTAATCAGGATTGGGAGAAAATTTTCAAATGAATAATTTATTTGCCCAAAGTGCAAGTGAAAGTCATCTGAACTCTTTCTGAATAGTTTATTCACAGAAAAAATAAATACATCTGCTAATTTACACATTTCCCTTGGGTCAAATAAGACATTTTGTGGGACTTGAAGAAAAAAAAAAAAAAAAGAAGTTTTGTTTTATTTTTTTCCTCTAAATTTCAACCACCAAACCAATCAATGGTTCACACAAGAAAAATCAATATCTGGCTCTTTGCCATAAAACACATATACTTCAACCCTAATAACCGATATCCAAAACATCCAAAACACCACTGTGTAGTCCTGACTAGCAGCAGATAACTACCATTTGGAAACAGAAGGGATTTGATGTAGAGATGTTGTGTTCAATTTCTTATTCCTTCCATCCTCCCCTCCATACAGTTTAATTGAAGCTACAGATCCCAGCAAAGCTGTTGGAAAACTGGGACAAGATACACCTCTATTTGAGCTTATATGTCCAGAACACACAGAAAATTCTATTATCTTACCCCATCTCACATTGGCTTCCTATAAATCATGAACAATAAAGAAGAAGAATGACTTGAAACAGAAGTAATATTGCCCCAAGTGAAGTGGACTGGTGCTTTTGCAAACTCATGCAGAGAAATCAGGTGTAATTTTGAAACTCATACTTCTTAAAGTTTTAAGAATGATTTTTCTACACCACATTTTTTCCCCTACCATAAGGAAAAAATATTTTTAGCAAAACTTCAAATTAGAAAAACATTTAACTATAATTATTGAAACTGATATACCAAAAGTAGTGTTACTTTTCAATTTCAAGTCGCAACTGGGGTAGGAAAAAAAAAAAGAAAAAAGAAAAAAGGAAAAAAAAAAAGTAAGGGTACTTTAAAATTCTAGAGACTCGTTAATTTCTTGATTTAAGTACTATTTCATATGTTACAAAAATCTTCAAAATTACTTACATCTACATAAGTGTTTATTTCAGCCATCTAGGAATCTACACTGGCAAATTCACAAGGTTATGTCAAGTTCCTCTTATCCCTGTAACATTTTGTCTTTCATTATGTCTGTCAGACATTCTACATTCTCAAAGAATGAAATCCTCAGACTGTTCTTCCCTAATCATTAAAATGAACTCTCTCTGATTGTTTTAAATGGAGACAATACATTATTTTGATAAAGGCTGGAGCTTCTTTTTATTATTCTTCAGTATATAAGGAGCTGTGGTGGTTTGACCGTGTTGGGCAACTGAACAGCACAACCGCTCTCTCACTCCCCCCCTCAGATGAGGAGGGGAAGAAGTAAAGGAGAAAAAACAACTCACAGGTTGAGATAAGGATAATTTTAATAAAGAGAAAAATATATTATTAAGGAAATATTATTATTAATTAAACAATTCAACTAAAGGGAAAAAAAAGGGAAAGGGGGAAGAGGAAGGGGGAAACGGAATAACAAAACAAAACAAGTAAAGGCTATGTGGAAGTGCAGAGGGAAAAAAAAATTACTCTCTACTTCCCACAAATGAGCGATGCTTGACCACGTCCTTGAAGCAGGGCCTCAACGCACGTAGCCGGTGTTCAGGAGGAGGACAGACATTTTCGCAACGAGAGCCTACCCCTCCCCTCTTTTTCCACCTTTTATTGCTGAGTGTGACATCATATGGTATGGAATATCCCTTTGGTTGGTTTAGGTCAGCTGCCCTGGTGATGTTTCTCACTTTTTTGCCCACCCCCTAGGAGGGTTAGAGAAAGTCCTGATGTTGTGCCAGCACTGCTCAGCAGCAGACACAACACCAGTGTGATACCACTGCTGTTTTAGCTACAAGTGCAGAGCATAGCACTGTATGGGCTGCTGCAGGGAAAGTTAACATCCCAGCCAGACCCAGTACAGGAGCTTAAAAATACAAAAATAATACGGTAGTGTATTTTCATGCAGTTTCTTTTATCAGCCTAAGTATATTAGAGTCTTCACCATCTGACAGCCATTTCAGCAACACAGAGGAGTTTGGGACAAGACATTTTACTTATAGTTATTTCAGCATTTTATGTAAGCTCAAAGGAAGATATATTACCTTGAGAACCTTCTGAAGAGTTTATTTTGAAGACTGGTGTCCTGGTTTCAGTTAGGACAGAGTTATTTTTCCTCCTAGTAGGTGGTAGGATGCTATGTTTTGGATTAGGATGAGAAGAGTGCTGATAACATGCTGATGTTTTAATTGCTGCAGAGCAATGCTTACACTAAGCCAAGGACTTTTCAGCTCCCCACTCTGTCCTGCCAGCGGGCAGGCTGGGGGGGCAGCAAGAGCTGGGAGGGGACAGACCCAAGATAGCTGACCCAAACTGGCCAAAGGGGTATTCCATACCATCTGATGTCATGCTGAACAATATATAGGGGTGGCTAGCCAGGGTGGGGGGGCCGGCTGCTCGGGGTTGGGCTGGGCATCGGTCAGCGGGTGGTGAGCAATTGCATTGTGCATCACTTGCTTGTACATATTATTATTATTATTATTATTATTATTATTATTATTATTATTATTATTTTCTATCTTAATAAACTGTTTTTATCTCAACACATAGGCTTCACTTTCCTGTTTCTCTCCCCCATCCCAGAGAGGGAGGGGGGAGGGTGAGTGAATGGCTGTGTGGCGTTTAGCTACCGGCCGGTTTGAACCACCACAACTGGAAACAATTATTTCATGCCAAATGTGAAGACATACTTCATTTACCCTTCTGAAAACTGACACACACCCACAGTTCCCAAAACAGAGATAGTGAAAGAGCTGAGAATCAAATCTCTAGTTTCTCTGAGTCCTCCAAACATTTCTTCAGTGGCTGTGCTGATTCTGCTAAGAAATGCATAGGCTGTGAGTCTGTCAGCAAGTCAGGTCACTCGGTGAGATTAAACACAATCTACAGTAGACTAATCACTTCCCAGGCAGGCTTGAATCAGCCAGTCAGGCATTTTGTTAAAATGACTAATCACACAGACAGGCTGTAGCAAGGAGCTTAACTGTAGTGCACAAAGAATTATTTATTACAGGTTCATTTAAATATAAAAGATAAAAAAGAACTGTTAAATTGCTTTATATGATAAGATAAAAACCAGAGTATCTTGTTTTTTAGTAATATGTATGGTGTATAGGTCATTAACAGGTTTCCAGATGACACGATGGCTACATTTTAACATCTTAGATATGTATGGAAAGGTTTTTTTGGGGTGCTGGTTTGGACTCCAAGTCTTGCTTGGACCTCTGACATCTGATGCAGAGACAGAACAAAACGTAGCAGTGCTATACAGACAGACCGGTATGCCTCAACACAGTGTGCCACTACAGGGAATTTACATTTATCCTGAGCTTTAAGTTGTATTGTACAGAATTCCAAAACATGCTGCCAGAAAAAGTCTAGACCAGGGTACAACCAAGCTGGAAGCAAACCAGAATGTTAAAGAAAATTCCAATTATAGAAAACAAGCAAATGCTTTCCATTCAAAGGACCTGTGAGTCTGTGCTCCAGAAACAAAGAACTCTAAAAACATATATATATATAAAAGTCCATTTGCTGGAATCACAGACAGAAAAGAAGGAATGACAACTAAGTCCATCTAGACTTGAAGGAAAAAAGGTCAGAAGCACAAGCTCACCAACTACATCTTCACGGAGATACAAAACGTTTCTTGCAACATTTCAGTGACGTGACAGAAGCTCACGTGATCACAGCCAAAAGATGCAGTGGTCGTGTATATATTTTTTGAGAGTACTTACATCATCTGAGTTCTAACATAGTTGTTACTACTAGCTAAATATTAGTTGTTCTAGTTTTGCCCACCAATAATCAGCAGAGGGTAGTGGCAATGCTGCTTAGCACACTGAAGGGAATGACTTTTATCTGTTACCCACACATTTGCTTCATGCAGTTGGCAACATTGATCTAGATATTATTTACTGATAAACTATTATTTTTTTTTGTAATAATTTTCAATTGAATTAATTCCATTGTGGTGCAAACATATGTACTGAATCTGTACATATATCTGTAATTTTTACTTTTCAAGGGACCTGAAAGTCAGTATGTGGTCATCACATGTGCTGAAGTGTATGTTACGGAGTCAAAAGGACTGAATCTAAGGGGAAACCTTAGTCAGGCTTACTCTGCTTTCTTTGAGAAGTGGTTATACAGACCTTAAAATGCAGGTTGTTCCTGTTTTAATTTTTCAAGTAATTTGATAGTTGCCATGATCTGAAACAAACATTACCTACTACTTACCTTCTGGCAGCTTAAAAAGAATAGCTTCATGTAATGCAGCTATGTGAAAACCAAGATAAAGAATTAATTTTTTGTTTGTCTGCAAAGCTACTGATATTTGTTTCATTCCCATGAAACTGGCGTGAACAACTGTTTTCTGGTGTGTTATGAAGTGAATGAAATCTGCACAATTCAGTGGCAGTAATTTCCTAAATAGGTCCAAGGACATTTAGGCATAGTTTGTGAACTTAATGACTTCTGCTGACATTTAAAGAGAGGACATCAGTACTTCTTCAATTGATGACACTTCATTTAAAGTAGTAGAGACTGGATTCCTTCTAAAGCTCTTGAGCCATAATAGAGGTACAAAAAAAAATATAGTTGTTCTCATATCATACCATCTATATTTGTAAGATATAAGAAAAGCATCCTATTGAATAATTACTAGTTTATTCAAAACATATTTGCTATGTTTGTTTCTAGTGTAAAATTCTATAAGCTGATATATCTAGATAATACTATACAGACATACTAAACAGACATAGTCGACACAAGAATAAGTTATTTCAACCAACTTTTTTCAGTAACTACTCATGCTACCTAAAATTAGAAGAACTAGCAATTTGCTACCCAACATAAATTAAAACAGAAAATCAGATTTGTTCTTAACCTTATCCACTTTCTTCCTGACTAAAGTCATAATCTGAAATGTGCATCCCTTATTTAGAAATTTACTATAAATAAGACTTTGATTCACATTCAGAGATCAAAATGTGACTCACTAATTTCATAAAAATATAGTGGCACACCTGCTTTAAGCCATTTTAAATGTCCTAGGGTGAAAGGCAAACCTGGCAAATGACAAATGATTTAGCTTATGCATAGCTCTAAAACAATACATCAGTACAACATTTTTAGATCTTTCCAGCTATGCTGCATTGATAACAATAAAAATTTTAAAATGCCAATAATTTGAGTATGAGAGAAGATAAAAACTTCTGTTTTGAAAAGAGTTACAAATAATGCAGAAAGGAAAGCAAACTATATGGATAGCCAACTCTAATCTGAACATCTGACCACACTGACAAATTTATGATGTTCCCCAAGTGCTGAATATTTCTTAATAAGGTATATTAAGCTTAAGTACTAAATTGGTACTAATAAAAAGTACGGTTCGGAAGTCCACATTAAGGAAGGGTTACAGTAGGTGAGGAGGACACACTGAAATATGGTAAAAATAGTTTTATGGAGTCTAACTAATTCATGGGCACTCTTTTTAATGTTACAATAAGGCCATTGTCAAGTGTTATATATTTTTAATCTTCAACAAGGTCAGCAGTTTGCCTTCTACTTATTGTGACTATTTCTTTATGGTGCTTAACAATTTATATCCAAAGAATTCAGCATTGGTGTAGAGTTCTTATTATAGGACTTCTGAATACATTACACCTCTCACTGTTGTAATTAATTTTTCAATTGCCTGATACTACTTCAGCAGAAAGAGGTGGTTAATTAATGCAGACACACACATCTTTGCCTACTAATGGATTTCCTTTCGAAACGCATTTTTTGAAATTGCATGGAAATAGTTTAGGTGATTATTTTTTAGGATTTACAATGCCTACAATCAAACACAGGTATCTTTGTTTTGATATTATTTTTTTCCCCACTCTTAAAAGAAGTTAGTTTCTACTTCTAGTTTCTTTCCTAACTCCCCATGACAAACACACATTCACCATGGACTCTTCAGGCACTTCTGATTGCCTGAACCATTAAAATCAAGGAGTGCAGTGCTCATTTCTTGTGACCTGTGACACAGACAAGTTCGTTTATCAGACCTGCTCTGTATCTTGACTAAGAAAAATTATCTCAGTCTTCACTAAATGCCTAATGGCTACATGGACTAAAAAATAAGTCTGGAAGTAACACCATTTGAAAAAAAAAAAAAATAACAGCAGAACATATGGCAAAAGGGTAAGGTCTCCACTGAAATGCACAGCTAGGTTTTGTAGTAATAAGAAGTCTGAAAAAAAAAAAAAAAAAAAAAGATACCGATCAGATTTGAAATCTGTTTCTATTACTGTAATGATCTACACAGATTGCTTGAAAGCAAAGAGAAAATACCTATAAACCCAAATTCCCAATCCCACATGCCAAAAAAAAAAAAAAAAATCAATCCAAACATGAGGTATTCCTTTAACTTTGTTGTATTATTTTAATTTACATATCATTTATGGGATGAATATATTAATTTTCAATCATAAATTTGAAGTGTGCATATGGATTTTGTTTAAGGTCAAACTGGCAAAGGAATTCACACTAAATAAAATAGCTAATAGTGTTTTCAAAATTGAAGCAATGTAGAAAAAGAGGAGGTAAAAATAGTTCACTAAATGTATCCACTGTGCTGCTTGAAAACTCTTCTCATCACTGGAACTAAAAAAAACAAATCCAAGGTTTCAGTATGGGAAGAATAAAGAGATGAGTTTGCTAACTGCTTCTTCAAAATTTTGAATTAACGTTATAAAAGAAATGGAAGGAATTCATATTCTAAGTTATAAATACCACCTGTTAAGAATGGCATAGATCTATTTTTACCTACTGGACACTTACATGGAAAACACATTTTTAGAAAATAGAAACTCTTGACCCTCGATTACATAATTTCACCAACTCTTACAGTGCTCCCTTTTTACTAAAAGGCTGTTTGTAAGGAGAAATTAAAAAAAAAAAAAAAGAGAGAGAGAGAGAGAGAGAGACAGAAAGAGCTTTTAGATCAACACAGCCAGGTGGGTTACTCAAAAAAGCAAATCAGAATTAGAATGGCTCTTAGGAAAAGACCTTTCTAGTAGGTGAGTTCAAACTAAAGAATCTCTTCTGATTGCCATAAATGATGATAAACTACTGGATGTGAGATATCTTTTTTTTTATATATAACAGACAACTCAAATATTTCTCAGCTCCATGGAACAGAAACAAACCCCAACACCTTCACCCAGATATTGCCAATGCCAGTCTAAAGACGCGTTCTGCCATGGAATGAGAAATCGAGATGGGCAAGGCTTTTTTTGTGGTATTGAGGTCACTTGAAGCAACAGAGCGCAGGATATTGCAGCCCTCGCAAATGAGGCTGAAGAGGCATAGGCACAGCCAGCAGCGCCCCCTGCCCGCCCGTTCAAAGGCAGCCTCTACGGAGTGCAGCGACCAGAGCGGGCAAACAGGGCAGGGCGTGGTAGTAGGGCAAAGGGCAGAAGTTTGCTCAGCAGTTCGCGCAGGTAGGGCGCTCTCAGGCAGGGCAGAGTGTTCCGCCCTGCTCATGTAAGCAACTCATTTACCGGCTGCCCTACCTCTAGGTAAACCACCATGGTCATCACAAGGCAGAGAGCTCATTTTTGACAGTCTATGGCCACCCTGACTGAATGCCCTCTTAAAAATGCGGCAGTTCATGTCTCTGGATGCAGGGAGCGCCTGGGCCTGTTGCTGCCCTCTGAGGGTGGCAGAGACACCTTGTGTGTGAGGTGTGAACAGGTGGACAACCTGCTCAGCCTGGTGGCGGAGCTCAAGGAGGGGGTGGAGAGGTTGAGGGCTATCAGGGACTGTGAGAGGGAGATAGACTGGTGGAGCAACTCCCTGTAATGCTTGAAGAAAAGGAACCAGGGTGAGACCCCCCAAACAGCAGAGGGAAGGGACGTAGGAGATGAGGAATGGAAGCAGGTCCCTGCTCGACATCGCAGGCAACCCCCCTCTCTACTGGCCCTGTCTCCCCAGGTGCCCTTACACAACATGTTTGAAGCCCTGGAGCTTGAGAGACCGGTGGGTGAGAATGTGGTGAACAGTCTGCCCAGGAGGCTGCCTAGGGAGAGGAAGTTGACTCCACGCCTCAAGACTGCCTCTGCTAAGAAAGAAAGAAGGGTGATCCTTGTAGGTGACTCCCTTCTCAGGGGAACAGAGGGCCCTATTTTTAGACCTAACCCTACCAGTAGGGAAGTCTGCTGCCTCCCTGGGGCCAGGATCAGGGACGTTGCCAGAAAGCTTCCTAACCTGGTTTGCCCCTCTGACTACTGTCCTCGTTTGATAGTCCAGGCTGGCAGAGATGATATTGAAGAGAGAAGCCTGAAGGCTGTCAAACGGGACTTTAAGGGACTGGGATGATTAGCAGATAGAGCAGGAGTACAGGTCTTGCTTCCTCCATTCCTACAGTGGCAGGGAGGGGTACAGAGAGGACTCAGAAAGCCTACCTGATAAACAGGTGGCTCAGAGGCTGGTGCCAACAAGGAATTTTTTTATTTTATTTTTTGACCACAGAGCTGAAACATGAGATTAGAAATTAGAGAGTGACTGATTAAGAATAAATATATAGACATCACTCATTGCTTAATATGTGCTGTTCTTTGGAAAATACAATGTTACGTTTGTGATGTACTGTGCTTGCGCTGCTCTGGGAAAATACAAAATGTACGTGCAAATACAGCATGAGAGAATGCACAGATGAGGAGTAAGGAGGAGGATTAAAAGTTGCCAGCACAGATTTATGATAGGGAGTAAGGACTAAAAGAAGGTCACACTTGCAAGGTGCCTAGATAACAGGGGGCCCTCGGACCCTGGGAACCAAAACAAACCAGCCTTATGGATTGAACTGAGACCAAGGGCTCAGAGAGCATGCGCAAGAAGATAAGGTGAAAAGTTCAACTCTGAAGACATCTTACTTCATCCCGACGACCACCCAGATGACCACCAGAGAATACTATGCAAGTGCAGGAGGACTGATAAGGTAATTAGCATACAAAGGGGGGCTAGGTGGAGCTAGGAAGTGAATATGCATAAGTGTGTTGCGAAACTTAATGCATATGTAATATTTTAGGGAATAAACGAGAATGCAAGCGAGCTTGTTTCGCATGACTTTGGTGGGACTACCCCTTCCCCACCCCTCCCCATGCTGCCCAGTGCTGAATAAACATACCTACTTTACAGTCTTACTGACTGTGGAGTCAGTTTTTCGTGACTCAGAGCACTTTACTTGGTACCTGGCCTACTAACTGCAGATGGGTCCCACCTGTCTCTAAGGGGAAAAAGGACACTAGCATAGGAGCTGGCAGGGCTCATTGAGAGGGCTTTAAACTAGGTAGGAAGAGGGATGGGGATGGGGACGGGGACTGGGACGGGGAGGGAATAAGGCTCATTAGAGGTGTGCCACGGAGAACAATGTCAGGGTCTGGGGAGCAGACAATGGACCAGCTGAAGTTCATCTACAGTAATGCGCACAGCATGGGCAACAAACAGGAGGAGCTGGAAGCCATTGTGCAGCAGGCTAGCTATGACTTGGTTGCCATCACTGAAACGTGGTGAGACCACTCCATGACTGGAGTGCTGCAATGACTGGCTATAAACTCTTCAGAAGGGACAGGCAGCACAGATGGGGTGGTGGAGTGGCTCTCTATATTAGAGAGTGTTTTGATGTTGTGGAGCTTGAGGCTGAGTCTGGGAATTATAAGGTTGAGTCGCTATGGATCAGTGGGAAGGCCAACAAGGCAAGCATCCTGGTGGGGGTCTGTTACAGACCACCAAACCAGGATGAGGAGACAGATGAGGAATTCTATTGGCAGCTGGCAAAAGTTGCAAAATCATCAGCTCTTGTCCTCGTGGGGGACTTCAACTTCCCTGACATATCCTGGACATGCAATACAGCTCAGAGGAAGCAGTCTAGGAGATTTATGGAGAGTGTGGAAGATAGCTTCCTGACACAACTGGTTAGTGAGCCTACCAGGGGAGGTGCTCCATTGCACCTTCTGTTCACAAACAGAGAAGGACTGGTGGGAGATGTGGTGGTCAGGAGCTGTCTTGGGCAGAGTGACCATGAAATGGTATAGTTCACTATTCTTGGCAAAGTCAGGAGGGGGACCAGTAAAACCGCTGTATTGGACTTCCGGAGGACAGACTTTGAGCTGTTCAGGACACTGGTTGGCAGAGTCCCATGGGAGGTGGTTCTGAAGGGCAGAGGAGTCCAGGAAAATTGGGCACTCCTTAAGAAGGAAATCTTAAAGACTCAGGAGTGGTCTGCCCAAAGACGAGCTGGCATGTAAGAAGACCGGCCTGGATGAACAGAGAGTTGTGGCTAGAACTTAGGAAAAAAAAGAGCGTTTATGATATTTGGAAAAGAGGGCAGGCCACTCAGAAGGATCATAAGGATGTTGTAAGGATGAGTAGGGACAAAATTAGAAAGGCCAAAGTTCATGTGGAGCTCAATCTGGCCAATGCTGTTAAAGATAACAGAAAATGTTTTTTATAAATACATTAACACGAAAAGGAGGACTAAGGAGAATCTCCATCCTTTACTGGATGCGGGGGGAAACTTAGTGATGAGAGATGAGGAAAAGGCTGAGGTGCTTAATGCCTTCTTTGCCTCAGTCTTTACAGAATCACAGAATTTCTAGGTTGGAAGAGACCTCAAGATCATCGAGTCCAACCTCTAACCTAACCCTAACAGTCCCCACTAAACCATATCCCTAAGCTCTACATCCAAACGTCTTTTAAAGACTTCCAGGGATGGTGACTCCACCACCTCCCTGGGCAGCCTGTTCCAGTGCCTAACAACCCTTTCAGTAAAGAAGTTCTTCCTAACATCTAACCTAAACGTCCCCTGGCGCAACTTAAGCCCATTCCCCCTCGTCCTGTCACCAGGCACGTGGGAGAACAGACCAACCCCCACCTCGCTACAGCCTCCCTTGAGGTACCTGTAGAGAGTGATAAGGTCACCCCTGAGCCTCCTTTTCTCCAGGCTGAACAAGCCCAGCTCCTTCAGCCGCTCCTCGTAGGACTTGTTCTCCAGGCCCCTCACCAGCTTCGTCGCCCTTCTCTGGATCCGCTCAAGCACCTCCATGTCCTTCTTGTAGCGAGGGGCCCAAAACTGAACACAATACTCGAGGTGCGGCCTCACCAGAGCCTAGTACAGGGGGACAATCACTTCCCTAGCCCTGCTGGTCACACTGTTTCTGATACAAGCCAGGATGCCGTTGGCCTTCTTGGCCACCTGGGCACACTGCTGGCTCATATTCAGCCGACTGTCCACCATCACTCCCAGGTCCTTCTCTGACAGGCAGCTCTCCAACCACTCATCTCCCAGCCTGTAGCTCTGCTTGGGGTTATTGCGCCCCAGGTGCAGGACCCGGCACTTGGCCTTGTTGAACTTCATGTAGTTGACCTCAGCCCATCGGTGCAGCCTATCCAGATCCTCCTGCAGAGCCTTCCTACCCTCGAGCAGATCGAAACACGCACCTAACTTGGTGTCATCTGCAAACTTACTGAGGGTGCACTCAATGCCCTCGTCCAGATCATTGATGAAGATTTTAAAGAGGATTGGCCCCAGCACCGAGCCCTGGGGGACGCCACTAGTGACTGGCCTCCAACTGGACTTGACTCCATTCACCACGACTCTTTGGGCCCGGCTATCCAGCCAGTTTCTAACCCAACGAAGCGTGCGCCAGTCCAAGCCAAGAGCAGCCAGTTTCTTGAGGAGAATGCTGTGGGAGACGGTGTCAAAAGCCTTGCTGAAGTTAAGGTAGACCACATCCACAGCCTTTCCCTCATCCACCCAGCGCGTCACTTTGTCATAGAAGGAGATCAGGTTCGTCAAGCAGGATCTGCCTTCCATAAACCCATGCTGACTGGGCCTGATCGCCTGCTTGCCCTTCAAGTGCCGCATGATGACTCTCAAGAGGATCTGCTCCATGAGCTTCCCTGGCACTGAGGTCAAACTAACAGGCCTATAGTTCCCCGGGTCTGCCCTCTGGCCCTTCTTGTAGATGGGCATCACATTTGCTAACCGCCAGTCAGCTGGGACCTCCCCCAATAGCCAGGACTGCTGATAAATGATGGTAAGCGGCTTGGCCAGCTCCTCTGCCAGTTCTCTCAGTACCTTTGGGTGGATCCCATCCGGCCCCATCGACTTGCGCACATCCAAGTGCCGTAGCAGGTCACCAACCAGTTCTTCATGGATGGTGAGGGCCACATCCTGCTCCCCATCCCCTTCCACCAGCTCAGGGTACTGGGTATCCAGAGAACAACCGGTATTGCCGCTAAACACTGAGGCAAAGAAGGCATTGAGCACCTCCGCCTTTTCCTCATCTCTTGTGACTAAGTTTCCCCCTGCATCCAGTAAAGGATGGAGATTCTCCTTAGTCCTCCTCTTTGTGTTGATGTATTTGTAAAAACGTTTTTTGTTATCTTTAACGGCAGTAGCCAGATTGAGCTCCAGATGAGCTTTGGCCTTCCTAATTTTGTCCCTGCACAGCCTCGCTACATCCTTATAGTCCTCCCTAGTGGCCTGCCCACTTTTCCAAAGATTATAAACCCTCTTTTTTCTCCTGAGCTCAAGCCACAATTCTCTGTTGAGCCAGGCTGGTCTTCTTCCCCGCTGGCTCATCTTTGGGCACATGGGGACAGACCGCTCTTGCGCCATTAGGATTTCCCTCTTGAAGAGCTCCCAGCCTTCCTGGACCCCTCTGCCCTTTAGAACCGCCTCCCAAGGAACTCCACCAACTAGTGTCCTGAGCAGCCCAAAGTCAGCCCTCCGAAAGTCCAATACAGTGGTTTTACTGGTCCCCTTCCTGGCCTCGCCAAGAATAGTGAACTCCACCATTTCGTGGTCACTCTGCCCAAGACAGCTCCCGACAATCACATCCTCCACCAGTCCTTCTCTGTTTGTGAAGAGAAGGTCTAGCGGGGCACCACCCCTGGTAGACTCACTAATCAGCTGCGTCAGGAAGCTATCTTCCACGCTCTCCAGAAACCTCCTAGACTGCTTTCTCTGGGCTGTGTTGTGTTTCCAGGATATGTCAGGGAAGTTGAAGTCCCCCATGAGAACAAGCACCGACGATTTCGCAACTTCTGTCAGCTGCCTGTAGAACTCCTCATCTGTCTCCTCATCCTGGTTCGGCGGTCTATAGCAGACCCCGACCAGAACACTAGCCTTGTTGACCCCGCCGATCCTAACCCAAAGGGACTCGACCTTGTCATTCCTAGCCTCGAGTTCTACAACATCGAAAGACTCTCTAATATAGAGAGCCACATCGCCACCCCTTCTGTGCTGCCTGTCCCTTCTGAAGAGCTTATAGCCAGGCATCGCAGCACTCCGGTCATGAGACTGGTCCCACCACGTCTCCGTGATGGCAACCAAGTCGTAGCCTGCCCGCTGCACAATGGCTTCCAGCTCCTCCTGTTTGTTACCCATGCTGCGTGCATTGGTGTAGATGCACTTCAGCTGGGCCTTTACCTTATCCTCCGGCCTTGCCATTGTTCCTCCTGGCACAGCCCCAACAATCCATGCTTCAGCCCCATCCCCCTTCTTACCTAGTTTAAAGCCCTCTCAATGAGCCCCGCCAGCTCCTGGCCCAGGATCCTTTTTCCCCTAAAGGATAGGGACCCGTCTACGGCCATCAGGCCGGGTGCTGAGTAAAGTGCCCCATGGTCGAAAAACCCAAGATTTCTGCGTTGGCACCAGCCCCGGAGCCACGTGTTTAACAGGTGGGCTTTCTGTGTCCTCTCCGTACCTCTCCCTGCCACCGTAGGGATGGATGAAAACACCACCTGTGCTCCCGCTCCATCCACTAACCATCCCAGTCCCCTAAAGTCTCTTTTGATAGCCTTCAGGCTTCTCTCTTCAATGTTGTCACTGCCTGCCTGGACTATCAAAAGAGGATAGTAATCAGAGGGGCGTACCAGGTTAGGAAGCTTCCTGGCAACATCCCTGACCCTGGCCCCAGGGAGGCAGCAGACTTCCCTACGGGTAGGGTCAGGCCGAAAAATAGGGCCCTCTGTTCCCCTGAGAATAGAGTCTCCCACAACAACAACCCTCCTGTCTTTCTTGATGGAGGCAGTCCTGAGGCGTGGAGTCGACCTCCTCGCCCTAGGCATCCTCCTGGGAACACTTGCTTCCTCTTCCTCACCCACCGGTCTCTCAAGCTCCAGGGCCTCAAACCTGTTCCATAAGGGCACCTGGGAAGGTGGGGCCGGAAGGGGAGGGCATCGCCTGCGATGTCGAGCAGGGACCTGTTTCCATTCCTCCTCAACTCTTAGGTCCCCTCTCTCTGCCTGACGGTGACAGGGCAGGGGGTCCACCCCCATTTGGGGTGTCTCACCCCGGTACCTCTCCTTGAGGCCCTGCAGGGAGTTGCTCCACCAGTCTATCTCCCGCTCACACTCCCTGATATCCCTCAACCTCTCCACCTCCTCCTTGAGCTCCGCCACCATGCGGACCAGGTCGTCCACCTGCTCGCACCTCACGCACACAGTATCTCTGCCTTCCGCCGATGGCAGCAGCAGGCTCTGACACTCCCTGCATCCGGTGACCTGAACTGCTGCATTCTTTAACGGGTAGTCGGTCTGGGTGTGTACCGACTTCCTGGAGAGAGCACCGTGCCTGGTGGAGACCATTATCGCCTAGCTATCGGCTGTCGTTAAGAGGTGTTCGTGTGGGCGGGGGTTGCTCTCCGCCCTTCCTGCTCGAACTGCCGCGCTAACTGCCTCGCCACACCCTTCTGCCGCGCCACGCCCTGTTTGCCCGTCCTGGTCGCCGCGCTCCTGGTCGCTCGCGCTCCCTAGGGGCTGCCTTTGAAGGGCCGGGGAGGGGGCGCTGCTGGCTCCGCCTTCGCCTCGTCAGCCTCCCTCACGAGGGCTGCCGGGTCCTGGCGGCTCCCTCGAGTAGGCTCGTTGCCGGAAAATTTTCCCTGCCTGGCCCGATCCCCCGCTCCAATGCAGAACGCGTCTGCCCCGGAGCCGATCGCCTCGGCAGATTTACCGGCAATACTAGTTGTTATCTGGATACCCAGTTCCCTGAGCTGGTGGAAGGGGGTGGGAAACAGGATGTGGCCTTCACAATCCACAAGGAAATGGTTGGCAACCTGCTACAGCACTTAGATGCACAAGTCGATGGGGCCAGATGGCATCCACCCGAGTGTGCTGTGAAAACTGGCAGAAGAGCTGGCCAAGCCACTTTCCATCATTTATCAGCAGTCCTGGCTATTGGGGGAGGTCCCAGTCAATTGGCAGCTAGCAAATGTGACGCCTGTCTACAAGGAGGGCTGGAAGTTTGACCCGGGAAACTATAGGCCTGTTAGTTTGACCTCAGTGCCAGGGAAGCTCAAGGAGATTATCTTGAGCGGCATCATGTGGCACTTGCAGGGCAACCAGGTGATCAGGCCCTGTCAACATGGGTTTATGAAAGGCAGGCCCTGCTTGAGTAACCTGATCTCCTTCTGTGACAAAGTGACATGCTGGGTGGATGAGGGAAAGGCTGTGGATGTGGTCTACCTTGACTTCAGTAAGGCTTTTGACACAGTTTCCCACAGCAATCTCCTCGAGAAACTGGCTGCTCTTGGCTTGGACTGGCGCATGCTTCGTTGGGTTAGAAACTGGCTGGATAGCTGGGCCCAAAGAGTCGTGGTAAATGGAGTCAAATCCAGTTGGAGGCCAGTCACTAGTGGAGGCCCCCAGGGCTCAGTACTGGGGCCAGTTCTCTTTAATATCTTTATCAATGATCTGGATGAGGGGATCGAGTGCACCCTCAGTAAGTTTGCAGACAACACCAAGTTAGATGCGTGTGTCGATCTGCTCAAGGGTAGGAAGGCTCTGCAGGAGGATCTAGATAGGCTGGACTGATGGGCTGAGGCCAACTGTATGAAGTTCAACAAGGCCAAGTGCCGGGTCCTGCACCTGGGGCGCAACAACCCCAAGCAGAGCTACAGACTGGGAGGTGAATGGTTAGAAAGCTGCCTGGCAGAGGAGGACCTGGCTGAGGGAGCTGGGATTGTTCAGTCTGGAAAAGAGAAGGCTCAGGGACGACCTTATCACACTCCACAGGTACCTTAAAGGAGGCTGTAGCGAGGTGGGGATTGGTCTATTCTCCCACGTGCCTGGTGACAGGATGAGGGGGAATGGGCTAAAGTTGCACCGGGGAGGTTGAAGTTGTATCTTAGGAAGAACTTATTTACTGAAAGGGTTGTTAGGCATTGGAATAGGCTGCCCAGGGAAGTGGTTGAGTCACCATCCCTGGGTGTTTTGAAAGACATTTAGATGTTGAGCTTAGTGATATGGTTTAGTGCAGGACTTGTTAATGTTAGGTCAAAGATTGGACTAGGTGATCTTGGAGGTCTCTTCCAACCTAGATGATTCTGTGATTCTGTAAATTGTTGGTAATGTTTTAAGTCAGCTGGCATTCTTCTCCTGCTGTGTTCTCCAAATACGCTTCAAATTCTGAGTTATATGATTGTACATTAGGAACAGACACAAAGATCCACTAAAGGAAGCCACACAAAATAAGCAAGTTAATCTATTTTTTATTTCCATATTCTAGAATTTAAATGCATGGACTACTACAGTATTGATACAGCAAAGCTAAAAAAATAAATAATAAGCTCAGTCACAGGAACCCTGTATTTGAGGTATGCTTTGGTACTGTACCTTTATGTCTACTACGTCACTTTTATATATCATAAACAAAATATGACCTGCCAACCTTTCAACCTGATGTAGAGACCATAACATAAGGCTGTTACTTGTACACAGTCCCTTAGCTTCCAAGGTTGACAAAGGGCAAGGGGCCCTGTGCTATTCATCTCTCATTTACATTTTATGCTTCAAGAGTAGGATGAGGCCCTCTAGACAGCTACTTTTGAGAAACACAGAAGACATATGTTGCAGATCATGAATTAGCAGGGACAAAAAGTCTTCTAGCTCACCTAGATTTTGGAGCAATTGCCTCTGCAGACACTCACATTATTCAGAAATAGCCTAATATTGCTTAGTTCAACTTCAGAAATGCCTAGTACTTACAGACTTTCCCACCTTTTCTTCCACAATAGGTGCTCATAGAATTAGTAATGCTGTTATCAGTTCTTTAGATAGTGCAGAAATAATGTTTCCTAACACATTCATCATTTGTATAGATACTACTAAGAGAAGTTTGGCTTTCTTTATGACATATTTCTCTGCCAAGGACAAAATTCCCTTATTCTCTTTTATTCACACTTTGTATCACCTTTTTTTTTTTTTTTTTTTTAAATCCTACTACATGTTTTGGCCCCAACCTCAATAACTTACATATTTCAGAAAGTTATTTCTTTCTTTCACTCTTCTTGCCCAAAGCTTTTGAAAGCTACACAGAATTTTGTACTCATTATGTGATCTGACTGACTCCTTTTCATGTCAGTGTCACTGCATACAGTGACCAAGTAAGAACTCAATAGTTTTGTCCTTAAAGTTGTGCAAATCATTAAATAAGTCAATGGGCTTCCCAAGTGATCTGTAGATATAAACAGTACTGTGTTTCAAAGAAAACTAAAGATGGGACACAGCAAAATAAAGGGACCCAACACAGCAGAATTTTATTTTCTATGGACATGATAATTGCTTTAATGAATCTGTGTTTAATGCTGTTTGATACAAATACCCAAAGAAGACAGCAGGAGAATCTCCATGCACTAGTAATTTTCTCCCATTTTTGTTTATAATCCTCATTTATTTATTTATTAAACTCACATCTCAAGTAAAGCTTTTCTGGGGCATGTGGACAGGGACTTGAAATTCTGGAGGTGGCATGGCATAAAGGAGCATTCCATCTGTTGATATGTTTTCCAGAGGTTCAAGAGACTACCAGCAATAGAAAACAACAACAAAAAAAACTTTGGAAGAACCTTCATGTAAAATCATAGGCAGAATAAAAAAAAAAAAATAATAACAAATATGAAATATGACCTTGGATAATTCAAATTTACCCTCCAAAAAAAAAAAAAGAAAAGTAATTTATCATCTTATGTTTTTGTCCACTTTTAGCTGGCATATCAATATCAGAAGACTTTCAGAAACTAATATTGGTCAAGTTACAGAGAGATAGACTGTTTACTCCCCAAAACCATAAAAGACAGTTAGGTATTCTATTTTAAAGGCAAACAAAACTATTCAGATTGGAATGATCTCTTATGTAAGGGGAAATGCAGGACATATGTGAGGATACTTTGATATCAGTGTGGAAAGCTGATGCTTTTCCTCTTCCATATATAATTACGTATGTATCTCAAATACCTTATGTGGAAAGAGAATTATAAAATGTTAATTCAGTTATTGACTTTATAAATTGATCTCAGTTAAATTTTTTGAAGACAACAACATTCACTTCTGAAAATAAAAATAAAAAGAAAAGGGAGATGGCAGTATCACAACCATCAGGACATTTTTCTTTTTAATTTCTCTTATTATTTCATTCATTAAGGAATTCTGTATTCTCAAGGAATTAAAAGTAATTAGGGAAAAGTTTTCTCAGGTGATTTTGATTTTCCGGAAGAGTTTCAAACAATCTGATTGGAATACTGAAATAACCTCATTTCACATTATAAGGATTGTGTGTCATTCACTCAGAAAGGGGATTATTTTATTCAGCTTGAACTATGTGAATGATGCTTTAAAGCAATAACCTCAGAATCAGGAATATTACACATAGGAAAATGTCGGAACTCTGAGGGAAAAAAAAGGCACAGGACTTGGGCTACATGGGCAAGGAGGAAGATACACAGATACTCAGACAACCATTCATCTTTCAGAAAGATATTAAGATGTCCAGTGGCTGAAATAGGCAAGCTTAGGAAATTAACTAGGAACAAATGAAGATGCAAAGATGCACTTTGTATCTTCTGTTATACTTCAAAGTGACAGATTAAGCAGCTTCTTGTAAAGTTCCTGTTTGCAATGCACAATTTTCAACATGAGCAGAATTGAGTGAAATTCAGAACTGCTGAGCTGGAGAAAGGTATGACTCTGGGAAATATTTTTACTTTTCTTTTTCATCTCACCACAGCAGTGTGGGAGAGCAGGTTTCACAGACAGTGTTCTGGCACCCAGGAGCTCTAAGGGCTCCTTTGGAAGAGATGGCAGCTCAGAAGCCTGCAGTTCATGACAGGAAGACTGGCGGCCTGAGCCCCCTCACACTACTTAACCTTGCAGCCTCTGGAACCACATCAGAAAAAGTGGATGCTCTGAGAACTCCTTTCCACCGTGGCCTGTATGTAGGAACTGTTACAGAACTCCTGTCCTTTGAAACTCAGGTCTAACAAGCTAATTCAAACACATAGAAATAAACTGAATTCTAACACCTATCAGTTTTCAGACTGCCTGTGCTGAAATTGAAATAGTAATCTTGGAAAGAATGAGAAATAAAAAGAAAATACCTTTGGTAGATGTGATCTGAATTGTGATGTATGTTCTTCGTTGTCTTACTGAATTTCAAACATTAAAACACTGTGATCATCTCTGGCCTCAGGCTTGGATCCTAGAGCTTAAATACCCACAGAACTTTATGAACTTTTTCAGTCTCATCAGAATTGATAAGACTATTTACTAAATAAAAGTTATTTGCATGCTAAGGTCTTTCAAAGTCAATGCCTTTGTTATTTGGATTCAGGCTCAGAGTTTTTAGTGACCAACCATGTCAGCAGTGCACTCAAAGAATATCAGACAATTTATGCCTATCATGCTGCGTTACAAGATAAAATAGTTTCTTCCCTCTCCTCCATGTCCTTTTCTGTGTGCTTTGAATATATAAGCAACCCGATGCACCAAATCGGCATGTCAGTGGTTTGTGAGGATTGATAAAGTATGCTTAAACCAACATTCAGCATGTAGGGATTTTTTATTATAATTATTTTAACATTGCTTTCCTACTGTTAAAGTATGAAAATGTCAGATTTTATATGTATACTATGCAAAAGCATAAAACATACAGAAAAAAGCTAGTGTGAGCAAGACATCTATAAGATTCAGAATACAGACAGGTATCTAGTAACCTCAATCTACTGAGCAACAGATAGAGGATACAGAAGAGAACATGTTGTCTGTTAAATGGACCATCAGAGACAATGCACAGAAATCATCTGACCCTGATCTTTGCAGAATGACCAGGAACAGTGCTGCTACTTGGTAAAACAAAAGCAGAAGCACCTCTTTGATCCTTTCTTAGATGCTCAGCACTAACAGAAGCATTACAGTAGAGCTAGTAAGAGGGCTAATCTATTTTCTAACTTACTATAGATCAGATGAAGGCTGTCCCTTTTGCTTCTCTCTTCTGTTAAAGGAGCTTGATAGCCTAATGCTCCCATCTTCTTCAGCTAGGAGTTTCAGATGAGAAAGACTAGGAATTGGGATAGGAAAGTCGGTCACTATTTTTTGAGAACTTATTCATGACAGACCTTCCAGGCTCTTAGGCCCACATTTGCACTGAAAGGTAATGGAAGAAGGAGCTCTAAAGACTTTCTCAGCTAAAGGTAATATGTTCATAATAACATATGTTATTATGAACAGTCTTTACAACATCAAATTAGTAAAACCATGTGCAGGCTATTTAATGAAGTACTATAAAAGTCTCACATGGATAGCCACGGTGGTGTCTTCACCTCAGCTAAACTATTAATCATTTCAGTTCTTGCAGCTGTGAAATAACAATCCATGATTTTGTACAACCACCCCAGTGCTTTCACATTTCCTGCATAAAGTAGTTTATGATTACCCTTAGGAAGTGTCTTAATCTACATACATACACATACATTTACCACTCTATAAGAAAAGTTGTAAAGCCTGATCCAACGTCCATAAAATTACAGTACCTTCTGAATTCAGTAGATTAGTTTCTGTATCTGACTGTCAGTAATTTTCCTATCATGCTCCTATCCTTCTGCAAATTCTTGAAAAGAGATCCTGACTTCCTTGGTGTTGAAAAACTCTCAAAATTACAATCTATTTTTAAAAATGATTCTAGATTTTCTATTTTAAGTCACTTTGAAACATTTACTATTTGCCTGTGTTCAGTCTTTCAGCTACTAGACAAAATCACTCCAAGCCTCTAAATTTACCAATACTTCCTTTGCAGCACAGGAAAATATTTACATATTTTCCCCAGTAAATCACTACTGCATTTGCTCTGCTGAATAAGCAAGAGAAATCTATTGTAAATCAAAAATGTAACATTTAATTCACAAGATCTAAATTGCAGGTAAATCTATCCCAGTAGGCTTTAGTGATTACCTCAAAGAGGAATTCTAAGACCTTTAAAAATCTTCTAATTGAAAGTGCTATCTATTGTTATTATATTGTTCTTATAGAGTTATTTGCTACTCTATACCATGAAGTTTTGTTCTTCATGATAAGAGTATTTCCTTAAAACACTCTGTATTCATACTATTTTTAAACATGAAATATAACACATAAAACTTATCCTCCTTATCCTCCATTATTTACAGAACTTCTTTTTGTGTGCATTAAAAAAGAAGGTAAATAGAGGATGTTTAATCTAATACGAATTCTTATATATTTCTCTGTATATAGACTTCTGCTTGGTAATGGATATACCTTGCTCACTATTTTATTAAATTACTCATTAAAGATTTGACATCTTCAAGACAAAGAAAAAAGCACCTATTACAGGATTACTGATTTTTTTTTTTTTTTTTTAATTTACTTCCCTCACATGGATGAATTCCTTTTGTAGGCAAAAATGCAAGTATTGGTACCTGTATGCTTAATGAACCCAATATAAGATAAGCCCTACCCAAAATTCATAAATAATGAGTAAGACATACCATACAATTCTATGAACACCCTCTCTTCCCCTCAAAGAATTCCCCAAACAACAGACAAATAAACGAGTAAAAACACCAACCAACCATTCAACAAAACAACTACAGCATAAATAAATGAATTTTCTAACAAAGATTTTCTTTATTCTCATTACAAAGTTTTTCCTATGGTTTTCAACTACATTCCTCCTTCTCCCAAATGGCAGCATTACCCAGAAGGGAAAGGGACAATATGCAGCCATTGTTATGTTTGCTTACTTACACATAAATGATGGAGATATTTCATTTATCAAATTTTTAAATGTTATTATTAATGCTTTTTTACACTTTGTATGTAGAAAGATGAAGTACTGTTCCTCAAATAGAGGCCACAGAATTTTTTTAGCAGTTAATTTAGAAAACCAGCAAATTTTTACTATGCAACATTTACATGCAACTTCATACAACATTTCTCTGTTAAAATCTATAGTTTTCTAAAATAGGCAAAATAATGTATTTAAATCCATGTTTATCTACTCATTTACATTAAATATGTAGTAATTTACATACATGCCAAGAGAGGCAGAATTCAGATTGCTCAAATCATCCTAGTATGCTACCTCATGAGAGTTCTACAGACTTAATACTGGTATGTTTTTTGTTTGTTTGCTTGTTTTGTTTTCTTTTACGTTTTTCTTTCCCTCCCTGTACAAGCATTTGTTCACTCATAAATCTTCAGTAGTAGATAATCTATTGCAAGCCAAAAAAGGAGTTCTGCAGGAACTGCAAAGTGAGAAGAAACTTAATTAAAAGTATGTATTTGGGTTAGACCAAAGTCCTACAGCCCATATTGCAGGTAGTGAAAAATGAAATGGTTTCTTGCTAGCATTACCTTGCATTTTTTTATTTTTTTTTCTTCCCCCCCCAAATGTGGTGTGGTTCTGCATCACCACAGTGATTTGTAGACACAAAAAACACATACAGTATCTTCCTGGCCAGTGAAAGCCAGAGCCAGCCAAGTGTCTTCTGTTCTTCTGTTAGAAGTCAGTAAAATGACACCCAAGCCTTACAAGAAAATAAATAAATAAATAAATAAAGTTTTAACTAGTTTACCTAATTTTTTTTTTTTTTTTTTTTTTTTTTTTTTTGCTATTTAATGTGTAGAATATCTCCAGAGGCTGCAATGAATTTTATTGTCTAACACTAAAAGCAATACCTTTATTTTCATAGCAAAAGGAAAATCAAATTACTTAAAGACAGGTCAGCCTTTCAGGAAAGCTGAAATACTTTTTTTGTCCCAGACATGAAGCACTCATTGAAGGTCATTTGAAGGACATGTTCGAGGCAATATTTATTCTGACCAATGTCAGGAATGTATTACTGAATTACCTCTCCATAAACTATTAAAACCAGAAATTTGCTCAGTTGAAGTGAAACCTCATGCTCTTGTATTTCTCCACAAATGGAGCAAGGGATAGGATACCAAGTGACAGCTGCATGACCAAGGTTCTGACATTACTTGGCAAACTTGCCACAGCTATCTGGTTACAAAAGCTGAAGCTCCAGATGTGCAACCCACAGCTTGGACCGAGACCAACTACTCTCCTCTGAACCAGGCTGAGTAGACAAGAGTGAAATGGGAGTAAAAGCCACATTCCTACTTCTTCACATACTTTGATCCAGTGCATGCTATTATGCCTCCCTCTCGTGGCTGGTTGAAGCAGCTCTAGTGATCTACTATTGACAAGTAAGGGTAGATAAAGTGTAGATAAACTGTAGGTAAAGTGGTAGAAAGCTAAACTTTTGATTTTGGAAACTTCCTTTTTGAGGCTCTCCTTTGTTTTCCTCCAAGAGTGACACATCAACTTCTGTTTGGCTCAGAAAGGAAAAACTTTGAAACTACATTAAATTCCCAGTTTGGTTCACATTACTCCTTCAAAGATTCAGAGACCAAATGCTTTTGAGTCTTCTGAATGTTATGAATGTTGAAAGTTCAGTCAAGGAATAGAAGAAATACTGTGCAACTTTCCTGAAAAATTACAACTAACCAGGTCTGAAATAACCGCAGTTCAATATTCTCTGTGAAATACAGCCGGTCAGTTCCAAGATTAAGAGACTTGACAAAGCCTTACATGAATAAAGCTGAGCAATAAATAAAGCAATAGGCTCAGCTAAGCTGACAGTACCATGAGATATATAGGCAGATAGCTGCTGATAGTTTTAGGAAGAAAATAATTCACTGCAGAAAGAGAAGAAACATGAAATTAACAGTTTTGAGAGAACTGTATAATAACTGTAGCTGAGAAGAGGATATAGCAGATATAGAACAGATTTGTAGATACACTTGATTACACTTGGGTGCTTGTATTCTATTTGGAATGCCTCAAGTCTCACTGAAATGACTTGGCTTTAGGAATATAATTACAACATATCCAGTAATTAACAAATGGTTATTGGAGAAATCTAAGTGCATGTGTATATGTCTTTCTAAAAGTCTGCTCAGAAAGGAGCATGAAGCTTGGGAAGGATATTGAATAACATTACTACTAAAAAAAGGTTATTTTAGTAGGTTGTATAATAGCAAGCCTTTTTTTAATGAAGTGCTACGGCCTCTGGCTATCTACAGTACATACTGAACAAAAATTAGTTAAAGCCATCAAACAAAAAGCAATATCCTTCTTTAAGCATAAACACTGTATAACTGGAAGAAATCATGGTACAACCAAACAACTAAAAGTTTCTCATATAGCAAAGATTTTGTTGGCAAGTGTAATTTAGCAGATATGTGGCCAGAAAGCACCTTATTTACCTTATTTTTTTTTTTTTGTATGTGAAACTGATAGCTACTTGGCTGGGATGAGGAAAAAATTATCACATTAGATCTTTGGAAACTACTGTTGTGTGTAAACAGTCTTCCTGTACATCTACCTAAAAGCCTAAAATGAAAAAAAAAAAAAAAGAATGAAAGACTGAGAAATTGTATTTACATAAAAGAGGCATAAAAATTACCCATAAAGAAGAAATCACCTTCATGTAACATGGTATTCCTAATGTCGTTCTGAAAACAAAGAAAACAAGCAGCTCCTTTCATCTGACTGCAACACTGTCCTGTGTTTTGCACAACATGGGCATGTGTAAAGCATGTAGAATCTCATATTTTTTCAGTCAAGGCAAATAAGTATATAAAACATTATTACAATTTCAGTTGTATAGGGTTTACAGATATAAAGCAGGTAACCTCATTGTTATGGAAAGCTTCTCAAATTGTGATATGAACACACAGTACCAAGAGAACACAACTTGCTGCAAAGTACTCAATAGTCTTGGAAATCAAGATGTGTCAAACTGGGATCACACTAAGAAAGAAGAACAAACAAAAACAAACAAACAAAAAACACTGCCACCAAAACCGGTTTTGTTCAGTCCACATATGACAACAAAATCAGCCTTGGATTTCTATTCATATTTCTGAGGAGAAAAAGAAACTGGATGGAAAACATCAGGACCAACAGCAAAATACTAAATTCAAGCAGAAATCATAATTTGCATAATTATAGGATAAGGAGCCTGCAACTGTTCAGGAAAACAAAGCTGTGAATGATAGCAAGGCATATTATGCAACTGAAGTCAACTTTGCTGTAGAGTTCTAAACAATACAGATGTACACTGGGAAAATAAACAGGACTATAACTCATTAAATACTCATATATAAAACTGTGTAAAACTGTAAAACTAATTCTGAACAGTAAACTTAGATCATTCTATTGATTATTATCAAATAGGTTTTTGTTTCACAGAACTGTAACTAAAGAAAAGACTGAATGGGTGAAGACACTAGTGTATGTGCAACAGATTTATGATCATAATATTCAAAAGGGTGAAAGGCTGTATTATACCTGTAATGTAGAGTATTCCCAAACTCTTTTAGCTGCTCAGTTGCTAGGATTCTTGCTCACTTACCTAACTTTTCAGTAGGTATCTGCTCATCTTCTGCAAGACCTTAAAGCACTAAAAAATATATGGAATTAAGATGTCAAAATTAAGTACCATTCCTTTCCCATTGTTGTTATTTAGATAGCACTCCTAAAGAAAATAATATAGCACAAATCAGCATAAAAGAGAATCAAACCCCTGAAGCCAACACATGTTTCCCTGGATTTCTGACTTTAAGAATTAATCCTCCAGAAAATAAAAGATATGACAGAATACATCAGTAGCTGTGGGAAAAGATTTCTCATTAACAATATCAATAGTAACAGAATTAAATCTGTGTAGAAGGAACAATCTATGACCCTGGAACCAAGCACAGGATGGAGAAGTACAAGCAAAAGAGGTCCAAAAGCTATGAACAAATCATCACTGGTCCTTTACTGGTCATTAAAGGAGTGCAACTATGGGAGGTGGCCAAAAGAGTATAAAGAATAACGGAAGAACAGTAAGTACCTAATATCTCCATAACAAACTATGGACATAATGGGTATATCCATAACACACTATGGACAATTGGGTATGGATATAATATGTAATTGTAAACAAAGGAAGAAAGAATTAGGTGTTAGAAAATAATAATAATAAAAAATGAACACAACCAAAGGATTGCGGAAGGAGAAACCATCAACATCACATTTATCCCAGTAAAGAACTCTGGAAACTGATGGCTCACTCTAATCCCATCACCAGACTGCAGCCACTGACCTTAATATCCGTGGGAATAGTGGACATGGAAGCAGAACACCAGAGTAGAAAAAATTGAGTGTATTCTGTTTTAATGGTATAGAATTGAATGATAAGTGTTTGCATCACTGCAACTAGAGTAACAGTAATTCTTTGATTAGACCTTTAAAGCATTATATTAACAATAAATTCTTGGCTATACTGCAGGTAGGGTGTGTCACTTTGGCTCACAGACTGCAAAAATTGTAGTGCTGTAAACTGAATGAGTGTTCAAGCAACCTAGCCTCTAAATCAGATCACAGAGTGGTAACAGCGGTGTTAAGCCCTTGCCAACACTGTTTCTGGAACATATTTAGACTTGGTAAGCAGGATTTATATTTTTGTTTTCTACCTCATCTTTAGCCTCCATACATGAAAAAAACTATTTTAAATGGGTTACACCCAAATCATGCCCAGTCCTTCATATACTTTATTTAAAATATAATATTTATCTCACCTTCTTTTGTTCAAATATCCGGGATAATCTTGTGATGGAGCATAACTCAGTGGTTCTCAAATGATCATATTGTCTATCTATATTTGTAGCCACAGAAAACCCATGATAGCTGACAATTGACTAAAAAATAACTTGTGGTTTTCAGAAAAATGCCATAGCAAAAACTCATGCTTATTTAAGTTCTTGAGGTTTCAATCAAGTACTGTTAAAAACCCTTGAGTTTTCAATTTTAAATAGTTAGATTACTTTCATACAGATTTAGGTACTCTTCTAATGTATACTAGCATAGAAAGCTCAGCTCATGCTTGCATGAGTGTCTGTACTCTTGTGGTGATAGGGAATTAGAGGACTGTGCTAATGTCTGTCACAAGGTTCATATTATTATAAGTAGAGTTCTTCCTGAGAAATATTTGGCACTTCACATTGTGTAACTTGTAGCTATGTTGCTTAAGTAGAGTAGAGCCCCACTGCTAGACTGACAAAGCAGTTCAATTTCAACTGAATATTGTTCCCATTTAAGCCACATTTTCATTCACGAGGAATTTTCCCTCTCTGGTACCTACAATAGTTACTTCTGAGAGAAATACAAGAAGGAAATTATTATTAAAAAAAAAAAAAAAAAAAAAAAAAAGGGATGAAAACATGCCAATACTTTAACAGATCTATTCTTCAGAAATCTTTGGAGACAGTGCCTTCAGAGCTAGACTGAAGGCTAAAATTAGATTTTAAAAGTCACTGCCTATCTATGATGGCATCCAGTAACTGAGAAGTAACAACATTTCATTTAGTATATTCTGTCATACCTCACTGTCTTGGTAGGTGAGATTCTGAGGCAAGGCATCAGAAGCCTTAAGTACAGAAGTCATGATTCCAAATGAGATACAACTGTACAAATATCAACTGTATTGAAACTCTGTTTTGAACATCTACCTGAACAACCTGTTCCTACAGAAATTACAAATGTTTGTGATAGTAAAACAAAGTATTTCCTGGTAACCACATTTGATACAATGCAAATTAGAAATGGAATACATTATGTGATCAAAAGATTATTTATATTTGTAGCAAATTATTTAATTTATATGGCGTCTTTTTGTAGCTGATACTAAATTGTTTCCTTTCTTCATCATGCTCAGATTATAAGGCTGTAAGAAAGACCTATCTATCAGCACAATTTCTTTATGGAGAAATTAAAATAATTTTATGCAAAACTAAAGCATCTTATACTATAAGAACTGAAGAATAAATTTAGTTATTGCAAAATTATAAGGAACTTGGAGACAGACAAACCTGCTTCTCAAAGAAAAACATAGTATTTGCACCTTATGGGATGTGGTTTCTTTTTATTGCATGTTCCTGTTACTAAAAAGTGCAGGAGTGTTTAAATATAATCATTGCCATTGACATATTATCCTGTCCTAAATTGTGTCCTAATTGTTCAAGCAAATTAATGGAGTTAAACTAACCCCAGACTCATTAAATAGGGCAGAATCCTCCCCTCATGTCTGGGCACCATGGCCTGAAGTGAAAAGGAGTCTTTTTTTTTTCTCCTTCCTGGAGAAAAGGAGGCTCAGGGGCGACCTCATCGCCTCTACAGGTACTTCAAAGGAGGCTGTAGCGAGGTGTGGATTGGTCTGTTCTCCCATGTGCCTGGTGACAGGACGAGGGGGAATAGGCTTAAGTTGCACCAGGGGAGTTTTAGGTTGGATGTTAGGAAGAACTTCTTTACTGAAAGGGTTGTTAGACATTGGAATGGGCTGCCCAGGGAAGTGGTGGAGTCACCATCCCTGGAGGTCTTTAAAAGATGTTTAGACGTAGAGCTTAGCGATATGGTTTAGTGGGGACTGTTAGTGTTAGGTCAGAGGTTGGACTCGATGATCTTGAGGTCTCTTCCAACCTAGAAATTCTATGATTCTGTGATTCTTTTAATGGAGTTTCTTTTATTATTATTAATTTTTATTTTTATTCCCTAAAACAAAAACAAACAAACAAAAAAACCCCACAACACATTCAAATACCAGTACTGCATATATATATATATTTTTAAGTTTTGATCTTTATCCATAAATAGATGAATTCATAGCTTTGTCTTCTGGAGAATATAAATAAATGGAGAGATAAGTTTTATGTGTCCTGAATATTCGTAAGAACATCTGTAATTTTCTTGCTATTCTACACTAATAAATTGTTCATAGGTTGTTTTCACTCTTCCATTGTTTACTGACTTATGGATGTCTGTTAATGTATTCTGCAGTTATGTACTATGGCACAAGCTAAATCCACCACAGAAGACACAGAGACAACAATCCTTTAGAGATGTCCATCTTCTGAATGGGACTATTCTTGGCACAACCAAGCATGTTATAGCCGGCCTTCTTTATTACCCTTAGCATTTTTTACAATCTGAGTCCACCAACAGATTAAACGGAGACACAATCTTTAGTCATAATTACTGACAGGACCTTGAATTCCTAACGAAGATAGCAGGATATTAGCTAATAGCAGTAACAGCATCCCTGGAAAGAGTGCTAGATGGGTGCTGCCACTTCTGTCTTTCACTTAGATTTGTATGCTGCTTAAGACTTCAGTTCTGTGACATATTTTTAATGAAGTCTACTGTTGCATAAAGCCCCACTGAAAGAGATGAAGCTCAATCCTGCAACCCATACAGAGTTCAGATCCCCTCTTTCTGCCATAGGGAACAAAAGCACAGTAATACAAGGTTGAGAAGCTGCACCACTACTGTTGTAAATGCAAAAGGTATTATCAGTCCCTTCCTATTTACAGATTGCAAAGCTTTCAGCTTCCCACCACCACCATTCCTTTTGGAAGCAAAGGGTGGAAAGAGGGAAATGGTCTTCTCTTTATAGATAAAAGTCAAACTCATCTTGAAAAATACTGTTTCACTCAAGATAATGATTTTGCTGTTCACAGGGGAGGAATAACAAGAAACAATGCAATGCGATATTAGGGATGAAGCAATACAAGACAGAAATTTAAAAGGAAAAAAAATGCAGAAGAAAAAAATTACAAAACATTATGTTTAATAACAAACAATGAAGTGGAGATCTGTAATTGATCTGCCCGATCTTCTCAAAGCCAACACACCACAATATCATGGGAGAGTTCAGGGAACTAGGCTCAGCTCTTACAAGAAATTGGAAGAAGACCCACTTTAAAGTGTCTTCAAACTTATCAGCAAGACAGAAAAAAAATGGGTTTGGAAATGACCCTGCTGTAATCTCATGAGGTACATCCTGTCATTCAGCCCTGCAGACCACTGGATTTCCAGAATAATATCCCTTCTTTCCTTAGCCAGGCCCCTGCTTTTCAGAGCAATCTCTTCCTCCATCTGGTAATGTTGAGGGCTCTTGATCACATCTGAGATATGAAAAATAGCTTTATATATCTATATAGATATAGATATAGGTATAGATATAAGTTCTACAGTAATATACAGTAATATATATATAATATATTATATATATTATATTATATATACATATAATAGGTTTATATATCTATATAGATATAGATATAGGTATAGATATAAGTTCTACAGTAATATGTAGTAATATAATATATATATATTATATATATATAGTAATATATAGAGAGTAATATATATAGTAATGTATAGTAATAAATAGTAATAGTATAGTAATAATATACAGTAGTATATAGTAATAAATTAGAGATAGTGTATCTTGGCTGAGTTGCTAACAGTTGTGTACCCACATTAACCTCAAACTCAGTTTTCAGCTATACTAATGAAGACTTGGCTGCACTGAGATGTACTGCACACAGCTGAAAGACTGTAGAAATTCAGAACTTAGACTTCAAGTTCCTATTATTCATTCAAGTCTTCATTGTTTCTCTTTTGAAAAAATAAATCATGCCTTTTGGACAGCTCTTAATAAGCAGTAAATCATAATTTGAAGGCAATATCCACATTATTATTTGGTATTGATTGATATCTGTGGCAGGTGAACACTAATTGAATTACAAGAACTTTATTGCCTCTCACATAAATAAACATATAATATTTGAAAAATAGCTAGGTGTACGGGTTTCTACTTTCGGGAGCTCAACCAAAGTGTTGTACCAAAGACCCATGAGGCAGAGCACCTCTCAAAGTCTTATTTCTAGCTGTGGGAGGATTCCCTTGGTTCAAGCACTGAGAAAAACAGCCACAAGGCAGCCCAGTAATGAGCATGTTAAAATCTGGTTAGAGGCAGAGATGGTGAGGTCCTATGACGGCTGGGGGTGAAATAAGGATACTGCAGCACTTAAGAGCTTTTATACAGCATATTGGTACATAAGGCAAGTGTTACAGAACAAGTTTTGAGGATTTACTGCTATGTCACAGGCAGCAGAGTAGCTCTGGATTGGAGAAATCTACAAGTTAATTTAAAGCTGCCTTAAATATTTGTCTTAATCTTCAAGTACGTCTTTCTATATGAAAGCAACAGAAAGTCATTTATCAACCATTCAAAACAGTATTAGATGAAAAACAGCCCTTGTATTTTCTAGAAAGCCTTCTTCTGGCATTCACTATCATGGCTAAGCTAAGCTGCTATTATCAGTGGGTGAAAAAAAAATTTTGTATTGCATGAAAATCAGGTTGCTTATAAAGTTTTCAAATTAAATTCATTACATTTGAGTTTGTAACAATTGAAATAATTTTTAAAAAAGTAAAAAAAAAATAAACAGTGATGTTCAAGAGCAATATATACTGTTTTCCAGCAGTTTCTTTTGCAAAATAGGTAACTATTTGATTGGGAAATTGTTGAATATATTGGTTTTATTTAAAGTGTTGTTACTGCCTGTCTCAGGGCTCCTCCTTTTTCCTAAAAATATATATATAGATATACTTTTTTTCTCATAATAACATTCCCCCAAAACAAACATGGAAGCATGATATTAAAGTAAGATGGCAAAGTGGGCAAATTTCATGTCTTCTTGGACTCCTCTGTAGTCAGTTTTAACACTCTCACATGTGGTACCCAGCTGCAGTGGGTCCCTTCTCTGATCTGATTTGCATAACTGACTCTAAGGGATTATTTGCACCCCTTGTTACTCTGTCTCTGGCATATGTCAGCCATTTTTAAGGTAGCCATCTTTGGCAATCATTTCTATTTCTCATTATTTCTAATTCTTAATAAAAACCTTTTTTTTCATGAAATTAAACATAATAAATAAAATAGAAAAAGGTATTATGTTACAATGTATGCTATGCACTTGGTTGAAAATAATGTAGTGAGGGTTTTTCTCAACTCTTACTTCTTACAAGTTGGCATATGATACTATTTATTAAAAAAAAAAAAAAGGCAAAAAAAAAAAAAAAAAAAAAGCCTGAATATTATAGATTATAATACAAAAATTCAAAAGGAACAGAGAAAAGAAAAAACAAGTCTCAAGGAACAAGAAACTCAGAAAGTGCTACTGAATGTCGTCATCATAAAAACTTTACCACAGAATAATTTCATTCTTATAAATATATTTGAAACAAATAAATTCTTACATCCACATACTAGGACTGAAGTGAAATGTTTTACACAGAAATTGCAATAAGTCTATTCTTCTGTATTGTAATGGCAAACAAGAATGTGATATTCCCCACCCCCAGCTCAGCACTGTTAGCGTCAGACAGCATGGAGGACAGTAAAGCAAAAGCAAAAGACTGTTGGGATGCTATCTAGCATTTATGCACTTCTTCTCATTGTCCCTCTGCATACTTTCCACAAAGAAATACGTGTTCAAGGACAGACCCATGCAGAATTTCCCTGCAGCACTGAGATGGTACATTTTGTGAATTGTTCAGCAAAGAATAAGGAGGCTTCTCTCAGGCCTAAGGTATGTGCCACCCAAAGCTACCTGGATTAATTATTGAGAAGACAAAGAGAGCAAGAGCATATTGATATAAAACCTGTAGAATATAACAGAACCTACTGATGGGAAAGGGAAGCAGTGCTGAAAGCTGGACTGGAGTGGATACTCAAAAAATCTGGCTCTTACAATGAGCAGGGAAGTAAATAAATCTTAATGAGACCAGAAAAAATGAGCATAAAAAGTAAAGAACAAGGACTCCAAGGAACAAATAGAAGAGAAATTTTAGGGAAAACACATATGGAATAGGGGAGAAAGGAAATGTGTAAAATACTAATGTTCAAATTAAGCCATGCAAGTAAGCAGAAAAAGGGAAAAGAAGCTAGAGGTGGTGGAGTGAAATATCTACAGCCTGGAAATTACAGATTCAAGGAGAATGAGCCTGTGAAAAGAACTATAGATGAAAAGAGACAGGATGGAAACTGATTAGAAAAATAGCATGTGACGGTAAGATAGGAAGAAACTTACACCCATCAGCACATCTTTTCTTTCTCATACTTGAAGTGAAAAACAAACAAACAAACAAACAAACAAGTCATTTACTCTGAAGACCTCTAAGACCTCAAATGGCAACAGCCTGCACAGTTACTCCTGGTAGTTCAGCAGTAAGGTTCCACATGAAGGAGTTTTCAGACAAGACAGGTAAAATAAAGTTGGGAGGAACAGCCAAATGGAAATTGCCTCATTTTTAAAGACTGTGTTAAAAATTACAGTATTAGGATTCTAGACATAGTCTAGTATTTTTAAAATGAAAGTTATCATACTTAAAACTACAAATTAGGAATGCATCTTTACCAATATCATGATTTTTTCCTCTGGTAAAGACACAGGGAAAGAAAAGCCAGCCACCTTAGCTGTCAGGTTCTTAGACTAAATCATTCAGTCACTTCCTTACTGCTTCTCTTTCAAGGTATTTGGCCCAGCCATTTTCTAACTTTGTTTCTGATTTACTGTTGCAAATAGTGTGGAGGTAATGACTGGGTTCATTTGTGCTGCTTTCGTCTTTCTACAGCTACTGGCAGCTGTCAATGCTGTCATTAAACTTAATGTTTAATCATCTGTTTACTACTTTTAGATGACTTTACATTCATTGTTTTCACCCAGCAAGGTGACAAACATGGCACAAGTGAAGATGAAGTACAAACTGCTGATAGAGACAGCTCCCTTCCTGAATGCCCTAACTATGAACATAGGGTTAAATATTATTTACTTGTTACTGAAGTGACCAGAAACAAAAATAAAGATTTATTTAGCCTGTGTTTAAATTGTTCCAATAGAGAATGAACAGAAGTCACATAATCAATTTATTTAGTTATTTATTTTGTAACAATAACAAGTTCCAGATGCTTAAAGATCCAAAACAATGTCATAGCAAGCTATGAGAATTTAACAGCCTATTTCACCTAAAAAAATTTTCATCTAGTAATACTTTAAGTATCTTTCAATTGCATTAGAATATATTGTTTTCAACAGAAATAGTAATAGTTTAAAGAAGATAAGTATGTCAACCTGTTAATGCCCTTTCAGTTTTTTGTTTGTTTGTTTTTGTTTTTCAGTTTTAGGCAGAGACTTCATTCAGACCTGTTGTAAGGAATTCAGAGCAGATTAGTGTGAGAGTATGTTCTCAGGTAGGACCAACCTCAGCAATAAACTCTATTTAGTGCCAAAATTATTAATTCCTAGAATACAGACTAGAAAAGATCTTCCTTAAAATTTTTCATCCCATGGAATTATCAGGATGCAGGAGCTTTATCTACCTCATCCCTAGTGGTCAAGGCTAGGCTAGTTAATGACCCTCCTGTATTTGCCGTCCATAGGTTTGCAGACTGATGAGTAGTCAATTATTTGCTTTAGAGAGATATGCCAAATCATTAAAATATGAACATAAATCATTAGAATCGTTCTAACTAGAAATGTTCCCCTCTTAGTATCTGTTCCTTCAGCTGTGTTATATTGAGTATGAAGTCTGAAATTTTCTTTATCCTCCTCATATTTCAGCCATATGCCAGTGTATACAATAATTGACCCACTCTTAGCACAAGGGCTCAGGAAATGATTATTTCCATAGAACAGGAAAGGGCTCTTGCACATATATGACTGAAGCAGGACAGAGAACAAGGTGACCTTGGGAGCACAGCAGGAGCGCTCATCTCCATTCCTCAGGAACTCCTTTATTTCTGGTACAAAGTTTTGGCTCAGATTCTGGTATGTTAATCCCATAACTCCTCTTTCAGGCCTTCCACAAGGCTTTGGTATCAGCCTGGCTGTTGTGCTGAAAGCAGCTCCTGCCAGCAGACATATGGGAAACAAACATCAGAGGGGAAAAAAAGCAAATGAACATATAAACACCTGTCCTGGAAGACAGAGACAGGTTCCTTTTTTTTTTTTTTTTTTTTTTTTTTCTGTTAAGATATTTATGCTAATTGTTGCATCTTGAAAGTATTCCTGTTTTGCAAATTCTGAATTATTTTATCAGAGAAGAAAAATCTTAAGGATGCTTAATGGCTGTTATTAAGCTTACAGGGCTGCAAATGTCACGAATGCACTTTCCTGATCCAAAAGGCCTATTTCTCAAGTCATCAGCCAATGGAAACACCGTAAAGGATATGAAAGAATAGTCAGGTGATAGGTTTGAGTATATTCAGCAGCTGTATTTCCAGTAATAGCCTCTATACAAAACCTAGAATCCTGATTCAGCCCACACATCACATTTCAGTGACTCCTGCTGAGATGAGTAACTACTGTGTGCCTAATGATAATTTAAACAGAGGATCATTATGTGGATCAGTATAACTTTGCACATGGAAATGAGAAATACAAGACAATCAAGTGATCACAGTTCTCATTTCTGAGAAGATGGGGGGAAATCTCAAATGTGGTTGCCAACCACACTGGAAAAAAGCAATTTAGCAGATAAGATACTAGGAGTGAAATGAAACAAAATGAATGAATGGAAAAGGAATGAATGAAATGAAAGCCAAGGGTTTCCCAGCTGAACTATTAAAAATATGTCCATTACTTTTATATATTTATAAAAGATACTTGAATAATAACATTATCCAAGAGTAATTCAAGGAAAAAGTCACAGGTTTCAGGAAGCCAGCATTTCCAATTCACTCTTCTACTATTTTTTTTAATATTCTGCAGATAGTAATAAGCTCTTAGGTGCTATATGACTAGCCATGTAAAAGAAATATAATTCATATGGCTAAGAAAACAGAGTTAAAAGGGGCATGTTACAAAGAGATTATTTAATTCAACTGTCAACATTAAGGTGCTTAGCACTAGGTACAAGTCTCTGACAAAATAAAATTGAATGAGGGACTATGAATTCATTCTATATTTCACTTTCCTTCCACCTTCATCCTCAAAAGAATTTAATTCACACACTTCATTGGATAAAAGAAATACAGAAAAATCTTTACAAAGATTTATTGACTCAGAAAGTCTATGAAAGGGAAAGACACCTCCAAAAGTGACTTTCAGGATTTCTTTTTTTAAAGCAAAGAGATTATATGTACTGGAGAAACAGTCAAAAAAAAAAAAAAAAAAAAAAAAAAAAAAAAAGTGAGCAATAACAAAATAACCCCGTTTTCATTTCTCCTTCCCTAGTCCTATGTCTGTTAGATTTTCACTTCACAATTTCTTCCACTTTTTTCCTCTACTAACATTTTTTTTTCCTGCTTAGCTTTCCTGTCTTTTACTGTTTAGTTGGTGTGTCAAATCTGTGAAATCTTAGTGATTTCAGATTACAGGAAAGTAGGTGATATCTATCTGATTATCACAGGGAAATTATGTGCAATTTTCCTAGTTTTATGGAAGCAATATCCATGTATTCCACAGCAGCTGATAAATTGTTTGCTAAAATGTACTTGAAATTTTATTTAGATGAGTAAATTCAAATTAGAAAAGCTCTTTCTAACAGAGGAGAAATTAACTTTTCTGAATCCATGTCATTTGTGAGTTACAAAAGAAAATTGTTAAAACTTTTCATTTTTAGTATCCATTTCTTTCACATTAAGGTGTTAAGAATTACCGATGTCTCACTAATGGAGTTTTAGCATTAGTCACAACTACCTTGAAAGTATTCCTGTTATGCAAATTCTAACTCACTGTATCAGAAAAAAATATATCTTGAGGATGTTTAATGGTTGTTATTAAGCTTACTGGGCTGCAAAATGTCATGAATAGTTTCATTTCAGCTGCTAGCACATCTATCTGAATTTGCATCTCTGAAGTGCAGTTCCACTTGCTTGACATTTGAACTGCTATGTCAGTCAATGGAAAACAAATTCACACTTACTAAATAATAATAATAAAAAAAAGCCAACTCATACTATTATGTGTCTCCAATGGGCAAAGCATGGAAATGTTATGATAATAGAACTGTATTTCATTTATCATACTTAAACACAGCTCAAAGCATCAATCATCTGACTAGACTGCATAGAAATTATTATAGTCCTCTTACAGTATATTAGAATATATTGGAATACAATCTATTACAATTAAAAAGTTATTGCTATCAGGAAATATTACATTAGTGCATTAGTTTCTAAAAAACTATAAAAATATGATAGGGTGTCTCATGATGTATGTGATAGGTAAATATTGGAAGTTATTTTTCATTAAATTTGTAGATATTCCAAGATTTTGCTAGTTATATTACCTTACCCTGTCAAAGACTCCTCTGTTAGGTCCAGCTCCTCCCATTTTTATTTATTCTCCTTTCTCACACCTGAATAGATTTTCAGACTGTTAAATTGTATTTATCATCCTCATCCTATCTTTCACAAAGAGTATTATAACAGCCTCTGATCTCTTAGGAAAATAGTTTGATTCTTGTATGTCCAGGGACAAATATATGAGGAAACTTTGACTACAGAGCTTTAGTTTTTTTTTTTTTTTTTTTTTTTTTTTTTTTTTAATTCATTTGCTAGGATTCCATACTTCTTGGATTGACTTAAACCGACAGTTTATTTAATATTTTATCATGACTACTATTTTCAACTATAGTTTTAGAAAGTTATTTTTTTCCTCTTTAAACAACATCAACATTAGCACCCTTTGTAAAGAAGCAACATGTACAAAAAATAAAAAAAAATAATTAATTTTGTTGCTGTCCAGTTTCTGATGCCTGCTACATGGTAAAATAAAGACATTCCTCTGAAGTTATTTGTTTAGCCAAATACAAAAGAGATCAAATTCTGATCCAAAATACTATTGTGAAATTAAAAAAGCAAACAAAATAAACTAAACAAAAGGACAATGACAACAACAACAGCAAAAGAACTTATTTATTTCTGTGAAGTCTTGGCAAATAGAATCCTGAAAAAGTGGAGATGGTTATCATCCACTTAATATCAGTGGAATATATTAAATGATCACTTGTTTTAATATGAAATAAATGAAGAGAGATCAAACCATGTGGCAAATACTAAGCATTAGCATTTAACGTACTGTTTAAAGCTACTTGAAGATTAAGGCAATGAAAATAAGATAAGAAGATGTCGGAACAAAGAACCCCAAATATCTCTCCATCTTGTTTGAAATCTTGAAACTCTATGATACTTTGTCTTCACACCAGCTACATTGGACAGAGAAGCAATTTTATCTATTGTGTAACTTCCTAGGTTTTTCATACCCATGGAAAATGGACAAGTGATTTAGCTATAAATGGTTTAAATGACCAGTAAAATGGATTCCTGTGCAATTGTATGGCTGCTTGAGGCATCAGTTCTTTTCTTGTATAAGGCAAGTAAATTAATATTCTTCTTATTTTTAGAGGTAGGGTGCTAGGTAGGGTGCTTTGCAGCTTTGCAGAACCTTTTTTTTTTTTTTTTTTTTTTTTTTTTACAACTACTGTATCTTCTGAAAGAATTTTGAAGGGGGAGGGGTAGAAGCACGACACGACATGACACGATAATGTCTTCACTCCCAGATAAACCAGATTCTTCCCTGTGGACTATCTAGTATGAGTTCTGTCCAGTTTCATTCCAAGAAGGTTTTTAACGTTGCTTACTTGGACATTTTAAGAAGTCACATTAATGCAGAAAACTGTAATAAGGTGAAAAGTTGGACTAATCTGCATATTTATGGCCGAAGTTTTTTTTTTTTTCTTCTCCCATATACTCTTCAGAAGAGTACATACAAGGCAGAGTAGGAAGAAATATTTTGTGTTTTCCTTCCAAAGCACTGTTCTCTCTTTTGGGATTTATTTTCTTTAAAATTTCCCTCTGATCAGGTGCCCTCTAAATCAACAGTATGTTCTAACATGTCCTCTAGAGGACAATGTCTAGCATCCTTTGCCAATTTCATGAAATACATCTATGCTTTGAGTTTGTCTGACATTGGTTTAGAAGAAATGATATACATTAATTCAGTATTTAAAACATAAATAAAATTTAAAAAAAATAAAAATAAAATAAAATAAATAAGAGTAAGCAAATGTAAAAACAAAACCATTGATGAAGACAGAAAGCATTTTTTACCCTTGTTCCCAATAGATCATACAAAAATAAATAAAAAAAAAATATTAGAAAACACAAAACAAAGTAAGGGTACAGGGTACATTCCACAGAGAAAGGATGCATCTGTTACGTGCAGAAAGGAATTCCCTCTGAGCTTCTGAGCTACTAGAGCATGCCATTACCTCCCACAAGACTTGGATGTCCGAATCACTTACTTCCTCCCTGCAGCTACAAGACAACAAAAAAATCTACGTCTTGCAAAGATTTCATGACAATGTAAAGTCAAAAATTAAATAAACCAATGAGAAGAAACTTCATTTCCCAATGTACTACCCCTTGATAAGAGATTTTTTTTTCTTTTTCTTCTGTTAATATATGGTTAGAATGCTAGATCATACTGGATAATATCCATATACAAACATACATACATGCAAACAGAATTATTCTTCACATGAGCACAGAGCTCAAACACATTACTAGCTTCAACAACAGAAATAAACATTCTGTTGCTGCAGAAACATTTGAAGATCCCTTTTTTGTTTGTTTTAAAAAGCTACTGCTTCTAAAATATCCTTCAAGTTTCCTCTATTGAAGCTTCACTCTGTCTAAAATGTTTATAGTCACTAAGGAATATACTGATATCTCAGAATGTGAAGGAAACAGAGGAGTCTCCTTAACTTCCTGATACTCTTGGGTTTTATGCTACAAGAAAGTAATTTCAGTGTGGAAGTGTGGATCACAGATATGATTCTACTTCTAGATCTAATATCACCAGGTAATAAAAGCATGTACTATATAGCTTCTCTCAGAGATTCTTAACTAAAAGGTACCAAAATAAAATGATCCCTGGAATTTAGTTTATTGCTTTCATATGCCTAAATTTGTTCCAACAAATTTGTTCCAAAAAACTAGTAATATTGATGATAATTTCAGTTATTTTCAGACCAGTCAAGTTCATTGAATTGATCGAGGTTGCCGTAATGGAGGCATTTATGCGAATATGAAAATTTTAATACAACCCATAAATTTAAAAGTAAGGTTATTGAGGGTAACAGCTCTGACAAAAGCATCTTGCTGTGGTCTTACTAGGTAATTATTAGCACCAGCCTGACTTTAAGTTCATTCTGAGATTTAGTATTAGTATTAGAAGTTGAGGTATTAAACAAAATAGATCCAACTACATCATGTTCCTAAAGTATAAGGAAATCTGGGTACCAGTAAAATAATAATAAATTGCTCTATAAATGAATGTATTGTGTTTTATGCATTTTTTTTTTTTTATTTCTCAATGTGAAGATCTGGAACAGGACTTTGTCATATATCTCTTTCTTCAATGTCTCTTCCTATTGTATGCATTTGTGCATTGGTAAATTAGATGGTGAAGATGAACTTCCTCTGCATGCAAGTACATACCGATCTTTTCTGCCTCTTCCCCTTTACTCCTGTCTGGCCTGGGCCTTACTGTTCAACAACTAAATAAGTATTATTTTTCTATATTTACAATTACTTTCTGACACATTAAGATATATTGTTCTTAGTGTAGCCAGGATGAGTAAGTACTTCATTAGGAAGTGGTAGTACTCTTCATTACAGTAAAATTTCAGTGTTCAGAAAATTACATTATGATTGAGGAAAATGAAGGAAGGGAGAGTGTCTGGCCAAATCTAAAGATGCCTGTTTGTTCTACAGCAACTATTAATATGCAGTGAAAGTGGGACCACATTAGAACACATGACATCTTCACAGGTTACTCTAGGAAAAAGCCTTTAGGCTGCATGTACAAGAGCATACTAAAAAGCTGGAGAAAAGTCATTGAAGAACTGCTGGCTTTTTTGCCTGATTACTTTAGTTCTGAGTTTTTGTACTGAGCAGTAGCATAGTTTTCGTAATAAATAACACATTTAAAGAAGAGCTTTGTAGTTTTTTATTTATTCATACTGCAGAATGACCGTTCCAATTTTTCTTAGGAGTCACAAAAGGCTGATTGCTAAACTGAGAAGCAATAACCTATTGATCTCAAAAGAGGGAGAGGATTCACAGACTGTCAAGAAACACATCAAAAGGAAGCTAAATCTACAAGCTAATTAAATAAGTCTCTACAGAGGAGCAGAGATGAACTAAAGTATGTTTCACAAGATTCTGTGTAGTGCACTCATTACTTGGATGTATTTGTTACCTGAATAAATATAACATTCTTCAGACTTCACTCTTCAGTTCCATTTATCTTCTCTCTGACTAATGAAAGTGCAGCCAACAAACTGAGTTATTATCCTTGCTCTATACTAACATTGAGAGTATCCTCAGGAAGGAATATAAGATTTTCATTCGGTGCCTGTGTACCACAAAAATAGGGTTGTTAGAACAAATGGTTTCTGATGGCTGTCAGAAATACCTTGAGAAATCAAAGCTTTAATCCTGCTTATTGCTTTTCATTATGAAGCACTACGTTTCACCTCTGGACCAAAAGATGATCCATAGCCTTTTAAATATCCATTAATTCAAATTTACCTAACTTAGTATCACAAAGTTTTTCTGTCTGATCATTTGTTCTTTTAGTAGAAGCTTTCTCTCTTGGAGAAATTTTGGAATACAAGGTTGCCTTTGGGTCATATATGGGAAGCTTTTGCCTGCTAGCAAAATAAATAAATAAATAAATAAAATTAAATAAAAAAATGCATTTTTCTTCAACAAAGGCTATTATTCACATGCCCTTAAAAGAGTCCAAAAGCTAGAGCTTCAAAGAAAATACAAAGCATCATTGGAGTGGTGATAATGTTACAAAACTCTTCAGACTTAACGTTCTAATTCTTCAAGAAGAAAGAGTTATTGTGTTTTTCATAACAGTTTATGTACATATATATGTGTGTACATATGTATGTATATATGTATTCAGGATAGGCACTGCAGAAGAAGAGGAAATCTTATATATATTTCTCATCACTCCTTGACTGTATCCTTAAGACCACTTATCTCTGAAAACTCAAACAGCACTTCAGTCATTCAGAGAAAAAAATCCAAATTTCCAGTCTTCCATTCCATAGCATAAATTTGTAAGCCTGAAATGTATTAGGAATACAAATACTCTCTGTTATATTGAATAAAGCTTCAGCACACAGTAGTGAATGGAAATAGAAGACGTCATGATTAAAAATGTAGCCTATATTGAGAGATGAACAATAATAATAAAATATTTCTACATATTCCAAACCTGCTTTCAATATAGACATGTCTCCTGTTTGCATAACCTGGAAAAAGATCAAAGAACCTAAGAAAAAAAGCTTTGAAATAAAAAGTATTAAAATGTTCATAAGCTTGTATACAGATATTTTATGTTACCGTATTTTTAAAACTGAGAATAGTAGAATGGAGAAGTAATTCAATATCAAACAGGGACTGAAAGCAAATTCAAGTGTTGCAATGTTGCAGTTCATAGAGATTCCAGCAGAACCTCAAGAGATTTAGATAAGCCTGTTCTGGTGAGGGGCAACAGCAGAGCTATAGAAACTGTAGCCATGGTGTGCAGAAATTAGATAACATCCCTTCTACAAAGAAGCCATCTTGGACATTATTCTGCATGGAATATAATTCTCTATGCCATAGATAATGTGGATTAGATCCATCTTCATCTTAAGTAAACAGAAAAGTGTGGTGTTTTTTTTTTGTTTGTTTGTTTGTTTTTTTGGTGATGCATTTTGCATTTGTTAACAACTTAGCTAATGGGCATTTTGAAATATTTGTCACTGATTGCTTTGTACATGCTACAGCAGAAAACAAAGGCTGGGTAACATATTTTTCCTTTCAACCCACTTACTGCAGTTTTGTCCCTAGTTCTGCTAATATACTGATGTGCAGTTTTGTGTGTAAGTTTTATCAGGCACCTCTTTTTTTACATCTTTTAAAAGGTCAAATACTCAACTGCTATATACCTACATGAATGGTGCTATCCAAATTTCCTCCAGCTGTGGTTTTGGATGATATTAAGTACAGTATTATTACACTATTTTTCACTACTTCATTGTATTTAAAAGTCTCTGTTGTGATTCTAAGCTCAGGATGGGTCACATACCTATATGCAGGAAATCAGAGAGGCAGAAGACATCCATGTATCTATATCCATGACTCACTGATGACACAGAAAAGCCATGCCAGGAGACTGATTTCATTCAGTGAATTTTCAGACATGAATTTGAAAGGCATATAGTAACAGATTTTAGTCAAGTTAATAAAGAAAATATTAATACTGCACATGAAAATACCTGTTAGTTGAATGAAATGAAGGAATTTTCCTCACTGGAAGAGCATGAAAACAACTATAATTTGTACATACAATACAGGAAATACAGGAGTATTTTTTTCAGTGCATGTTACAATTACATAATCAAACAACAGTGAAGAATTAAATTCAAAGTTTATGTTTAATGTACTGGCAAATTCAGAATGTTTAGCATGTCACATCAAAGACTGGCAGAAGGAAATTAAAAAACAAAACAAAACAAAACAAAACCCACAAATAGTTAAAATACATTACAGAATCACAGAATCACAGAATCACAGAATTTCTAGGTTGGAAGAGACCTCAAGATCATCGAGTCCAACCTCTGACCTAACCCTAACAGTCCCCACTAAACCATATCCCTAAGCTCTGCATCTAAACGTCTTTTAAAGACTTCCAGGGATGGTGACTCCACCACCTCCCTGGGCAGGCTGTTCCAGTGCCTAACAACCCTTTCAGTAAAGAAGTTCTTCCTAACGTCTAACCTAAAAATCCCCTGGCGCAACTTAAGCCCATTCCCCCTCGTCCTGTCACCAGGCACGTGGGAGAACAGACCAACCCCCACCTCACTACAGCCTCCTTTAAGGTATCTGTAGAGAGCGATAAGGTCACCCCTGAGCCTCCTCTTCTCCAGGCTGAACAAGCCCAGCTCCCTCAGCTGCTCCTCGTAGGACTTGTTCTCCAGGCCCCTCACCAGCTTCGTCGCCCTTCTCTGCACCCGCTCAAGCGCCTCCATGTCCTTCTTGTAGCGAGGGGCCCAAAACTGAACACAGTACTCGAGGTGCAGCCTCACCAGAGCTGAGTACAGGGGGACAATCACTTCCCTAGCCCTGCTGGTCACACTGTTTCTGATACAAGCCAGGATGCCGTTGGCCTTCTTGGCCACCTGAGCACACTGCTGGCTCATATTCAGCCGACTGTCCACCATCACTCCCAGGTCCTTCTCTGACAGGCAGCTCTCCAACCACTCATCTCCCAGCCTGTAGCTCTGCTTGGGGTTATTGCGCCCCAGGTGGAGGACCCGGCACTTGGCCTTGTTGAACTTCATGTAGTTGACCTCAGCCCATCGGTGCAGCCTATCCAGATCCTCCTGCAGAGCCTTCCTACCCTCGAGCAGATCGACACACGCACCTAACTTGGTGTCATCTGCAAACTTACTGAGGGTGCACTCAGTGCCCTCGTCCAGATCATTGATGAAGATTTTAAAGAGGATTGGCCCCAGCACCGAGCCCTGGGGGACGCCACTAGTGACTGGCCTCCAACTGGACTTGACTCCATTCACCACGACTCTTTGGGCCCGGCTATCCAGCCAGTTTCTAACCCAATGAAGCGTGCACCAGTCCAAGCCAAGAGCAGCCAGTTTCTTGAGGAGAATGCTGTGGGAGACGGTGTCAAAAGCCTTGCTGAAGTCAAGGTAGACCACATCCATAGCCTTTCCCTCATCCACCCAGCGCGTCACTTTGTCATAGAAGGAGATCAGGTTCGTCAAGCAGGATCTGCCTTCCATAAACCCATGCTGACTGGGCCTGATCGCCTGCTTGCCCTTCAAGTGCCGCATCATGACTCTCAAGGTAATCTGCTCCATGAGCTTCCCTGGCACTGAGGTCAAACTAACAGGCCTATAGTTCCCCGGGTCAGTCCTCCAGCCCTTCTTGTAGATGGGCGTCACATTTGCTAGCTGCCAGTCAACTGGGACCTCCCCCGATAGCCAGGACTGCTGATAAATGATGGATATCATTCCCTTGAATTAAATCAGATTGTACTGGAAAATGACTCTACAATGGTGTCAAAATGTCAGATTGTAAACTGTAGTGACTGCAAATTTCATCCTTTCAGTCCTTCATGACAACTACTAAATTCTTCCGATCAATAAAACTAGAGAAAATCTCTACTATTGTAGCCATAAATTTGTGTTGAAATATATGAGAAATTCTTCCTTATTGACTTTGATAAGGCCATGCTTAAGAAGAATATTTTGTCAGATCCAAAGGGGAACAAAATCTATAATGCTGCTGTCATAAAGTATATTGCCAATGTTTCCCCATTGAATATGCTGCAAACATTACCCTTCCTCTGTGATATGAATTTGAAAATTAACTTTTATGTCAGTGTTACTAAATCAGTTTAGATTTGTAACAAGCATAGAATGTCCAAAACCTGAATTAGTTCATTCACTATTAATTGACAAATATCAAAGGGAATGGCTTTCCAGGGACAGAAACCTTTCTTCATCGACTTTGCAGAAAATCCAAATGATTAAATTTGCAAAATGTCTTGCAATAAGTTCTGCTGTACTGACAAGTTCTGCAGAGTTCTACTGTGCCCACAGTCCAAAATAATTTCATATAGGGATTTTTTTCAACATAAAACTATGTTTGCTATGGCAAACCTCTGCTGTTTAAGCATGGGACCATCATTAAGAATGATCTAAGTACCGTTAGCAAAGAGCAGCAACCTGTTTAAAAACAAACAAACAACAAACAAACAAACAAACAACAACAACAACAACAAAAAAAAAAAAACACAAAAAGCAATATTCACAGAAAGTTGAAAATATTCTTGTTTTTTGTACTTAAGAAAGAAAAAATGGGAAATTAATGTACTCATTTACAGTTAAAAAATTCTTTATCGCAGTGCTTATCCTCTGAAGCAACTAACAGATTTCTGGTAATAATTTCCAAGTGAGTATATAGACAGGTAAATCTACATTAAGCATAAGCAGTTTAATGTACAATACAGCACAATAGCTTCTACAAAAGAACAACCATATTAGCATGATATAATAAAGCACTGTGTGTGATTTAAAAACAAAAATAAAAAAGATGAATGCACTTAAACATTTTTGGTACCATAATTAGCCCATAAAAAGATACCTTATATTCTTTTTGAATTTCAGCCTTCCTATACTGTAAATACAAACTGATGGAAGTAATGCAAAAAGTTGTTTGAGGTAGATATCACCACATAATCAAAAATAAGGTAGACTTTCCAGTACTGTTTTAGGAGTATGCCCTCCCACCCCTCCAGCAATGAAAAATTTACAGCATGCTGTAAATTTTACGCTTATTTCAGAGTCATTTAGCTCTTGCACAAGAATTTGGATAGGCAACAAATATTTTTTTTTTTGTCTTCTAACAGAAAGGTAAGTGTAAACTTTTATTACATATCTTGACTTTAATTTGTGATTTCATACAAGCACATACTTGTTATTTATCTTCTAGTCCTTGTTTAAATCACTCTGAACATCAAGAGATACAAACTGCACTTAGATAAAAGTCTTTAACAATACAATCATAGCTGAAATACCAGTGATGTTCTGAATTAGGTTCTGGGTGAAGAAGCAGAGATGTCACATTTCACTTCAAGAATTTAAACAATTAAAATATCAGTTTGCCTATGTATGTTTATGTGAGTTATCTTTAACTCCCAATACTCCATAGGGTTGGTGTGTTTGTTTGCATTTACTCAAAACATATATATAAGTCTATGGTTCTATATATAACTATTACAATTCATTCACTGATAGGTTAATATAATTAATTCATATAGCAATGAATACACTGATGTCAATATATTGACTAGTAGCTGATATCATTTCCCAGGTTCAAATGCACTATTACATTTCTGAGGATGTTTTCAGGATATTGTTGCATCCCTTCAGAATAGAAAAAAAAGTTAGAATTCTTACTACATAAAAGTAACATGTATTTAATTTATTTTGAAACAAAATCTTCAAAAGAATGCAGTTACTCATCATCAGTTATTAAAAACTGTGATGTGTGTTTTTTATTTTGATACCATGAATATGAACCAAGAATGAAATTTGTAATGTTTGTAATGCCATGTATTCTGCTTTCTCATTTTAGTGATGACTACAGTTTTCAAGATGAAGTGTACTGTTTATTCTGTGTAAAGCTTAGGGTCTCAAGTTTAGGGCTAAAACGCTTAGGGCTACGAAGATGGTGAAAGGCCTGGAGGGGAAGACGTACGAGGAACGGCTGAGGGCACTGGGCCTGTTCAGCCTGGAGAAGAGGAGGCTGAGGGGAGACCTCATCGCAGTCTACAACTTCCTCGTAAGGGGGTGTCGAGAGGCAGGAGACCTTTTCTCCATTAACACCAGCGACAGGACCCGTGGGAACGGGGTTAAGCTGAGGCAGGGGAAGTTTAGGCTTGACATCAGGAGGGGGTTCTTCACAGAGAGAGTGGTTGCACACTGGAACAGGCTCCCCAGGGAAGTGGTCACTGCACCGAGCCTGACTGAGTTTAAGAAGAGATTGGACTGTGCACTTAGTCACATGGTCTGAACTTTTGGGTAGACCTGTATGGTGTCAAGAGTTGGACTTGATGATCCTTAAGGGTCCCTTCCAACTCAGGATATTCTATGATTCTATTCTATGATTCTAAGTCAGCAATCCTCTAAGTACTCATGCACCAATTCAAGAGCAACAGAAACCCTCATTTGGTAATATGTAGGGATAGCCAAAGCTTGCTTAAACTATGAATAATGAGTATCAATTTAAAACTAAAGCTTAAAAAAAATAAATAATTCCTTAATACGAATGAGATTAGGTTATTTTTTACAGATAACATTTAGGCAAATATGTATAGAATCAGAGAATGATAGAATATCCCGAGTTGGAAGGGACCCATAAAGATCATCGAGTCCAACTCCTGGCACCACAGAGGTCTACCCAAAAATTTTAGACCATGTGACTAAGTGCACAGTCCAAACGCTTCTTAAAATTAAATTTTTAATACCAGTAAGTCAGAAAGAATTTCAATATTTCACATTAGTTTATTTCACAGGGCTGAACTGTAGCTCTAGGAAATGCTTAGCTCATAGACATGATGTTTGAAGGGCAGCTCAGGAGACCTAGGATTATATTATGATTCAGAATCTGTTACTGAAGGCCAGAAAAGAAACACACTGTCTTTAAAAGCCTGGTAGAAATTAGAAAAGTCCTTTATCAACTGTTTTGCTCATAATACATGCACTCCATTCATTTACAGTATTTTCAGTGCCTTCATCTACCTGGGGAATCTTCTCTTACAATATGAAAATTCTACTAACCGTAGTAAAAATGATAAGCCTCCTCTCACTGATTGTATACATTAATATAGTTTTCAGTATTATTAATAGGTTTACATGTTTTGTAGGGCTAACTGTTTTTCAGGGTTTCTCACCTGATATGTATTTCATGTGGAAGCACACACAGGTTTTCAGCTTCTATGTTAAATATTATACAACTGGAATGCAGATGTGAAAGGTGTGGTTGGTGCCAGGAAGAATAGCCAAGTAGTTCCAGTTCAAGTAAATTACTCAAGAGGAAACAGCCCTGTGGTGATGTTGCTTTTAATCCTTTATGGAGCTCCCAAAAGTGATAGATGCCTCCAGGCCTCCAAATTAGACTAGGTTGTCTAATTTCTTATTAACCTAGATCTGTTCCTAGGAAAAGCACAATCTGTGCTTTTTGCAGTCTGTTTTGAAAAAAAAAAATGCATATGAACCACAGCTACTCAGGTAAAAGTTGTAGGCTGTTCATTAAAAGACTAAATCATGGGCTGCAGCTACTACTATGTTGTTTAAAATTTCTCTGCTCTGCAATTACTCTTCAAGCTTGCTGTTCTATTTTTCTTGTCATTCGGCATACTGAATTATGTGGAACAGGTAACTCTCCAAGTTTGTTTTCACTGAATTTGAACTAGGCTTAATGTGAGTCATATATATACCTTACATGTTTTTGCCTCATGGGAAATAATAAAGCACACAGAAATATGTGAAGGTGATTCTAGTGAAAATTTTAAACTCTGTATAAGAATGCGAGGCATAATATTATTCCATTGCAGTTTCTGAGAGGTTGCTTAGACCAAACTGGATGGCTTTGGACCAGAGCACAGGAAGAACTCACACTGCTACAACACTGGATCACCAAATGTGGTCTCTAAGACAGAAGCAGATGAAACTTAAACTTTGTGTGTGAATGCTGAGAAAAATGCCCTCAGCCTCAGATCTGCCCTGCTGCCACTGCCTTGCCTGGGCATCCCCAGCATGGGGCCAGCCCTGGGCCCCAGACACATTAGTCTATAGATCTGTGTTTGTCTTTGTGAAAATGTATTTGCCTACCACATCCTTTATCACTTTAATTTGTGAGCGTTTACATGGGTCAACTTAACAAACAGCTCAGCAACCAAAAATGAACTCCACTAAGTGTTGCCACAGTTTAGCCATTTATAAATAGCAGCATATAAATGTAAGAAAACATAATGAAAAACTATTGTAATAGAGCTTCTCTAAATTAAGTCACTTGAAAATCCTAACATTTTTTTACACACTTTTTGTTGTTTAGTATATCAGAGAAATGAAAATGCTCTATCTTTGCTCAAAAGCAACTGAAACCTAAACATCTTTAGTTGAAATTTTGTCTGACTACTGCTATATGAAAAATTTGAAAATGTGAGGAAAAGTTTTTTAGCTACCTTATGTAAAATATAACTAACTGCCATTCAATAAAAATATTATTTCATGAAAGGATGTCTATTCTCTTAAGTGAGGCATAACAAGTGATTCATTTTAAACACAAGTATCTCAAAATTTCTACCTGTACTGAAACAATTTTCAATTTGCCTTTTCAAAACTTTAGGCATGAATATAAATTTATAAAGAAGAAGAAATAAAGGTATATATATGCACTCTTTTTAACCAGTTACTACTTCTAAAGGAATCAGAAAGTCTCCTTTTTACTGCAACAGCAGGTTATAAGTTACTGTGTCACTGAATTAATGGCCATAATATAATCAGGTACAATAAAACTGGAAAAAAATTAAGGGCTCCAAAATACATAACATGGAAATAAATTGCAGTGTCATTTGCATGGATATAGACAAAAGACTGCTTATCCTACTACAGACATTTTCATTCTAATTGAATTTTTATTTTCTGAATTTAAGCACTTCTAAGTTGATTTTCAAGTCTTCATCCCAACTGGTGGAAAATATCTCAAGGTTTTGTTTTCTGATAGTGTTTCAAAATACTCCAGTGAGACTTCTTTATTCTGAGTGTGGGATATTATTAACAATTCATTGTAAGTGTATTGTCATGTAGAGATCCACTGTTAAAGGCGTATGTATGAACACTTTAAAATTCTTTTTACAACAGAATTTGCAAGAATTTAATCAGATGGGTACAAGATGAGTCATCATTTTCTATTCCCAACAGAGTAATGCTAGACTTTCATTTGTCTTTCATTCAGCTTACATCTGGACTCCAGATTTCTGCTTTAGGAAATCAAGCAGCTGTACCATGGAGCTCTACATTTATTGATGTTTTATTTCATTTAACATAGAACAGTAATCAGACACAAAGCTTTGCAGTAGCTTCAAAGATAAAAGTTGAACCATTTGGTAAAAAAAAAAAAAAAAAAAAAAAAAAAAAAAAAAAACTGAAGAGGTGGTCTTTTTCTATGCAATAGCTGTAGCTTTTCAGAAAATGTAGGTTTATGCAAGCTTTTAGTGACTTGCCTTATATTAATTAAGAAGCTGCTAAAACTGCAAAACACAGTTGCAAAACTACCAAACACAAAGGGAAGGATATGAAATAAATAAAATATTTTTTAAAAGCTGACATAAAAAAATCTGAAATAGTTATCTTGGGTTAGAAACCTGAAAACAACTGTCATCCCAAAGCTCAAAGAATTATCAGCACCTGATGGTGCTGAGAAAAATAGTTTATATTACAAGATATCAGGGTCCTCTACACTAGTCTCTCTCCAGCAGGAAGTATTCAGGAAGAAACTTGAAGACATCAAAGGTGACTTCCAAGCTGATGGATGTTAACAAAGAATCAGCACTTAGCATCAGCTGTTCTCAAGGCATGTGAATAAAGTACCACCTGAGCTTTGGCCTCATATCTATACCTGAAAAACAGAAAATGAAAGGCTAAATTGAGTGTTGTGTTGCTAACAGGCTGTACTAAACAGTTACATAGGTTTATGTTTCTTTCCAAGATACACAGGAGTTCAGCTATTCCCTATCACTAAATATGACCTTGCAGCAAACACAGAAGCCAGACAGATTTGGACTTAAACCTCAATTTTGCTAGATGTGCATAAGGGCCAATGTAATACCAGTGTTCAGAAGAAAGAAAAGACCCTTTTCTCTCCTGAAGGTGTAAAGGGAATGTACAAGAGTTTGAAATAACAACTGTCATTCATACTCTGCCTTGCCCCACAGGCTGGAAACCCACCTCTTTGCAAGGAAACTGCACTCCATCCTCTCTGACAAGGAAATACCTGCGTGGGTATTCCCAGCGCCGCTGTCTTAAGTGAAAGCCAGCTGATGGTGACAAGAGTGAGAAATACTACAAAAGATCCTTTACTATGGGTAAAGCTGCGATCATATACATGCTTCTCAGTTAAATTGTATGTTACTTATCTGGCCATATGAAGGGCTACCAGAAGGATTATTTAAAACACCAGGAAACTGAGGTCAACAAGTCTTCTTAGAAGACTTATATAGGATAATGCTGAAATCCTATGTGATTATAATGATTTGTGATATTTGAGAGAGAGAAAATATTACTGTAGTTTGGTGGATGGTTAATCTTGTTTTTCAATCTGAAATGGTTTTGAAATAAATACAGCAGTTATTTACTGCTACACTGTACATGTAATCATTCAAGCTGGTACTTGAAGAGTTATGTACAACTTTTTTAATATATATAATAGTTTGGGTTGGAGGAGACCTTAAAGACCTTCTTGTTCCAAACCCCTGCCATGGGCAGGGACATCTCCCACCAGACCAGGTTGCTCCAAGCCTCATCCAGCCTGGCCTTGAACACCTCCAGGGTTGGGGCATCCACAGCTTCTCTGGGCAACCTGCTCCAGTGCCTCACCACCCTCTTGGTGAATAATTTCTTCCTTATAACTAATGAAACTCTTTTACTTTAAAGCATTCCCTCTTGTCCTATAACTCCACTCCCTGACAAAGAGTCCTTCCCCAGCTTTCCTGTAAGCCCTCTTTAGGAACTGGAAGGCTGCACTAAGTCCTCTCTGGGACCTTCTCTTCGCATAAAGGCCTGTTTACATCCTTCCTACAGTTTACAAATAGAGAATCTGCCAATATACTGATGTATCACTAGTATGTGTGTCCTCTGTTTTTTTTTTTTTGTTGTTGTTGTTGTTGTTTGTTTGTTTGTTTGTTTGTTTCAGAGAACAGTATAAAGAGGAAATGTTAACAGGGGACAAAAACAAATGTATGCCAAAGCTGACAACAAACCTTACTTTCTTGTCAGATACATTTATCTTTCCACTGAACTTCATTATGTTGAAGGTTCCAATACATCTGAAGAAATAGGCATCAGATTTGAATATTCCACACTAAGCAAAAGATTTTAAAAGATATGAGTCAGTGGTGTGACTAAGAGTGAAACAAAATTACTTCCCCAAATCTCTTTCCCCAGTACATTATGAATGCTTTTACTGTGTGATGCATGATCCTATGTTTGGTCAATTGACTACATCCGAGAGACACGGGAAGAAAGGGGCAACTAATGATCAATTTAAGATAATATGATATGAAGAAAGAAAAAAATCTTCAAGGAGGTAGATGGGTAAAGCTTATTGAAATAAGTCTTTCAGTCTCGTAAACTTAAAGCACAAAAATAGAAAAAATAATGAATAATACCACAGTGACAAGAAAATCAGTAGGATGATCCAATTGGTCTCTTTTACTCTTTCTCTGAACTTTTTTTATATTCCACTCTACCCCTCCCATATTTCATCTAAGAAGGGTCAGAGGTTCTGTTCAAGCCTCTAATTCTTTGTATACAGATGATGCATAGCTTTGTATCCTATTTAGGCTAAGCCAGTCTCTTACTCTGTCCTGATGACAACAGTCCAGATGGCATTTCTCCTTATACATCAAGAGCATAAACCCTTTGACACAAGGAAACAGGGAAATGCACATAGTGCTTTTGTTTTTTGTTTGTTTTTGTTTTTCCTCCATAAAACATTAAACATAAAACAACAACAACAAAACAACAACAACAACAAAATCTCAGCTGGCCCTGAGAAAACCTCTCAATTTAGGTCGAGCTTTGAACACTGAGTTGCACCAGATGACCTTGGTAAGTCTCTTCCAATCTTGTATGAGGTATGATTTCATAAGTTTTTTTTTTTATAACATTTCAGAAGTAATCTCTATTCTTTCAAAGAATGAAGAAAAACTCTAGAAAAGGAAGAAAAATGAAAAAGGTAAAAATAATGGTTAGACTTCATTATGGGAAAATTATTTTATCTGAACTGGTTGTAACTGGTAACAGTTAAAGTTTATTAAAAGCTTATTTTACTCCTTAGGATTACATGTTCCTCAGATCACATAATGACTTGACTATAAAAGCTACCAAACGTATACAAAACAAGGCATAAATATTTCCCTTTGTTTCCTCTAACCTGTCACTGAGTTTGTGCTTCTTCAGATGGAGACAAAAAGACTATACAGGACATCATCTGCAATGATGGAGATGATGTCCTGTATAACAGGCCTGCTTCTGGACATACTACTGCAAAATAATGTCCCCACTGATATTTCCTCCAGCAAGTGATATTCCTTCCAGACATATGATGAAAGAAAATACTGCTTCTTTTGTACTCTTTCCATTCTCTTTCTCCTTTGGCAAGAAGTATCTGCTTTTTGTGTTTGCCACTGGGTTTTGACAGAGAGTTAATCACCAGCTGTGATGCAGTCATCCAGTCTGTGGTGCAGGCTCTGGAGGTCTCATTTCCACCTAAAGATTCTACGAGTACTCTCCTGCTTCATGAGTGCTTCTGAAAGTCTGAAGCAAGTCAATACTAGGGCACTGCAACTGGACTTGAATCTAGCCCTCAGCGCGCTTCTGCTTAGAGATTTGACTGCTACTTGATCTTGTTGAGAGCTGTATTAAAGTATGGCATTGCATCTGCAGTTGGTTCAAAGTAGTGTCAAGTGGCCTGAACCCACCAGAAGCACAGTTCTTACTTTAAAATAAGCTTCCAGAAGCACTCTGTTTTTTGTTCCAAGGCCAAACTCTCTCCAATGTGTAGCAGTCTTCCTCCTACCTTCCCTAGAGACAATAAAAACAGCCACGAGGAGATAGATATATCTATGTATTTTACTTCCTGCTATTCCCCCTTGTTTGTGGTAGAATGAAAAGTATGTTTAATCTTCTCTGAGAAGAAAGTTTGTCCTTAGGTAAAAAATCAATTGCTTTCTAAACCTTTCAGCATTTGATTTCCCCTGGCTGAATACAAACTGTTATATTTCTCTCAACTCCAGGGTTTATCATTATTAAGTTGGTACTTTTTTTTTTGGAAAAAAATGAAGATTTGTGAAGATTTTATGGGTTTTAAACATGATAAAAATAGGAAGTATCCTACACCTAATTTCACACACACAAAGCTGTAGTGCCATACCCAGAAGTCTTTTGAGTGCCTTGGATTTCAGGTGTTTGCTAGTGTGGTGTCCCAACTCTGTATTAGGGCCAGAACAAAGCATTTTTACTGCCTTCTGCTTGAAAGCAAAACCTGAGTACACAAGCCATACACAGACCACTGCATCTTCTAATTTCACCAGGATTCTAATTCTGATTTCCAAGAACAAACCAGAAATATGATTACCCCCAAACCCCAACCTAATGCTTTGAGTATCTGCTCAGCTCCCTCTTTATTTAAGAAGGAAAATACCATTTTTCCCCTTGATCATTGTGTGTCTTTTCTATCTGAACCCTTTTAAATGTAAAGGTATTTCATTATATTAACATCAAACACAAAATCAGACAAACATTGGGACTACTTAGTCACTTGAAGTTAATCTCCTGTACAAGTGTTCATGGGATGTAGGTCTTAAACTGCAAACAGTTCAAGGCAAGAATGATCTCTTGATAAGGTGTGCATTTGCCGAAGACAGAGGCTTTGATTTAGAATAAGCATTATTTCTACCAGTCACTACTAACAATGAATCTGATATTCATAATTATATGGAACTGAAAACTATGCAACTGTGTTTGGACAAATCTAATTCATTTGATAATCAGCTCTGTTGATATTACTAAATGTGTATGTTTTTGCAAAGGTCAGGTATGACATGAACTCATTTAAAATGCTTATTTACATTCATTTCTTTTATTTCCCCAAAGACATGAACAAATTGCTTACAATTTTTAGCTTTTCATTTTGCCTGGATAAAATATAGAGGACTCAGGACAGCATGACTTTCACAACTGATAACAGGATAAATTTAAGAGACTTAGTAAAGCAACATATGAAAGGAAACACAATCCAAAGTATGTGTGTAGGGGGAATAAGCCACTTTAAATTGATCACTCGTGTTACCAGAACATAATTCTTTTTGCCCTGTCATCTCCTACTGTCCTATCAATGCCAGGCTGCTCTCCCACTTGCTGTTTTCTTAAAGTTATTAAAGCTTCTTAAGAAGAAATACATATTTTCATTCTGCAGTATATGGAGTTCATCAGCTAATTACTCCCTTTTTATAAAATTCTTAAGCATGACACAAGTTCCATTGCACCCATTTGGAATCTTGCAAGTTATTTTCTCCTGAAATAGAGAAAAAAAGTAGATATTTTTTCCTTCACAGTCATTATTCTCTTGGTTAACTTGTAGAAATGGATAAGACAATATTAAGATCTTGCTTCAAGTTTCTTGATTAAACCTGCATTTTTCAGATCCTTTGTAAGTGTTCTAATTAATATTCCAAGTGTAAGCATTCTACTATGATATTACATAGTATAAGGTCTTTGTCTTTCCTTCCTTTCCTTAAAAAAATAAATAAATAAAGTATTTCTCACATGTTAAAAATCAAAACATCTTTTTTTTAGGTTCTACTATATTTTATTACATTATTCATTAAATTTTACCTTTCTCTTCTGATAAGTTTTAATTATATAGTTATTTCTCCTATACATTTATATTATCTGTTAAAAATGATTAAAAATCCTTAAAATATATGAGAAGTAATACATGTAGTGTGAATGTATAAGCAGTTGGATTAATGAATTTGATCAATATTTAAAAGACTGAAATATAATACCTTCTCCCTCAGGCTGCCTTAACTCAATCCCCTTCCTGCTTCACCTACTTCATACATTTTTCCTACTTCTTATTAGCAAAATGATTTTTTTTTTCCTGTGCTCTGAGTCATTTTAAAGTTCCTTTACTGAATTTTCTATTCTTTACACCTCTTGTGTTATTACCTTTTGTATTCACTTTTGTTCTGGCCCTAAGTTTTAACAGTTTGAGAGACACTGTATCATTTTTACCTTATCTGTGATGGAGTCCCTGACATACATATCAATTTATTGATATAGAACAATATAGTCTTTCATTTTAAACCATTTTATAGCTGACATGTACTCTCTGTGGAAATGCTACTCCTGCCAGTTGTCTTAAGTTTCCCTCCCTAGTGCAGGTAATTTTATTTTTTTTCCAGATAAGCTACTTTGAAGAATAGTGGACTGCTGCTTTGGTGTATGGATGCTCTGCAGTCTCTAGGCACAGGAAGACATAAGCACCTACAAGGGATTTATTTTTTTCTTCCCTGTTTATTACTAAATTGTTTACTAAACAATTTAGTAATAACAATGTTTAATAAAAACAATGTTTATTACTGTTTGTTTACTAAACAGTAGTCCCTTTGACCACTTCTGATCAGGCTTTATATTCTTTCATCCCTGCTCATTTTTTGCTACTGCAGTCAGTTCAAGTCTCTGACTTCACGGACAACAGAGCTCAAGTCTAAACCCAAGGTTTAGAAGGATATATGCTATTAGGGAGCCTTTCCCCAAAGTCATTAATGTTTTCCATGCAGAGCTCTCCTTTCTATTTTTTGCAGGAAAAAGGGATGTAGGAAAATACAGTTTTAGCTTTGGGTTTCATCTCTTTCCAAGGTAACCACACAGTTTCCTCTATTGCTCCATTCAAGACTGTAGACTTTCACAACAGCTGTTTGTAGCTGACTCTTTGGTAACAAGAGGGAAGAATACTTAGCTCCATCATTGACTTTTCTTGCCACTATAATAATTAAAATCAAGTCTGAACTGCTGACTCCTTTTGTTTAGGTAACCTCTATTTTCTTCATCATACCTGATTATTACAACCTAAAATAAAAATAAATAAATAAATAAATAAAAATCCCCAAAAAGTCTGTGAAATGATATCTACATTCCCAGAAATATTTGGGAATTTCAACATCTGTTTCCACCATTAATCAGGATTAAACAACTTTTATTATTATTATTATTATTATTATTATTATTATTATTATTATTCAGGGAAAAAGGGGGGTTACACATTTGTAAATAAAAAAGATGATATTAAAGATTTGAACATTGCCATGCAATTAGGACATGCACTTTGCTGTGACATGTCACTTTAAAACGATACTTAAAGATATAAAGTTGTCAATTTGAAATATTTTTATTCAAATTTCAATTAGAACAAAACAGTTTTGGTCAACAGAAGCATGACTTCAAAATTCCCACAGAAAATTGTAGTGTTTTACTACAGTGGAAGAAAGGAACTGAAACAGAATTGAGTGATTAGGGAAGCATGATCTTTTTTTCTGGTTATCAAGGTATTTTAAACTAAAATGAGAGAGATTTAGATTAGGTGTTAGGAGGAAATTCTTCACCGTAAGGGTGATTAGGCACTGGAACAGGTTTTCCAGAGAAGCTGTGGATGCCCCATCCCTGGAAGTGTTCAAGGCCAGGTTGGCTGGGACTTTGAGCAACCTGGTCTGGTGAAAGGTGTCCCTTCCCATAATAGGAGGGTTGGAACTGGATGGTCTTTAAGTCCAATAATGTTGAATTAATTTACAAACTTCTAGTAAAACAATCCAGCAAATTATGGAGCATTTGCTATTCAGTATCAGCATAATTAATACCTCCTCATTACTATACAAGCTACATTGGCATTAATACCGAGCCAGATCTGTGATGCTTGTGTGTACCACTATCTTCATCTAAGCAGCCCAAATACAGGTATGGGGGACTATTTCTGTGAACAAATAATGCTCCAAGTAGATAAAGACTGCAAAAATAGGAACTTGAGAGTTTATGAAAACAGAAGTTATGCATTTGGAGAAAAAATAAAATAAAATGAAAAGATGAACACTTGGAGATCTGGCCTCATTCATTCTTTTGTACTGTGTATTACACTTTTTTCCTCAGTGGTTTCAAGTCAACAAAATACTTCTGACTGGATATGTTCAAACAAAATTGTTGCCTACGTTACAACTCTACATAGGGTTAGAATTGTATACAGACAGACATGGCATTTCTCACAATAGGTTGTCTTTCCTCCTTCTGAGGAGGAAAGTAACTTCTGTATTCTGTTTACTTAAATTGAAAATCTTTTCGTGAGCAAGACTTTCTTTTGTTATGATTGTATACATCTGTTACAGGGACAGTTTAATTTCATTTGGGATATTTATGTGACACTGAATAATAACTAAAATTTATTTCTCTGCTGATATTTGGAAAAGTTATCAAGGTGGGCAATTTGTAATTGCTTTTTTGTCCTTTAAAGTGTATTTTGCTATTAATCTCATTTTATTGATAAAATTTTATAACAAAATATACAAAAAGTAAAACCAGGAGAAAATTAATGAAGTTTAATTTTTACTTCCCGAGTGACTCTTTCATTTATATACATGCAGAAAAGGCAGAACTGAACATTTCTAATTTTCAATTAAGTTAGTTTTTTTTTTTTTTTTTTTTTTTTTTTCTGGAAGCAATTTGTTACAAATGTCTTTGAAATACCCAGCATTTTAAAAGCTATTTGATTTCTAGTACAGTTTCTCCCATCAAGGGAAGCATGAGGACTTAGTGGTATAGTAAATTATTTGCCAATTGAGAGGAAGCCAGATGTTCAGAAAGCTTCTTTGCTGTTGAAGCTTTTCAGGAAAAGCTTTTCTGTTCAGCTTTTCATTTTCATTATGTACCAGAATTAGCAATTAGTATTCAGTAAGCTGCTCTTCAAACACCAGTAGTACAAGCATATTTGCTCTAGAAATTATTCATATACAAGAGAGAAAGGTGGAAAAAACATAAACTAATCTCTAGCACTGTGGAAGAGAAACTTACTTCCTTGGACTTTAATTAGCACTTAGCAGCCGTTTAATGAATGTGGCCTCAAAACCTAATCCATCACCAGTTTAAAAGGTACATACTAACAAAGGTTTGGGAACAAGTTATGGAACAGCACCAGGGACCTGCAGTGCCATGAGTTCCAAATCTGACAGTCTGTCAGGTCTGGTTACCTTGGCAATCAAGGTCTGTGACAACAGCCATGGTCCAACTTACCACAAGTCTGCTGGGGGCTGCTCTAATGCTTTGTGTTCTGGGAACTGATTGCCAAGTTTATCACAGATAAGCTCACAATATTTCAATTAGCTGCCAGTTGATGATCATATACTGGAAACATTTTGAAGATTACCTCTTGTCCTGGTTTCAGTTGGGACAGAGTTGTTTTTCCTCCTAATGGCTGGTGAGGTACTATG
>CM021732.1:73247430-73331930 GCA_011075105.1 Heteronetta atricapilla | reverse complement strand
CTCAAAGGAATAGAATTTTAACAGAATTACAGTTTTATGTGTGAGGGCTGGGAGTCCCAGTTGAGGCTATGGCATTAGAAAAGTACAATACAACAACAGTATGTTCCATAAATCACCCCCAAAGACTATTCAAACCAACCTTGTTTATAATATTGTAATATTTGCTGTTATTGTAACAAATGTTTTTCTCCTGAATGAGAAGGTTTTTTAATTTATAAAAAGGGAAGGATCTCAAACATTCCAAACATACACATCTCTCCAGTCTCTTATGCCTTTTCCTCCTTATCTTATTTGTCTTATTAGATAAACAACTCATGCTTCGAAGAACAGCGCAAATACCTAATTTGGAATAGTACAGCATATCAATAAAGAATAACTAAAAGTTTGAATCAAGTAATTAAGAATACAGTTTAATCACTGAGTGTCATCTCTGTCTTCTTGGAATATGGCTGCCAATGTATTATGATTTTCTTAAATTTGTTTTTCAAAAAGGCCAAATATTTTGTATGAATAATTATTTAATGGATGCTTGTTAATGAGCAGTTTATTTTGACTGCTTAATATCTGAAATTCAGTCTATTGTGACTGAACACTTGAGATCTGATTTAGAAAGATACTTGTATTTAAAAAGGGTGCTTAATCCAAGGTATGTGCTTACATTCTAGTTAGGAAAAACGGGAGTCATGCACGCATGTTTAATAGAGTGAAGGTTTTTCACTGGACATGTAGGAATACTTCCATGTGATTTCTTCTTTTAAAAAATACTTGAACAGATAAATATTTCTCCTGAAACAATGTTAGGCAGCACTTCCTGGGGAATTTGCCATATAACAGAAAAGTAGCTCCTAATAGGTTTGCTGGACTATGGGGACAGAAGTACCAAAACAGCCACTGGCTTTCAAAACAGGGACCATGCATGATAGGCAATGGGTTAGCAGAGACAACACTGTATATCTCGAGTATATCTCAACAGAAGCTGGCAAAATGAATACACAATATTGCATAATTTTTCTAACAATTTTAAAAATACATTATAGATTCCCAATGACCTGACACAGACAAATAGCTGGACAGGCGTCCTTTGTATTCTTGCTTTAGGCTGTTTGATCCTGTGTTTATGTTTGAGGATGATTGGCATAACAACTAATGCACAATGAGGTATATATAAACTTGACAACTATACTACATGTCAGTATAATATCACCACTTTTCATTCACACACCACACTTACCTGTTGGTCTTCATGGATTTTTATGTCATAGGTCTATACAAAACAAATCTGCCATTATATGAAAAGAGAAATATGAATTATTAACTCACAGAGTTAATCACTGAAATAGCTTAAATTTACAAATTGCTATTGGTGATGGTGCAGCTTTAATAGTGTACACCATTTGAATATGTGGTTCACAGAACTATGAACTGTGTATGTTGACACTTTATTATTATTATTATTATTATGACTGATATTTTGAATTGGGCAGTAAATACAAGATAATACATAGGAAAAAACATACCACACAGACAGAGACAGAGGGAAGTAGTAAAAAGACAGCTATAGGAGCAAGCACTGTATCAGCATTTATCAATAAGATCTACACTGGAGGCCTGTTTCTTGAAATTGTTGTATGATGAATCACTTTCTTGATAATGGTTATTTACATAGCCTCAAATCTTACTTCAATACCGTGCCACAGCTTGTTGGTAGCATAACTGTACCCACAGCATCATACAAAGCTTTCTCAATTCACAATGTTCTGCTGTGCAGTGAAGCTTAAACATCACAGGCAGAAGGTGTGAGAAGTGAATAATTTATGTAGTGTGGCAAGCAGATGTCCTAGACAAAAAAGGTTCCAAATATTAGCATTTCAGAATCTTTCCAAGGACCTTGTCTTTATTATCCACCAAATCTACTGAAAACCAACCATTGCTGTAGACTACTACTATTTTAGTCATAAATAAAAGACATATTTTCTTCTACATTGCCTTTACTCTGCTCCAGGTAACCATCTCACTTGTTTGATGGAGTTAACTGCTTAGGAACTGCAGCGTTCTTGCTGTGTCATAGTGTTAGCAGTGCTGTTCTGTCCTTTGTCTCGTTCTGAGACCCCCTCCCATGCTTATATTAGTGGAATATTTTGATAGTATTTTTGAACTATGAAATCTGTTCTTACTTCTTCCTACCTGTTCATAATTTTTAAAATTAGTAGGGCAGAAATTTCAAACACCTTTTATCCAATATTCCAAAAATGAGGTTAGTGACAAGTGTAAATCCAGAGTGTAATTATTACCAAAAAGTTAAAACATCAATCAGCAATTATTCACAAGTGGCATGTTTGTAGCCTGTTTCCTGAATAATTATCTTGTCTAATAACTTTAAGCAAATAGTTAAAGGTTGCTTTGGGTTATCGATAAATATGAACTAGTCAGACTACTCTTTATGTGTGGTAATCTGAATGTAAGGAGTAGCTAAGAAGTACCATACAAGTAATGCAAGCACAGGCAAATTCTTCACTGGCTTAAAAATGTTTAACTGGGGATATCAGTTGGAGGGGTTAAATGTATATTCACAAAGTCCAACAGTAAGAGGCTGGCTTTACCTGTGGATTACCACAACATTATATGTTAAACCAGCATTAATTTTTCATTAGGCAGCTCCACTGCAGCTCCTTCTGTCTCAAAAGCTTCCCTTGACAAGAAAGTTCTTACAGAATGTATTTTCAAGCTAGTATGTAGCTTTGCAGTCTTTGGGGCTTTCATTAACTTTTACACACACCGATTCTACTATATATGCCCATGACTAGTACCCTTCAAAAATACAGTAGATCTCTGTGTAAATTTCATTTGACATGGAAATGTCCTAGCAGAAGTAAGCATCTCCACATGGTGGATATGAACTACAAAACTACTTTGCCATAAATGTTATGTATAAAAAAAAACTTATAAAATGGCTAATTTAACTAAATGGCACTGATTCATTTGGAAAAAAAAATAGATTAACAAACAACAACAACAAAACACTACTGAATACCCCTTGTAAAAGTGAATTACTGAAAAAAAAATACTGAATTCTGAGTCAGGATCTGATATTCTCTTCCCAATTCTACTACAGACATGACCTTAGGGGAGGCAGTTATCTGAAGGACAGTTAGGTCCCTCACAAGATTAGATGCCTTGAACAAAATACAATAAAAATTCATCTGTTTCTTTATGCCGGAAAGACTTTTAGAAGTTTTTTGTTTGTTTGTTTGTTTGTTTGTTTGTTTGTTTTGTATCTTGGGTCCTTTTTCACTATGTAGCACTGTAAATATTTCCTGACTTTCTGGATATTATGAGGGTTATTTCGTAAGTACTACAAAATATTGCAGTATAATGAAATGAAAGCAGTATAAATACCTAACAGGATTAGAGAATGGTACAACCTCATTAATGAATCATGGTCAAGTTATTTCTGTGCTTAGACTGGTGATACCTTGGTTGTTAGCCCATTACTGTCACTGCTTTAAGTAATAAAATAATAGCATATGTCTTAAAAATCAATGCCAGGTTACAAGAAAAAAAAAAATTTAGTGCCTTGAAATAGTGCAGTACAATCCTATTATGTACATGATTGGTTTTGACAGTTCTGTGGGTTCAGGAGAAAAGTCTGAAACTGTCTTCCTCTGCTAAATGTCTTTAGTGTTAGGCACTATATGCAGTGAGTGAGCAAGATTGAATTATGTGTCATATATTTTTTTTCTCCTTAAAATTCAAGCTGAGAATGTAAACTTACATATCTGGTGAGTAGCTGCCTTTACAAAGTATCTTAAAATTTTATTTATGAAGCTTGAGAAAGCCCACTAATTCATTGGAAATCAAGTGGGCTTTGAGAAGTCCTGAACGAAATAGGAAAGAGAAGTCTCTGCAGAAGCAGACATCAACTTTTTGTTGTTGTTCAAGTAGTTTGAATGCTTAAACAACCAAGGGGACATCTCCAAGCAAAATGCAAGATAAAACCAGAAGATTATGTACTAGAGCAGAGCCAGCCTTAGGCTTTATTCCTTGTATCTGTAATAAGCCATACTGGTGTAACCTTGAACTCTGGTGAAATTCAAATGTGGATCTGAGCAGTGCAGCTCAAGATTATGTCTGATTTCAAATATGGAGTGCACTCCTTTGTGCGTACGCTTTCAACCAGTTTTGTTGCCATGTCTGTTTTTCTGTGCTTTTGCTTTGAACACGAACAAAACCCCAACATCGATTTTCACCCATAGTTGTTGTAAGACTTTCTCAAGAATGCAGAATTTTACCTGGATTTATTAAATATCCATGCTAACAAAAAAACAAACAAACAAATTGCCTCAATGAGCCAAGAAAACAGAAAGCACTGAACTGTTGGAAGCACAGAACTTCCAACAAAAGGCAATTCTCATGTTAAAGTTGAAATGTATTTTGGTAATGCCAAAAAGGAATAGCATATATAAATATTTGACATTTCTTTGTATTAATTTAAAACATGCTACTGTCACATTAACCATATGTCTCTTTAAAAATACTAGGATTGTTTTGCTTTTACCATAAGCTGACTGAGGATGAAGACAGAAAGACCAAAAAAAAAAAAAAAAAAAATCAGGTCAGGGATATATTGCCTTATTACAGAGGAATAAAGAATACCTAAAGTCTAACAAAAATGAACTACCTTTTTATAGGGAAAAAACAAAACAAAACAAAACAAAACAAAACAAAAACTGTTCTACAGATTCATTTAATTTTCAGGTATGCCAGTAAGTATACACTTGCCTTCTGAAATGTTGCAAGGTCCTCCAGACAAAAGACACAAGATGAAAACTGAGTAGGAAACAAAGATTGTGAGAAAGTGTTGAGAGATTCTGTAAATGCCAGTTCCGTTTATATAAACTAAAATGTAGTATGTGAGTATACATACATCATTAATAGAAACAGAAACATCTGGCAAAGGAAAACCAATTTCAGCTATGTATATTTAGTTACAGGCACTAAAATGACTTTTTAAAATAACATAATATGTTAAGCATCTTACAGACTACAAAATGAACAGTATGCCAAAAATGGTGAGAAAGTCGATTAGAGGAGTACTAGCTGCTGAACACAAATACAGACAAGATTTATGTATATGCAGACCTTATTCTGGAATGTTATGTCATATGTCAGTAGGCCAAAATTGACAAAGTACAGGCCTGAATTTGCCAAGGGCAGAACATTTCATTTTAAGGAGTAAGACTACGGAGTATGGCACTCCAACCCTGCAGATCTGTAAGGATTAATCTTAAGCAATCCTTTTGCACAAATTTTCCTTCAATGAGGCTATTAGCAGAATACTGGAAATAAACTGCAGATTCCATTTACTTTATAGTGAAGCATAAAGCTTTGATGAAAAGACATTTATTTTTACAGCTCTTCTGCAATGTACTGGGCATTTTAAATAAGCACCAAAAAGTGAACAGGAAGAAAAACCTCCAGATATGGCTGGAATTAAACCTTGGATGGGTTTAATAGGGTTACAGATGTCATTATTAATGATGGGAAAGAAAAGAATTAGAGTGAAGTCTGGAATCTGTAGCATCCACTAAATGTAATTTAATTGTAACATAATACAGGTTTAATATATGTATTCATTTGGTCTTTGCTGACCAATACATTTAAGAAAGACTGGTTTGCAGGCTTCTGTTTTTTCTTTGCATCAGGCTAAAAATATCGTTTACTAATGTAATGAAAAAAGTTCTGCCAAATCAATATGAAATACATGCAGACACGTTTCCTCTCTTCATTGCAAAGAGAACTTTATTGATGACTTTTTGTTTAGTGGAAAGAAGTGTGTTACTCTAGCAACCTTATTTATTATAAAGAAAATAAATACAAATTGAAAAAAAAAATACTACTTTATATTATTTTGAACAACCTTGAAAGTCAAAAAGGGGTAACATGTCAGTTGTTAAAGACGAAAAAAAAATCTCTTGTTGATGCCTAGTTATGACCTTAGTGTACTGCCAATATACTGAAACTAAAGTCTTAGATGAAAAATGCATTAAAAAAGCCATAGATAAGAAATGAAGTATCATGGCATTTCAGGAAAATGGGATTTGATTCCAAGAGAAACATATTGTTTTAAAAAAATCCATTAGTTTATGTCTGTGCTGACTTCAGCAGAACTTAATGTGAAAAGGAAATTAACATTCTGAGTAGAAAGGAGATAAGCAGGAGGTGGATGAAAATGAAAGAAATTATCCAAATCAGGAAATGAATTAGAAAATAAGCTGTTAATGATTTCCTTTCTGGTACAAAACCAGTAGTGATAGTGTCACCTGCAAGAATAATGTATGAGGACAACCAGATCTAGCAAATATGTCTTCCAGATATTTCTGTTTCAAATTGGGCTTGTGAGACATATTCTGTCTTTGATGTGTATGTGTAACTCCCATTAGTTCTAACAGAAAATACCCATCTTCAGTCAAGAAGAATGTGAACATGAGCACAAATATGAAGCATCTTGAATTTCAAAAGATACCAGGCAGGAAACGCACACCAACTGTAAATCACGATTGGCTTCAACACTTGATCTTGACTGAAAATAGGATTATTATATATCATAATTATGTATAAAAAATCCTATAACATTCTTCATTTCTTACTGAAGCAATCCTACTTGGGAAAATAATTTAAGAGATTGCAGTACAGCTAAGGAACAGATGAAACCTTGAGTAATACTCAGAATATTATACTAGGATAAAGCAGTGGCATTTGACAATGGATATACTTCTACAGCATATGAATAAAATCTTGCCCCATTGAACAGTATAGAGAGATGTACCACAGCTTTTAATGGAGAGAGTCTTTCACTAAGTGATCTGAAGAAGGAAAGATGACTGAGTGCTGTTGAACAGAGCAAGGCTTCCTTGGTGTTGTGAAGATGTGGGGCTACATTCAGCTGTCAGCAATTAAAAAGTAAACCAGCAGAAGAGTCAGAGATGGTAAGAAAACAATTCTTGTCTTGCCAATATTTAATGTACATCAATTGGCTTTTAACCAAGAGAAACTCAGTAGTAGGCAGAAAGAGATTAGAAGGAATTAAATTTAATGAGGTGTGCAACTAAAGAAATGGTATCATAGGTCATGAATGAAACTTGCCTTCCAGTATAATAAGCATAGAAAGAAAAGTGTCAGGGGGCTGAAAGCAGGACAAATCCTCCAAAAGAAACTGTGAAAAAGTATGATCATCTCTGAGAAATTATGATCATCATTTATTAAATCCTTTAGCATTTTTTTCCCATGGAAATCCCCATACTTTATAGTCATATATATGGTCAAAGTACTTCTTGTGCACAATTATGTTTTCGAAAACTTGTTTTTATTAATCAATTTGGGTACTGCAATGATATTCTACTGATCATTAAAATTCACAGAATGTTTCACAAATTACCAGAAACTGAGATAAAATTCAGATTAAATTTAGGTTGTCATTCAAGCAAATGCTCAGTATTGAGTAGAAAAGGTTCACATTGAGAATGATGTTAACAGCATTGAAAGATTTTGCTCTGAGCTGGAAACCCGATAGAGGTTTCCAGCTCAGAGCTGGACGCAAATCTGGCTAGATTTGCATCGCTACAGAAGACAGGAAACTCAACATTTTTGAGAAAGTCATTATGATCCAAGTATTGAGCCCAAAGAAACATCCTTGATCGATCTGGCCTGATCCCACTTCTAAGCAGACTGAGCTGTGTCATGTGAATTTTATTTTTTTCCAGAATACATTAAAAAAATATTTGAATTACATATCCTTCTGTTTTGATCCATATTTTGTAAGAACCTCTTTGTCAGTTCCTCACAATAAATATAAGTGACTATTTTTTTCTCCTCTTTTTCCTCTCAAGCCTTATCTTTCTCAGTCATATCATGTTTGACGAGTACATTATCACCAATATTTCAGCCTTGTTCCTCAAGACAGAAAGACTATTCAGGAATTCCACCCATACAACTAAATGCCTTAAATCCTATTCCTGAAAGACTTCAATGATTAAGTGGTCTGAAAGATTATATTCATGCTGTGCAGTTGCCAAACACCTGCAACTTTTTCAGATTTAAATGAAAAATTATGCTCAATTTTAAAAATGTTTCACAGTAAAAACAAACAAGCAAAAAAACAAATAACCTCACCCCTCACCCCCCCAGATATACTAGTATGTGTAAATTTGTATTTTAAAATGCATACTGATGTGCAAATTAACTGCTGGCTTGAAGGCATCTGATTTAAAATATATACTGTTGTGTTTTTAATGCTTCACATACTTAATATATTTGTCTGATTTGTATCTTATACTAAGTTGAAATCCAGATAGCTAGATAGATAAGTACTGACCAACTTTATACACTGGATTGATCCAATTTTAGTAATTGTATGTGAAGTACTTATAGTATATAGAAAAAAAAATTTTCTACTTTCATATACTGCTCTTCTAGAACAACCTGATAAGTAATGAACTAAATATGCATGGATTCCACAGTTTACCATAAAAAAAAAAAAAAAAAAAAAAAAAGAGAGAGAGAGAGATTTTAAAAATGTCTAAATGCTATCTTCTTTCAAATGTCTTTCCACCATTGGATTGATTTCCACCAGCAGATCAAAGGAGCACACTCACTGGCAAGAGCTCAGCAGTTTTGCCGGGACATAATGATTCCACAGCCATTCTTTCATTCCAGTGCCTGGGAGTCCAGACAAAAGAAGGTAAAACCCTCAGTAGATAGTGCTAATGTCTTGACACACAAATATTATAATAGCAATTGTAAACAAAGTCACTGCTTTTGATTTGAGAGAAGAGAGTTTTCAGACCTTTGAATGGCTTCTGATCACATTTTGTTTCAGTAAGATTATTCTTACTAATTACTAAGATTATTCATAGTAATTGTTTTCACTACCATCCATTGGAGTTAGGTGAGAATTTAGCTAAATAACTACTTGTACTCCCAACTCCAGCTTTTTCAACTTGCTTTCAAAGGCATGTGATTCTGTTAGAAATTCCTCTTCTGAACAGCTGCAAGGCGAAGGTTATATCCGCCACATCAAACTTGCTGTCACCTCTGGAGCACTCAGCAGTTTAGGTTTTTCATGTATTTATTTTTCAGACTCTGCTATTGCTGCACTCCATGCCTCTCTGTGTCTGCAGTGCAGCCACTGTACCCTGGGGTTCAGCCAGCTTTATATTGCTGAACCTCTGCCTGCTTCCTTTCCTAGGGTATTATGAATGCTTAAAACTTGTTTTGCCTCCAGTTTCTAATTCATATTCATTTTCTGCAACTCTTGAGCAAAGAATGTTAGCAACTATTTCAGTATCTTTTTGGGAAAATAAGTTACTGCTTCTGGTTCCAGCTCCACTGTATTTATCAGTCAAGGTATTTGTCAATCAATTCTGGTGCCAGTATTGTCCCATCAAAGAAGAGACATTTTGTGAAAAGTCTGATGTAAATTAAGTGAAACAAGAGAAGGAAACAGTATTTTAGAGTATATTCATAAACCACGTAACATTTTCACAAGGTTTTGAAAATTTCTTTAGTTTACTGAAAATGATGCATGCATAGAAACAACTAAAAGCACATTTTCAAAGAATCACAACTGCTGTTAGCTTGCTTTGGACATTCCTCTATTTTGCTAAGCTCCTGAAGTAAGCATTCAGTTCTATGGGAGAGTATTAAGTGCAAGATGTGTCCTGTTTGCACAGTCACAAAAACAAATGCAAAAGTAAAAATGTTCAATCTTTAATTCAATTTAGAGAGTGGAAATATATATATATTTTTTTTTCTGTAGAGTTCACAAAATTCTATATTTAATACATAGAAATCTACTCCTAGAAGACATTACACTGTGTCAATCTAATATATATGTCAGATTTTTAATGAATGGGCTTTGCTACACACTGTGTACCAAACTCACTCTTATAACTGCGGTAATTTTAACTTGCTGAAAAGTACAGGATGTAAGTTAACAGTATCAAATGTAATGTTCAGTAAGTGGACAAATGTGACTGTGTGTTACTCTCAAATTCCTGATTGACATTGTGGATTGTTTTTCTATGTACATCTAAGACTGTTTTTCCCTTTATTTCTCATTGCATTCCTGAGTTGAGGTTACTGAGAATGAAGGCAGCATCTCCCCACTCAAATGTATCAGACATGAAACTTTATGAACACAGAACAGATTTCATCTGGTAAGGACAGAGCAATGTGATGGTTTTATCTTCCTAACAAGGGCTTCTCCGATCTTTGTTGATGCTTATTCTTTGAAGAACCAAGAGCATATTTAAAAAGTTCAAAGGCTCATACCAGGAATGTACAAAGCATTAAATACCCAACAGAGAAACTCACATTGATAATGAAATCTACCAGGAGAACGGAAAAGAGAATGATATTTTGTGTTACATGAGTCCCTCATATTTCATATTTGAATTAGCAACGAGGTTAAAAAATAGCTGTAGAGACAGAAAGCTAAAAAGATTTAACCAAAAGAACTTTCAGAATGGAGAAAATTAACTTACATACTTTTGCTAAGGAAATGTTTGTTTGGGAAATGAGTTTATGTGCTTTGTCAAGGTCATTGTGCTCTTGCATTCCCTGATGTAATGAATAATGGAATAAGCCCATGACTTCCACCATTCAGCAACCTGAAGAGGTTCTATCAGAAGTGTAACTGGGCCTTTTCTGATGGTTAATCTGGTGTCCAAGAAAAGCTGGACAAAGAAACTTCATTACAGTAGTCCAAGAAATGTTCCAGAGAAGAAAAATAAAAAGACATTCCATTTGCTGACTTAGATTCAGCATTCTGGACTTATGTATCTCATAGTCTTCAGGAAGCTGTTACTGCTGATTCTTTATGTATTCCTGAGGAAGAAGTTGAATTTAGTCCAGAATCACCAGACATACAGAATGAGAGTTTACATCAATGTCTTAAACAAGTCTATACAGAAATTCTTATAAACAATAACTTTGTTCTGAGAATTTGTTATTTTTCTTTTTTCTTTTTTTTGTCTTGGAAGAGTGAAAGGGAAGTTTTGCGTTGTTCTTGATACAAGCTTCTTTCACAGATCAAGTGCCCTTCCCTTTTCAGGCCAAAATAACCCATTGTCTTTAGTGTTTTTCATTATCTCTGAGAAGCTTCTAGGAAAACTTTCATGCAACTATTTTTTTTTCTTAAAAACACACAAACAAATAAAAACACAAAAGTGCAAAACAAACTAAAAAAATCACATTTTTTCTTAAAAAACATATCCCGAAGCTATTGTTACCTTTGAGGATATTTACAAGTTCTATCTCGCCTGGTCCTTTAACAGTTTAATCCTAGTGAGGAACGCCAGCAGCACTCTACCTTCTCCCTCTGTTATTGAAAGAGAGAATCATTTATAACCTAAAGGTCTTTTCATTAGAGAGACTCTCCTCTATATGCTCTGCCTGTAGAAGATGGTGCAAAAGTTACCTGACAAAAAGAAGTGAACGATGCTTATCCAATAGACTTTTTTAAGAAACTTTTAAGAAAACATACTTAGTCTAACTAACCTAACCACACTATTCAAAGTGTGGACCTGAATGGTTTGCAAAACTATTCTTATTTTTATAAGTTTTCTTCTGTTCTTTCTTTCCTGATACCACTCACATAGATGCATATTTTAAAATAGTTCTTCTCAATATTTTTTGTGTTACACGCATCACATCTTCAGAAACCTCATGGATCCCTCTCAATACTTTTGGGACATTTGTCACTGAAACATATTTAAATGCATTTACCTTTTTCTTATAAGAATACAATGCTGCAGTGTGAGTTTGTGCATTGATATTGTCTCATCTCTGCTTCAGTTTTCTTCTCTGAAAAAAACAGCATAATGTTACTGTTTTATATGTAAGGCACTGGGCAAACATTTCACATGGCTCAATTCTAAAGCTGCTCTTCTAACCCAATTTTCAGATGAATTTTCTATAGACAGAATCACTTTTTCTGAGAATGTAGGAGATACCGAGGTAAAAAATTTCTGCAATTCACAACCACAAACATAGTTCTGATATTCTTACAAATATGTTTTTATTCCTATGCTTCCTAATCTGAATATCATGTGGTTCTCCAATATCACATTTGAAGCAGAGTCTAACCAGTCAAATGTTTTTGAATTGCCACTATTGATATAGTATATGTGATTCTCAGAATCTCAGTAGCAAGTAAGTCTTCCTTTCATTATTCTGGAATGGACTACTCCCTCTTTCTCACTCAGACTCTTACCACAGTAAAGAACTCGTATCATCCTAATGTCTGAGAATTGTTATGGAATAACAATATTTTTCTCATCTGTATTTCTAACGTTTCAATATTTTCAATAACTTTTGAAAGACAGAGTTCAAAAGAGAAATTCTTATGCTTTTTGAAAGAGATGAAGAAATAACATGTTTTCTCTCCTTTGCTATTAAATTTAGACACTTAAAAATTCTGCGTCTTCCTTTGATTTCATAAACCACATTTCCTTAATTGCAGAATGGAGAATATGAATACTTTCTTATGAAGTATTTTCATGAACTGCTGATCTGAATTAAAAAAAAAAAATGTGCCTCAAAATATTCTTTTAAAGAGAATATCCAGATTAAGTAACAACAGATGTAATATTACATTGAAAATCTTGTTTAAGAATGTACCTCCCAGTAAATCCCTGAAGTTACTCCCAGAATAGAACCACTGTACAAACATCTAATTTTTTGCACCCAATTACGACAAGAAAACAAAGATGTCCCTATAGTGTAGATTCTTCTTACCGGTGTAATATTAGTTTAAAACAAAAACAATTTATAGGGAATAGAACAACAAGAAGGGAATAGAAGCAACAAGACACTGGGAAGATGGGAACTTGGAGCCCTCTGAAGTATAGTACAGGTAAAACTTATTAATCAAAGTACATGCTATTTCATCTTAAGAAGTGAGCATTTTTATGAGGTACATTAAACAATTTATTGTTTAAGACGTGTGTAAAAATCAAACTGCAGTGGCAATGCATGGAGAGAAACAGGACAAAAGCCTGCTACTTCTGTTATATAAGATACTTTACAGTAAGTATAACATGATGGTAAGGCAGAGGGATATTAAAGGAAATAATATTAAAACAAACAAAACAAACAAACAAAACAACAGCAAGCAAACAAAACAAAAATCCCATGTTGAATTTTGTTGTTTTTTGTGTTCTTTATATCATTAGGGATATGATGTGTCTAAATCAAATGACCAAAGGAAAGAAATAATTCTTGCAGTGAAGGACAAGGAAGAGTATCTTTGATTAACCTAAACTGAACAGAGAAAAAGTCAATCAAGAGACACTAGCATAAAAGTGACTGTATGAATCTGGACCATGAAAGCCAGTACAACAATTTCAATGGTTCTGAGATGCTATTTTTTTTTTCCAGATCCATAAGATTTAATACTATGAATTATAATTAGTACAATTATATTGTACTAATTATATATTGTACTTATATTAATTTGGTACTTGTGATAAACATCAACAGAGTCCTTTCTCTGCTGAGATTCCTTAAAGCAGTTAAAACAGTGAAAATGCTTTGAGAAATTATCTTGAAAGATGCAGCTCTTTTTCAGGAGGAATACCTCAGTGTAATGATGGTGTAAAAATGAATGTTACATAGACAAAAACGTCATTGAAGCTGATTTTTGTTTGTTTGTTTTTGTCATGAAAATAAACCAAACAGAAAATAGTAGGTGCATAATGCTGCTGATGGTAGTTTAAAGAAAGACATTTGCTTGGGGAGTGTAACAGAAAGCTCTTCCTTGTGCTCCATTGTTAATTTCCTCTTTTTATGTATGGGTATGTGTGAAAATCCTATAATCACGTTTCTGAGAAGGAAATCTCTGTTGTATCCTTTCAAGTTTGTAACAGTATATAATGCAATATATGTATATAATATATGATTCAACCCTTGCCTGGGCAGAGTCTCAAGAAAATATACGTTTTCATAGAGATCAAGAAGTTCCCATTTAACTTCAGTATTTTGCAAGATTCTGGAGGGAATTCTGAAAATTAGAAAAAGACACATCTCCAGTACTTACACTGAAAGAAACTTCAAGTAGAATTCCTTTACCTAAAGCACATCCACAATAAAACACATGGCATTTTTTTTTAATATAAAAAAAGAAAAAGCTTAAGTCTTTTCCCCAAAAAAACATAATAGATATACTTCACAACAAATTAACTTCAAAATAAAATGAGAGAGGAACAATTTATCCTCACATATTTTGTTTCATTGTTTGGAGATTCTCACTGTGGATATCAGAACCTTTGGCTTCACATTGTAAAATAATCCTTTTTGAATCTACAGACCTAGCAAACATTTCAGTAAATAACTACGCTCTTGATAGAAGTTAATTTATATATTACAACAATGGGTGTAAAATGTTCATTAATCCTACTTGGTTGGCTTCACTTTGCTTCTACTTGCACTCAAATTGAAGACCATAGAGCACAATAGAAGTCAGAATTTCATTTACTTTTGCAATAGTTTTGTTTTCCAAAAGAAAACATAGGCATTCTATTTTCCAATTAAAGGAAATACAGAAGGATATAAAAGAAGTATGTTAAAAATAAAGAAATAAACTTTCATCTCAAATTCCTATGTGCAAGGAGCCTAAAAGCTGGAGAGTCAGAAGTCCTGGAAGTTTGAAAGGGATTCCCTCCTGTGACAGTCTTGAATCATCAAAGCTAGGATTGTCTATAACATCTAAATGCCATTTTTCTATAATGACAAAGATAGAACAGAATTTCTATAATGATAGAAATGTGGCAAATCAGGCATTCAGCTTCTGTAATCAGTTTTGTTAATGAGAAGCTTGTCAAAATCAGTATGATTGCACAAAACACCACAGTTTTATCAAAGGACATGATCTCTGATAAATATCTACCAGTGAAAAGTGAATGTTCATTTTCATTGTCTAGTTTTGGTGTCCCTGTATGCACTGCAGCTTGTACAGCCTATAAGAATATCACAAATGAGTATAGTAAAAGTCAATAATTAATAATAGTTTCTATAAAATTAGCATAGATCTATCTTATTTTACAATGTGAAGACACAAGGCAAGGCAGATAAAATTATTTGTAAAATATGAGAAATTACTTATCACACCCAAATGGTTACTATAATTCCGATGAGTAGGGCTGAACCTCTGCCAACATTAGCTGTGCCATAGTATAGGTTAATAGCTTCCACTGTAATAATTGTTTTCATGTATGTCATATTACTATACACCATGTATCAATACATAGTACAATATCATGTATTTATGATGTATAGTATCATGTATTTATGATGATCATTTATCAGAATGATCATACATAATGTACATAATGCACCATAATGATCATGCGTAACGTACATAGCAATCATACATAATGTACATAATGATTATGTATGATAATAATCATACATGTATCATGTATTTATGATCGTATATGTATGATGTATAAGACATCATATAAAAGGCACTAAATATTTTTCAATCCTACACCAGTATGTGAATTGCAATGGGACTGTCAGAAAAATAAATAAATAAATAAATAAGTAAATAAAACTATTTCTGTGCAGTACTTGCATTAATATAACTTCATCCTCCAGAAGACAATGCACAAGACACTGACTGCTCTAACAAGAACAGATGTTGATGTAAGCCTCTGGATGACCAGACTACAGACCATAGTCTCCATAAGTCACTCAGCTGGACTTCTGAAGAAGGTACTTTGTCTTCTGGTCTTATTCGAATGAACTGTTGTTTTCATTGTGACTATTGTAAGCTGACATAGCTTTGGAAACCTGCCACTTTTTCTATGGTATGATGGATACCATCAACCATTAGGTACACACTGCTGTGTAACTAAAACTTGCCTTCCAAGTACTCAAATCCCTGTGTAACACCAGCAGTGTGACCGTTAATTTTGGAGATTATTTAGCATTGACAGACTTACAAGTCACTAGCGTAAGAAGGTACTGAGGAATACAGCCCCTGATCACAGCCAGACAGCTTTGTAAACTTAAGGTAAAAGCTGAGCTATTCATATGCCTTAATCATCTTTCTTCATACATACTAGTTCATTTTCAGCACTGAAAGTTTATGTGAAAATCTTTCCAATCCTGTTCTAGATATTTCAGTTCAAAAGCCAAAAGCCACTGACATCTGCAGATGCGTGAGTATCATGCAAAATAAGATGGGCTGATCTGAATAAAAATGCATTCAGGTATAAACTAAATTACTTTTAATGTGAAATAATAGATTGACTTACAAGCACAACATGCTACTGAAGGTTGATATTTTTATTTTATAGTGCTTTTCGCACTACTCTGGGAATTAATTACAGCAGCTACATATAGTTATACATATTTCTGGAAAACTATCACTTCAGTTTTGTGCATACTGTGCGTACAAATGTCATCATTCTGCATGAATGACACAAGTGTCAACTTTATTTACTGTGTGAATGATTGCTAATTTCAGTAAGTCCACCCAAGAGTGCATGAGCACATAATCAGTGCATCTTACATCTTTGTAGAAAAGAATGCAGAGAAAAAGTTTGCTGAAGTGTTTTATGTAAGGGAATACCTCCTGTCTTTCAGGCATATGCTGCCAAATGCCTTGTTACCACATGGCTTACAGCTAGCTCCCTCTATGGCATACCAGCTGCATGGTCACTGTATGATATTGAGATCAGCACCTCTAAGATATATCCATCATTTTTTTTGATCAAGCCCCCGTGAGCCAGCCCAAACTTTCAAAAACAAGGGAAGAAGAGTCCATCAAAGCCCATAAGGCTAGCATTTTAATGGTAAGACACTGAGGTTCTGTATTATATGACCTAATGTAACATGGGGAATGTTTGAGAGAAATAACGCAATGAACTCCAATAAAGAGTTAGAAAAGTATATAGTGCATAAGGAGCCAAACTAGAGCATCTGGAGCAGTTCAGGAGGGAAACCTTCCCAGAACTTCACACAGACTTCATGTCTGAAGGAATTGGTTTCTCTGCCATAGAGATGGGTAGCAAGTGTAGAGTGTAGCAATAAGGAGCTGAGAATGCTTTCACAGCACAGAAATACCATTGATTATTCCAACTTCACAATGTATCTGCATTAAAGCTGGACTAGCCACTGCAAATTATGACTGCTTTAGCTAAGATCAAAACTGAATACTTTTTGAACCTTTTTTTTTTTTTTTTTTTTTTTTTTTTTTTTTAGCAGCAGTTTATGTTTTATTGTAAGACTATCAAGAAAGATGCCCCTTTTGATACAAAAAGGTGCTGTCATGAAGGTCGCACAGGAGACTTTTAACCCTGCTTCTGTGTATCATTTTGAAATCAAGGTAGAGTGCTGGTAGAAGGGCAAGAGATTTGTTGTTTTCTTTTTTACAGTGAGAGAAGAAAAAGGGGAAATATAAAGTACCCATGGGCAGTAAAGAAAAAAGACTATCCTAAGAGACTGAGAGTATATCAGACAAAGACTGTCCCTTTCCCTCCCTAATGGACCAGGGTATCAGTCAGAGGGGTTTAATAGCCCATTTTATAGGATCCTGCAAACTCAAAATTTTGCAGAAGCAGATGCTTTTACAATAGAATTCCAGGCTCTCTTTTCCTCCCTGAAGCATGCTAAGCCTGTTTTACTCTCAAGATGCTAACTGGCTTTTTATTTCCAACCTTCAGGCAAAACAGTAAATTCAGGTTTTCAAAGTATCCTCCTCAATGAATTCAAAGAAACTATACTGTCTCTTACACAGGGATCAACTGCCTCACCATAAGTTAAATACTGCATTTCAGCACTGTCAAATGCCCCTTTCTTAGCAATAGTACGGCCATCAGAAAAGACGGGGAATAAACACAAAATACAATTGGCAGGCCACGATTGCACCTGAATCGTTTTGTTTAAAGGATATTTCTTTAAACCGAATCTTAATTTTATATAAGTTACACATGTAGCACTGTCATTTAGCACTGGAGAGGATTTGCAGAGTTTTTTATTCTCTTGAACTGCTTTCTTCCCCTTCCTCTCAAATTGGCATCCGGAGACTTGAGTCCATCCCACTGACCAAGGCACAGCAGACGCTCTGAATGTGACTGTGATCTTGGAGGATGAATGCAATAAGGTACAAATCACAGATCTCTCATCCTCACAAGGATTTGGAGTTTCCTCCATAATCATCAGAGGCGACTACTGTTAGGGTTGTGGAAATGCACTGGAGAAAATCAGTTGAGGTATGGGTATGCAGATACAGTTCTACAGGAAGCAAGGAGGGAGTGACCCAAAAAGCAGAACAACCTTGGACTTCAGGAGAGCAGACTGTTTTTTTGTTTGTTTGTTTGTTTTTTGTTGTTGTTGTTGTTTGTTTGTTTGTTTTGTTTTTTTTCCGGCACCTGCATGGAAGAACTCCATGGGATACAGCCCCGGGGAAAAGAGGGATCCTGAAGGGCTGGCAGATTTTCAAAGAACCCTTCCAAGCTCAGGAACCTGGAGATGAATCTGGCAATGGATGTGAAGCACAACGGTTTCTCTCAGTACATCTGCAGCAATAGGAACACTAGGGGAAATATAAGCCTGCTGCTAAATGGAACAGGGAACCTAATGACAAAGGATATGGAGAAGGAGAAGGCACTCACTGCCTTCTGTGCCCTGGTCTTTTCCAACAGTATCAGCCTCCCGGAATCCCAGGCCTCTGAGACCTGAAGCAATGTCTGGAGCAAGGAAAACTTACTCTTAGTAGAGGAGGATCAGTTTAGGAAAGGCATAAACAGCTTGAACACATGCAGGACTGTGGGACCTGGTGGGATGCACTCACAAGTACTCAGGGAGCTGATTGATATCTCTGCAAAGCCACAGTTGGTTATCTTTGAATGGTCACAACAACTGGGGGAAGTTCCTAAGGGCTGGAAGAAAGCAAATGTCACTGCTGCCTTTAAGAACGGCAAACAGGAGGACACAAGGTACCACAGGCCAGTCAGCCTCACCTCAGTCCTGTGAAGGTGATGGAAGTTATACTTCTGGAAACACCTGAAGATCAAGAAGGTGACTGGGAGTAGTCACCATGGATATATGAGGAGGAAATCATGCTTAACCAGTATGATAGCTTGCTGTGAGATGACCTGCCTTAATGGAACGGTGAAACTGTTCAGCCTGAGGTGGAGGAATCAAAGGGAAGAGGGAAGGAAAGAAGTAAGGAACAGGGGATCAGACTTTTTCAGTAGTATCTCTGTGGTAGGGCAAGAGACAAAGGGGACAAATTAAACTACAAGAAATTCCACCTAAACATAAGAAAATTATTTTTTACTGATGGTTTATTTTTTACTGATGATTCAATAGTGGAATAGATTTCCTAGAGAGACTGTGGAGTCTCCATACTTGGAAACAGTCCAAACCCAACTGGGCATGACTCTGAACAACCTACTGTGGTTGGCCCTGCTATGAAAAAAGGCTGGACTAGACAATTACCAGAAGTCTCTTTCAGCCTCAGCCATTTTGGCAATCTGTGATTCTATGGCTCTAGTCAAATGAGGGACCAGCGGAGGGGGCCATAGACAATTAAAATTTGCGAGAATGTAGGTGCTGAGTTTGCCGTGATGCAAGATCCTGGCCCTGGCACAAGATCCATCTTGACTTTTTTTCCTAAATCTGCACCTAATCACCAACACCTACAACTTCAAAAATTAGCTTTAGTCCCAAGACCTGCTGATTCCCTGATATTTTTGAAGACTTCAGTCTCCTTTATTTGGGGCAAACTTTGGAATGTAGTTTTGACACTCTCCTTTCCTGATGACAAAACAGCAAATAAACTTCTGCCACCTCCAACCCGTGTAGTTGTAACCCAAAGTGTACATGTCAGCTTCCATCATGTCTAAGACCTCTTCTACTTTGTCTGTCAATTCTGTTCTTCAGCCTGGAGGAAGCCTTGAAGAATTTGGGATGACAGTTCATGGGCAACCTTGTGAAATTCAGTTTCATCCTTTGTGGATATCTCTGGGTGCTCCTGCAGAATGTTTCACCAAGAACAGCTTAATCCTTGTTAAACCTGTCTGCTTTTTTTGAGGAGTGAACCCCAGCTGGTCCTTGTATGAAAAATCTATCCTACTGCTGATTAGCCAATCCTCTATTTTCTTGCTGGTGGTCCTTGCTTGTGTACATTGATGATGTGGTCCTCGTTATCCAGGACCTGGAAGATCTGGTACATGTGGAGGCTTGTTAAGACTCAGTAGTCTTCTCTATCCAAGTCAACTGCATCCAGACCTTTGGCAATCTAGCTGGGTAAGAGCACTGATTGGAGCTCCTGCCACTGAACTCTCTCTAGAAGCTGACCGAGATAAAGTGGATGCCAGAAAATCTTCATACTGAATGTAGGAATTGATAAAACTGTTGCAAACTGTTGCAGTGATTTCCTTTTTTTTTTTGTTTCCTTTTTTTTCTTTTTTTTCTTTTTTTTTCCTCTCCTCCTCACTTTAGTGAGAACAACAACAACAAACCTCTAATGTAATACTTTCAAGTTGATCTTATCTGGGAGAACAGAATAAATCTTTCATTAATCTCTTTGAAGAAACTATACTCCAAAAGACATTTTGGACCTTTAAAATTGTAAGGCAAACTGGAAGAAGAAATAAAACTGTAAACAAATTTTAGCAAACATGTATTTTTGCTACTGTTACCAGCTCTGGGGTAGATGATAGATGAGAGTAGGTGGGATATATGTAGATGAGACATATATTGTCAGGGACAGAAGTACATTTTCCTCTTCCTCAAGATTATCTTTCTGCACTTAAGGTTGCTGGTAAGAACTATTTTGAAGAACTGGAAGAAGCCTCAATGGAGGCTCCCTCCTCCATAGCTTAGGAGTTGCTTTTAGGCTGAGGATCTTACACTTGGCTCCCACATGTTCTACCTGTTGAACAGCCTTAAGAGAGGGGCTGGTCTGCAAAGGAAGATGAGTCAGGGACAGGCCACTGACTCACTGACAAGGGTGCAATGCCACAGTGTCCAAGCAAGGATAATGGTTCTGTGACAGCATCCAGGGTCAGCTATCACCCTGTAAGTCTGCAGTGGTAAGACAAGGCCAAGATTGAACTGGGAAGTCAAGCCTACAAGTCCAGGTCCTGACACACAATATAAGAATTCCCATTAAGATAAATGCTTCTTCAGAGGAGGACAGAACTCTCCTAGGAAACGTATCATGACCTACTGGAGGCAGAGATGCATCCAGCCAGGCTGCATTCATTTGGACAAACTCAAGTTCACAAAGACATCACATGAAAGTAACTTATTTGCTTTGTCTCCAAAGAAGAAACAGAAAGACTTCTATATTATGCATTATGCTTACTTTTCTGTCTTATCCCTACTACTGTTCTGAGCTAGTCATTACTCTTCTACCTTCCACTGCAGAAGAAGAGATATTTCTGTTTCTGATTACATTGTGTGTGTGTGTGTGTGTGTGTGTGTGTGTGTGTGTGTATTTCTAGGCAGCTTACAAACACTACAAAATTCCTTACTTAGCTTACAAAATTCCATCACTTTTCCTCATGGACTAGTGTCAATCTTCTGCTACATGTTCTTGATTATGTAAAAATAGGTCTTTTTGACAATAGGCATACACAACAATTAATTAAAATTCAGATGTAGTCCACTTGGCAGAAACCTGTGAATGTTATTTTCAGTGCTATTAATTGTATTTTATGTATGGTGACAGAAGTCAAAAGATGTGTGGTTCCGAAATATTTGCAACATTTTATTTATAAGTTTCTCAGTATTAAATAAATTTTAAATAAGTAGTTATTTCTATATTGAAATATACTATCACCTCATGTATTTGGCAAGTAAATTCTATTCCATTTGGCAGGTGGTTCTGTTTAAAATAAGACGGGCTTGTTTAGGTTTGTTTTTAAGTAAACAAAGGAAAGGAAAAATATCAGCTAACAGTTAATATCCAAGGAAAAATATCAGCTAACAGTTTAAATCAGAATGATAATATTGAAAACGAGCCCAAGAAATGTAAGTCAATGAACACTTGCATTGAAGAACAGTTATCAGTTTCTCCTGTGGCATTTGGTTACAGCCTTCTCTGCTGCACAGCACACGTCATTTCCTGCCACTGTGTGTGTTATTTCCACTTCTGTATAAATGTGAAATTTGTATAATTTAAACCCTATTTTCAATAGTTCTGTAAATCTACCACTTCTTAGTGATTCAGGTTAATGTTTTCCTAGACTTTCTATGTGCAAGCTAGAGAAATAAAATCTATTTTAAAGTGTTACATTGTTTTACAGTTTGTATTTACTTTTTTTTTTCTTTTTTTTTTTTTTTTCTCCTGCATGCACCAGGAAAAACATATATTCACATTGATGACACAAGGCAGAGCTTCATTCTGAATAATAGCTGTGTTTTATCAGCTGCTCTGACTTTTGTGACTGGAGCATTTGAGCATTTTCTATTGTCAGTATAAAAATACTTGAATATTAAGAAACTATATATTGGATAGCAGGATGCTCACAGGCTACAGTTAATTCTTGCTGATGGGCCTGTTAGCCACAATTTGAAATGTCATCAAAAAACTCAGGTGATCTTTTTTTAAAATATGTATAGGCCAAATTTTGCAGTCTGAATTCAATTACAAATTTTAAGACGTATTTCACATAAGCATAGGAAGAGATATTTATGCTATAACTTTACTTACTTTTTGCTCCTCCTTGTACAGTAAGCACACTTTAAGGTAAAAAATATATTTTAAGTTCTTGGGTTATAACTAAGCATGATATTGTGCATAGTGTCTAGACTTCTAAAGGTTACTGCAGTACCACTAGTAATAACAACAACAAAAAAGAAAATTAGAGCAACAGTTGCCTTTTCATACATTTTCTTCTGCAATGTATCTTTTACAGAAGAAACATTGACAGCAATCTAAGCAACAGAACAATTTGTAAACTGGCAGTGACATAATCTACAAATAGACTGTTATTGAAACTTTTTTTGTGTGTGTGGAAAGGATGGAAAAGAATAAAATACACTACTCACAACAAACTCATAATTCTTACCGAGCACAAAGTAATGCAATTTAAATCACAACACATAAGACTTCTTGGACAATGTAATCCCATCATGACAAGCAAGGGTTAAGAGTCTGCAGGTGAACAGCACCAACTTCATGACATAGGACACAGCCTACTAGTAACTGCTACTGCAGGAAAACTAACTGCTTTCCCTGCAAAATGTTTTACCATTTTGGAACTTCTAAGCCTTGCAAGGCAGTGGTGCCTAGTATCACCCTACCAGTAGAGCCTCCATCTTTTGATCCTTAATGAGAACAGATTTTTCACCTGATCAGAAGTAGAGTTTTCTGAGGCAGCTGCATTACATTTTGTCTCAGAAAACAATCTTTCAATATGTGCTTCTCACACTTTGGAGCTGCTATAACACAATGACAGCACAATTCATTTACCTTTATATTGCATTACTTCAGTATCAAGAGCAATGAAACTGCAGAAGTATGGGCTGTGAGAAAAGAAAAATCTATGAACTACAGCCCTGTTAAACAGCATTGTCATTGCTAATGACAGGTCTCAGACTTTTCATCAAATTTGCAAAACTGAGGTTTGTTGGTGTTGCCCTGTCTGAACCTGTGATTTGTTTTAGCTTGTTTAACTACAAAAGCAATTTTTCTTTTTACCAGGTGGCTATGGCTAAATTGTTTTGCTTATCATGCAAATTTAGTTTTATAGAGACATTAGCAACAGATAATTAGTCTGTTTAGAATGAGATATTTATTGCCATATCATAATGATGTAGGATAGAGAAATGCAAGGCTGGCATGACAGCAGAGACTTGAGAAGTAGAGACCTACAAGGCTGCAGAGTAAAGGCATGGGATGACAAGGGCTGGGACAAAGACTGGCATGGGGGAAAGAGTATTTCCTTTCTGCCTGTAACAAGATTCTGAACTTAAAAACAAAAACAAAATGAAAGAGCTACAATGCTGGGATGTGCAGTTGGGGGCTGAAGGTCATACTGCTATCTACACCCATAGACATAACTATTTCAGTGCTGTACGTACATTGCTTTAGTCACTTTCAGATTTTGCTGCTGCCAGGCTTTCAAGGAACATAAACTACTTTCAGTAAGAATTGGCTCCCTATGCAAATACTTACGTTATGAAGCTGGAGTCCTGACATCGACTGGGAATTTTCATGAAGATCCAATTCTATTTGAATACAGACATTAATTTTATTGAAAACAGCCAGAGACATCTAACTCTTTTGTACTGGGATTCATGAATGTATATTCATGAATTGAATTCAGTATTTTTACCTGTCCAAAAGAGTTTTGGCCTAGGCCAACTCTTCTAAACAAGGCTTAGACAAAACTTATAAATTATCATGGACAAAGACATTTCCAAGAGATAGCCTGGATGTGGCCATGATGTTTTGGGGAACAGAATGATTCAGCTATATAGACATCAACTTTTTTACTCAGCTGGCCTTGAGGCTAGTACAGCCTATTTCATTTGCTAGCAGCTTTTCTGGGTTGTAAAGCCTGTGAAAAAGACCAATTGCTGTTCTGTTAATTGTGCTACGGGAAGACACAAATTTAAAGATCTGACAAAATCCAGAAGAAACTGGTTTTCTAAACTTGGAATGGACAATCCTAATCTTTGCATGAAGCAGGAAATAAACATAGTCCTAGAAACACTGCTGTAATTACTATATTGTACTGTAAATGCAATAATATCTTAAAATTTATTTTGTAATCTTATCTGCCACACCAACAGAGTATCATATCTTTTCTTTTCTAGAGTAATTGTGACCTAGAAACATCTTATCATAGTACAGTAAATATTAACAGTGATGATGATAAATAATTTCAATTATATTAGTGTGTATTTTTATAGCATGTTCATCCTGAAGCTCAATAAAGCATTCAGATAGAAAATAAGGTATATTATGTTTTATGGACACATATTCCATTCTACCAGGTTCATGCTATATGAAGGTAACAAAGGTAAATAGATATTTACATTCTCTTATTCTCTAGAATGTTTACAGAAACAGAAACAACAACAACAACAAAAAACAACAATCACACACTACTCTTCTATAGATTGAAATAGGATAATAGCTATTTATTGCTGTCTTATTTGTAGCTCATAGTATATTGGCTTCTTTCCCAAGCATGCCTTTCAGGATCTACATGAAGATTTCTTATAGGAAGAATGAAATAAAATTGATGAAATCTACATTCAGTATCCTTGTATTTATATTCAAGCAGTTAAAAGAAAAAAAAAAAAAAGCCTTTTTCTATATTTCAGTTCAAATATAAATAATGTTTTAAGTTTCTGTATTGAACATCTGCATATGCACTACTCATTTTTAAGCCTGTGAATAGCCTGAACATTTTAAGAATGTGTTAAGACTTGGCAGGACTTGAAACTTGATTAATATCTATATTGCTAAAATATCACCCAGCAACAGTCCAAACAAACAAACAAACAAACAACAACAACAACAAAAAACAGTGTTTAGGTTCAATGTAGAAAACCCATTTAATTCATTCTTTCCAGAGAAAGATGTGTGAAATGTATATCCCTGACTTTTATTTTCATTTTTTGTCATGAGGGAATCCGTCAAAGGCACTTCTGTGAATAGGCAACATCTGCTGTTTCCAACATTAGATGCTCACAAGATTCAGTCATACAGAGCTGCATATTTGGGCTTTCCTTTGATTATTCACTTGCAGAAGAACTATAACTAGATCATTGCCAGAATCATGAGGAAGGAAGCAAATGTATATTCACTTTCTTAATCCAATCTGAAACAGTGAAAAAGATTTTCTTATGGTGAAGAACTCTTAATACATTCTAAACACATCACTCACAAGCAGAAGTGTTCTGTGACATCACTGCACCTTGTTTTTCCCCCAAATGAGCAAAACAAAAAGGTTATTCTAACTGAAAAAGGTTATTCTAACATTTCATAAGCAGAATCTAAAACTGTTCTTTAAATTTGATTTTTTTTTCTTCAAACAAGTTGTTAAAGTCCTGAGTCTTTATATTTGAGAGATATAACTCTTCCCTTAAAAATACACTTTTATTTTTTTACTTAGAAGGTTCTGCTATATCTTCCTTTTCAGCTGTTAAGAGTCAGATTGTACTTTAAATATTAAAATAATCCCATATATTATATACTTTATGTACTGAGTATATGCAGCATTTGTGTATCCTTAGGGTTCTTTTTTCCCTACAACAGCTAAAAAAATCAAGAAAAAGGTGTTCATTAAAAACTTTTCTCATATTGTTAGAATGTGAAATACAAGAAAACCTTCTTAACTTTCTATTGTTCATGGTCCAAGCTTTTGGACAGAAAAGACCAATTGCTGATTAGCAGTTTTCTAATGAAAAATGCAGATAGAATGATAAGAAAGGAAGATGTCTCTTCTCTATACAGTGGATACAATGGTTTAAATGGTTGATTGAGATTCTAATTCACAGCCACAAGCACACATACAGTATATGCAAGTAGATGCTTGGTTCCATCCTGGAACAGAACAGGTGGTTGGCCAAGCATTCTTACTGGAATATGTACACTATGCCCTATATTCTAAACCACTTTGACATTGCTTAGGTCAATGTTTCAAGCTTGAATACCCATCTCAGTATTTAATATTGCAGTATTAAACATCTATTTATCTTGATAGTAACTGTTTATATTATCCACTAAGTAGATATGTGTAGTCCCAAAGCATCTTGCTGCAATACATTGCATCTATTTATTCTTAAAATAGTATTGTATTTCACTGCAGACATATTGGACACAAAGATATTTTCACCGCATATTCAATATGAATGTGTTCATGCATGTCAGCATCTGTATTTCAAAAGCAAATCTAAAATTTCAGAAAGTATTATCTGAAGAACAGTGTGTGCATACAAGATCACTTCATCCTGACTTTTTAAAAATGTGACCCTGACAGTTTTGCTAAAAAGCTGGAAAGCAGAAATCAAAATCTAAAGTATCAAAATGCACAACGTCTGATTTTGTAATAGTATTTCACATGTATATACTATTTGGTTTGCACCCTGAAATGAGCTAGATTATATAGGATGCAGAACAAAGTTACAACTTTACTCTTCTCTACCCTGGCCCAATGCAGAACACAATCCATTCTAAGTGCCCTTCTTCTACTATATAGGATTATATAGGCCTTACTTCTACACTGATAGATCTTTACATATACAATTGGGCAACTGTAATTCTATCTGTGTTCATTTCTATTTATGCATTTTAATCTTCTGTATCCATGAACAGAAGTCATTTATTTTCACTTAGCTGATGCAGACCACTCAAAGCACTGATGATGTCTTTTATGCACACTTTGTAACATGCAATTAAAGAGATATTCCACCTGCAACTGAGGAATCAAAGGTTGTTAGCTGATATTGTGATATTTCACATTACAAATGGATGAGGTGAACTTGCTGTGCATACTGTGACTTCAACGGTTGTTTCCCAATTGTATTTTTATGCACTTTGAAGGAAGGGCAAGGGCCTAAATGTCCTGCTATTTTCTGCTTTTGTATGACCTTATGCATACTCTTGTGTAAACACTGAGACTAAACAGAAATGTTTCCCTGATAGCTCTACTTCTGACTAGGCTTAGAGGTATCCCATATTGTTTATGAACACTATATATTTTTTCCCATGTTGCAAACTCCAATTTAATAATAGGTCTTTTTTTTTTTTTTTTTTTTTTTCTTCCTGCTGTCTTTCAGTCTTGGACTAGAATTTTCAAGTGACTAATAACAAAAGATTGATGACTTCATAGCACTAGCAATAGTAGTTAGATGGTGTTTGTCCACGAAGACCATGTTGCCACATAGGTTATGTAGACTATAAACCATATGATAAGGCTCTGTAAATGTATTTAATGAGGGATTTTAAGATAAAGGGACTGGAAAGGAATAACCTTTTTTTGTCTGTTCCCCAGAGTTACACAGGAAATCCTCCAAGCCAACCAGAAATCCCTACTAGCTAGGTTGTCATAAATAATAATAATAATTTAGTTTCATTATCAATAAATCTACTTGCTTATGTACTTATGTCATATTTGGACATTAGATTAGAGTGATTGCACTTCAGTAAGAGGTTTCAGCTATGCTAACACACTAAGGAAGCAATATTAGCTATGGAGTAAGCAGTTTGACTGCAAGTTCCAGTTCTCAGGACAGGATCACAGGCATAAGGTCGTAATGCAATGAGCATGCTGAGACACCCTCAGACTGATGGAGAGTCCAGGCACTGAAGAAACAGAAAACCATTGTTTTCTTTTTGTTTCTGGATTCTCTGGCAGCAATTTAATGAATTTCTGCAAGAATCAGACATGAGGGCACCACCAAGAATGGGACACTATATTCTCTAGAGAGCCAGAGAATACCATTGTACTCACAGCATTCTTTAGTTATAGTCACAGACAACTGTAATTTTTTCAAGTGATGGAGCAGCAATTCACTAGCACTGATATGTTGTGATGTGGAAGCACCCAAAATTGAGGAAACATGCCCACTGGAGTCAGGAGTATGGTTGGTACTGTTCACAATTTGCTTCAGCATGGAAGTCAGTTCATAATTTTGAACTGTAGTGAGAATGACCATGATGATCAGACTGCAAATATGTTCTTACAATTTACTCCCACTAAACCAAAAACCAAACCAATCCAAACCAAACAACCATCCCCACCACCAGCAAAAGCCAGGCTGCCTCAAAAATAATACTCTCTTTTACAATGTTCATTGGGAAGTTTTGGTTTTAGCTACTCTAGGATAGTCTTTATCACTTGCATACATGGGGAACATAGTGCAGTACAAGATATGGCATGCTATTAAATTACAATAGTTATTTGCTGCTAACTCCGTGTTTGGGTTGGTTCTGATCACTCTTTTCGGAGAAAATGCTCTCCCATGTAAATCTGATGTTGAGTAAATATTGTGCCTCTGATTCCTTGAATATTTTAATCTAAATTGTTTCAATACAGACAAGTTTTAAAAAATCATATGAGATGAAAGATAAACAATATGGGAAAGAAGGCAGTTCAAGAGACAGGGGGTATAAACAGTCTGTGAAACATATTCTGCTTCTTGGTTTATGCTCAGTTTACACACTTGCTATAAACAGGTCTAAGTTGCAATACTTCCCTCTTGATTTTTTAGAACCTGAAGTCTGAGGCTTGCTTGCTGTGCAAATTCATTTCTAGTTTTGGGGGGACACAGCTTCTTTCCTTTTCTTTCCTTTCTTCTCTTTCTTTTCTTTCTTTCCTTTCTTGCCTTCCTTCATTTCTTTGTTTGTTTGTTTCTTTCTTTCTTTTGTTCGTTCATTCGTTCTTTTGTTCGTTCTTTTGTTCTCTTCTTTCTTTCTCTTCTCTTTTTCTTTCTCTTTCTCTCTCTCTTTCTTTCTTTCTTTCTTTCTTTCTTTCTTTCTTTCTTTCTTTCTCTTTTTCTCTCTTTCTCTCCTTCTCTCTTCCTTCCTTCCTTCCTTCCTTCCTTTCTTTCTTCCTTTCTTCTAAATTGCATGGAAGCGATAAAAATTTAAAAGTGTTCAGAATGGTACTGCAGTATGATGTGCATGTTTATATAACTATCATTTGTACAAAAAAAAAAAAAAAAAAAAAAAAAAAAAAAAAAAAAAGAGCTTTGAAACTGAGCCCTCCTAAACAATTTTTCTTTCAGGGAGATAAAATAATAAAAAATACTTGGTTAAACTGCTGGCAAAACTCCTATTGTTTGTACCACTCCTGGAAAAGACCCTGGGGAGCAGCAGTGGAATCTGTGCTATTGATTGGCTAGTTAAATAGAGGCCTATTAGATTCAGACAGGCTAGATTGATTATACAGCAGCAGAAGGAGCTCAGATTCAGAGCTGAGTGAACGTCAGGGTGAGAGAGAGAGACAGAAGAGAGAGCGCGCACAAGAGAAGGAGACTGTATGTACTATAGCATCAGTATGTGACTGCTGGTGCCTGATAATACTGATACCTAGCTCCTTCAGTGGACAACTCGCTGAGCTACCTTTTTACATTTGCAAGAGGATGCCAGCTCTAAGCCAGTACAACTGATAACAGACTGGACCTTGGGATAGTTCATTTTGCTTATAACTGCATCTCTTAATTCTCTGCATGTCTGAAGAAGAGGCTTATTACAGAAGACAAAAATTCATCCTGTCCCCTTAACTCACATAGTATTGAAGATACACTGTTTGATCTTCCAGGTAAGGAAATTATCCTTTGTTTTTCTGAGCAGCAAAAAGAAATAATTATTCTTTTTGCATTTTGCATGTTAAATACAGGCTTTAGCATTTGTGTATAGAATGCACTTAGATTTCTTTAATTCACCGATGCAATAATCAAATACTATGTATACTCAAAGAGAATTAAGAGCAAGACATTGTTTATGCATTTAATTTATTATACTTAACCCTTTGAGCAAATAGGAATGAAGCATCCAGCAAAGATGATTTCTAACTACTTGTGTGATGTTTTAATCTAACCTGTCCCACACATGCTAAGCAGTCTGGAGTTGTAATAGCACATAAGCTCCCTCATATTATTAATTCCTTATTGTTCCTGTCTGTTGTCAAACCAGGCAGGGAGAACATTTAACTAAAGGATTTCTCAGTGTTTGTCAGTAGTTTGAAACAGAATATCTTTGGACTGCATACTCTGCTGCACAAACATGATCTGCCTTAAATAATACGGCATTAGACTGCCATCTTTTTATACATACTGTAGTTATTACTAACATTCTGCCTGCAAAGCAAAGATCAAGGCTTATGACCTGAAATACGTATCCTAGGATGTTCAGTTATGCTGTGCTGCATGTTCAAAGCAGACATCCCATGGGCTCAGCATTTGTTTTCATGTGATATTGACACCATTGTCTGCTAACAGCCAATGCTCTACATAAACTTTCTACACATCTTTTCCTCTGTCTGTTATGGAAATGTTTTTGCTGCCTCTGTGAAAGCTGATAGGTTAAACCAAAATAATCCAGCTTTTGGTTACACAGCAAGCCAGGAAGTTGATTGACTTGGGGTTGACAGGCTATGGAAGCATAAAGCTAAGAAGCCAGAACTGTGACTTCATTAATAACACATTCCTTCCAACTGATGATAATCTGTACCACCTTCCCGATCAGTTTGCACCCTCTGCTCCTTGATCCAAACAGCAAGGAATTTTTGGTATAACAGCTACTGTGATTACCTGATCTGAGTGAAGTAGAGTCATCAGTCTAAAACCCAGGCGTTTAAACAGATTGTCACACAGCCAAATACAACCTTCCAATGGGCTGTCCAAATAAGAAATTGCCTATAGCAGGTTATTGCTGCTACACTAAACACCTAAATGCAATCCATTTTATCTGATGGCAAACATATCGCAAATACAGGAAAATAACTTTCTTTTCTTCCTCTACCCAGATACTTTTCTATAAATTTCTATAGAGCACCATACTCGAATACTTAAAGATATAAGATATCACAAAATCCCAGATGTGAAGTGAAATTCCTACAGTTACCAAAATCATTATTTGTAGTTTGCAAAAGGAATGAAAAATGCTGGGAACCATAGGCATATATAGAATTTTTGAGGCTAACAATAATTTGAAGGTAAGGGGTGCCTAAGTGACCACAAAGAATACAAGGCTTAAAAGCCAGCTTCAGCATCTGTGATGAATAAATATTAGCAAAAGCAAAAATTAAACTGATTAACCAAAACCAAAGGCTTACTTAAAATAAAGAATCTGCACTGTATTATTTATTTATATTTTCTCTGTGATTAATGTCTACATTGTTTTTTATGTACACAATGCAATTTCCATGTTTCCTTTGAAATTCTTTCCAGGTAGCAAGAAACTCTTTTGGAGGAAAAATTTGCCTCCTTAGCAAAACTCGTATTTTACTCCATTAGCAGGGTCCTCGTAATTAGTGAAAGTACTGTCAGAATGTGAGAACTGCATATGTTGAATAGAAGTGTCATAATCTGTCCATAAATAATGGTGAGAAGCACCCTTTATGTTTTGATTAACTGATTGCAAGTTTTAACAGGAAGACAGAGACTTTGATATCAAAAGAGTTAGATCTACCAAATATGGACAGAATTTTGTAAGGAGCTAAGCTAATTGGATGCCAAATTCACCTTACCTCCTTGTAAAGTTTAAGGCCTGTTTTTTAACATGCACTTTAACTTGCAAAAATAATCCTTTATACACATTTAAAAGCTTTCCTATAGCCCTTATTCATCACTCTTCTCTTCAAAAAGTTGTTTACTACTCCTGTGCTCTTTAAATATACTTTAAGAACTCATATAATTTTGTGTTTGAAATAACAGAATTAGAATGATTTTATTTCCAAAGGTGGTGATACAATTATCTCCAGATTAGTATTCAGTACATCCTAACATGAAATTCATACTAAAAGGTATTTATTTTTGTAAAGAGAGTATCCCATTTGAACTTTTCTTTTAATGAAAAAGCAAATCAGAAGCCCAAACTAGTTAAGCTTATGCTCATGAAATATATTATTGGTTTCCACATTAAAGATTTATTGTGTAAGCATCTTCTGTCAGTTATCAGTTTCAGGTAAAAATAACTGTAAAAAAAAAAAATCAAAAAAGATTAAGAGGTTATATACTACTAATTGTGCATTTTCTTTTGAGTCTAGAATTTTGTTAAACCAGATATTTTGCAACACTTCAAGCTGATTAATTTGTATCAAGAAAACTAATTTGGTCTTTCTGAAACTAATTTTTGTTTGCTTTCCAGCTTGAATTCAAAGACAGTGAAAATTCGTTTTATTTTCCTAGATAACTTGAAGCCATTAGGGGGCTCTTTCTTCCTATAGTATCACACAGTAAGCAACTTTAAACAGATACAGCTAGTTACTAGTCTCATTACCAAAAAAAAAAAAAAAACCCTGCTTGAATGAATTTATTCTGGGTTTAGATCATTTTAATGTTATAAAGCAACTAGAAATCTTTATTGATTTTTTTACATACATATAATTAAAAGAGGATAATTCTTCTACTGCCAATTAGATGGCTATGTTTTGAAGTTACCTTGTCTCCTGCATGAGAGAAGCAGGGAATACCTTCATCAAGAATACAATACTTTGAAGGGATCTCTGGGGTTCGTAAGTCAAAATAACAGTCTTATCAGACTGAATATGAAGCACCACTAGCTCTGAAGACCTTACATTTACTTACTCGAGTAACTGCAAACAACAGTGCAGCTATCACTGAAATATATTACCCTGATGAGTACTGATATATTGTACTGACAGGAACCTTAAATATGCAGAACAGACATACTCGTCACTTACATAGCTTTCTTTCAGAAGAGCAGAATGTATGACTGGAAGTTTTGGATGACTGTTAGTTGCATGAAGTGCGACAGAATGATTACGCAAACATACGTGCTGCACTGAAGTTATTGTGGACCAGATTGTAGTAGCCCTTCTTCTGCCCATTATTTCTTTAGTAGTTTCTCTAATTTCATGAATCACTGTTTTATTTCAAGAGAGTAAAGCAGTGTATCTGGAATTAGTTTCAAAATTAGCCCTTTGTATTATTTATTGTAGGAGACAGAAATAACGAATGAATGGTCAAACGCAGATTAAATAAAATTTAGTAGATCTGTTGCAAAACAACAAGTTGTCTGCAAATACTGCCCTATCTCAGTTCAGTTCCTGCAGAGAGCTGCAAATAATTTGACAACATTGGACTTCAAATTCTGTCATCCCATATAGAATTTCCTTACCCTTTGAAACACTTGCCTCAGTGCAGTATCAGAACTACAGTTCTGAGAGCTGAATAATCCTAAGGATTTCAAAAAATACATTCATAAATCTGGTTACCAAAAAGTCTTTTTATTTGGATCACAAGAAAACATATTTCCACTTAAAAATAGTAAGAAATACATATAAATGATTTTCTAAACTTTATAGCTGCTTCAATAAAATCCATTTTAAACTCAGTATTAATCTATCTTCTGTTGAAATTGAGACTTAAGATGACATTCCAGGTTCAAGGAATGATAAAATGACAACATGAGGAGAGGCCAGAAGACATATCGGTGTCAAAATACATGTGAAATAGTTGACTACCTGTTCTAGTAGTTTTGAAGAATTTTCTTATTCATGCCAACCCTGAAGGAGAGAACCTCATGTTGCTGAATGACTCCCCATCCCGACCAGCATGGTACACTGTCTCCATCTGCCCCCTCCAAAAAACACCCAAACCACCCATAACAAACCAAACACCAAAGCCAGAAAAGTTATTTCTTAGATTTATTACAGATCTCAATAGTCTCTCAGTGTATACATACACGTATACCAACTTTTTTTTTTTTTTTTTTTTTTTTTTTTTTTTTTCATATGCAAGGGAACAACTTTATTCTGTTAAACAGCAACTAGAAATTCCAACCAGGATCTAAAGATACAGTGCTTACTGCTGCATAGACAGACAGACAGGGAAACATTCCCAGTTCAAAGTTCATGTGGTATAATTAAAATTGTCAATAACTGGAATACATTAAGTATTATTCTGAGAAATACAACTGACAGTTCAGACTTACGGCAGATGATCTCCAGTAACTACCATACTAGCACGTGGCAAATATAGTACCACACAAGTTAGCTTACTTTCCATCAATGGAAAAGGGTTTCTCCATTGCTAAAAGAGAGGTGTAACTAACAGTGACTAGCTTGCATTTAAAGTAATCAATAGTACATACACAATCAGTCTCCAAAGCTGAACTGCTACAATTTATCCTCACTTATTTAAGGCCCAAATCCGATTAAATGAATTGGCTGAAGATGAACAGAGGTCTGTGGCAGAACAAAGTAACAGAGAATGGCTTCTTGGTTGGAGCTGGGTGTCCTAGCCAGAGGACTATTGTCTTATCTATAAAATGAAGTTTAATCTAATCACATGCTCTGCTTCCTTGAAATCAATGAAATTTCATTAAAAAAAATAAAAATAAACTCATACAGGATGCTTGCCACAGAACTTCCATGGAGTTTCACTCCAGAGGTGACTCTAATTTACTGATTGGTTAATTTATCTTTTATATGCACACACAGTATGCAAAGCACTTTGAAATACTTCTGAATGAAAATTGTTGTATGCATGTAAAGTATTATAATGGTAAACAGAAATCAGTCAAATTTCATCTAATGAAACCTGTAGCAGTCTGGGATGCTATATTAAGCATGAATAAATCATTCTTTTTTACTGAATGTTTAAAGATTGATTAAAAAAATATATTCTTCAGTCATTTATTCAAACAAAAAGCACTTCAGATTTTTTTCCTGTTTCAAGCTTTCCTAAAATATACATGGGGAATCATTCATATGTCTCAATGTTAAAAATAGGCAAGAATTTGATAAAAACAGATAATGTATGTATTATCTAAACATTCTAATGACAAATAACAACTGTACAGGCCAAAACATAAATTGTGGCATAAAAACCAAGACTTCTTGCTTTTAATCATTTTACTGGGAAAAAAATAGCACAGAAAATGGGGGTCTTTCCCAACTCCTATCTAACCATGTAACTTGCATTGAAAGGGCATGCTGCAGCTTCCTCCTATTTGCATACAATTCCTGAGTGTATATACACATAATATCTCTAACCCTACCTAATGCACATTTAAACATGTGCATTATTGTCTGTATTCTATATGGATGTACTTGTACAACCTTTATACTGAATTTGAAATTTTTAACAATACCAGCATATAGAACCCGTGTTTTCTGTGCTATGTAGAAGAAAATCATAGAATCATAGAATCATAGAATATCCCGAGTTGGAAGGGACCCATAAGGATCATTGAGTCCAACTCCTGTCAGGAGTCTACTCAAAGGTCTACCAAGTCTACGCAGAAATTGTAGACCATATGACTAAATGCACAGTCCAATTGCTTCTTAAATTCAGACAGGCTTGGTTCAGTGACTACTTCCCTGGGGAGCTTGTTCCAGTGTGCAACCGCACTCTCAGTGAAGAACCTCTTCCTGATGTCTGTCAAAAAGATGATTTGAAGGGTAAAAGCTATGAGAAAGCTGCCATCAAGACAGGCATATCATCAGATGCCAGAATCCTACATCAGATGCCAGAATCCTACAACAGAGTATTATTTTCCCTTGACCCATTAAGTATTTGGATAGTATTATCTGCTTTAGTGAGATAGTGGAATGGCTTTGGTGTGAATCATGGAACAAAGTACCATTGAAGCATGCAGTACAGTTTGGAGACAAGCTCTTAAAATTTGGGTGTTTACTTGAATTTCAGAGTATTTAGAACTGAGGCAGAAGTGTTGCTGTCTTGCAAAACATTATGTTTGTCTCTGAAACAAAGCATGGACAAATATTTCACTGAAAGAGAAACACAGATCCATGCAGTACATGGAAATTGTCTATGCCAGAAAGGAAAGAGTCATCCAGTATCTTGCATTTAGCAGTTTTATAAATCAGTTTTTAATGGGGGTACATTGACTTTTCTGAATTCCAAGATCTTTTGAAAATATATTGCAGTGCTTTGTTCTTCCATCCTTCTTAGGAGCCATCAGTAGTTCTTAGTTCTAAGTAACACAGCAGTACTGATAGTTATGTAGGGACATTTCTGAAACTAGCGTTGTAATTTTTGACTGGAAATAAGAAGAAACTCTTGTGCTTGTACACAAGCACAGGAAAACATGTAACTGAAGTGAAAATGAATTGACTTTTTTTTTTTTTTCTTTTTTTTTTTCCATCAGGCACAATTACTGCGTCTGGTACATTTTCTTTAGTTTAATTAAGTAATATAAACATATCTTATTTTGTCTTTTCACTTATAACATACAATACTTTCTCAATACTGAGATCAAAAGTAAACATTTTGTAGAGAAACCTCTTTTAGAGATCCTTGTGCTATTTTGAGACCGCAAATTTGAAACAGCTTTAGGTAAGCTTGTATGTTCTAAAGCACCCATTCTTGGACGTTTGCCCATTATCACTATGCATTGTTATACATCAAGGACTTCTTTGAAGATTTTCAAAAAAACATCTTGTAATGAAGTATAGAATTTAATTAGTAAAATTGCTGCTATGAGATTAGTGTGTACTCTTTATTACCTTATGCCAGTAAAACAAGTATCAGTGCCCAGTGTTGTTGGTATGATGCTGCTTATCACTCGCAAAACTGGAGCAAAGCCTGAAAGCTCTACAGTGGCCATTAAAAAAGTAAGACCACTCTTGGACTGCACTTCCAGAAGCCTCTCCAGGCAGGATGTGCTGTGTAGACAGTACTTTGGGGGGCAGAGAGAATAATCTAGAGATGGCCAGGTTTCTTTTCCATCAATTGTTCAACTGTCACAACATAACTAAGACAGCTTGGACAACTGCTTAGTAGCTAATCCAACCTGAGTAACTTGCAGATTCATGGGACCAGGTAGATGGCATCAAAGATGAAGTGGTGGAAGGATTCAATTAGTAGTTTACTGTGAGATAGGTTACATACCACTGGGAAAATTGTCCAAACTGAAGTTCGATGTTATTCTAACATGCCGCAGTAAAGAATCTTCACTTTTCTGGGCAGCAACTGGTAAATTACTCCTCCCCCCCACCCCTTTTTTTTTTTTTGAACATAAGGTGCAGCCTTCTTCTGAAATCTAGCTCATCTTTTCTTTTCTGTATCTTCTACTTTTGACAATCAAATAGAGGAGAGGGGATGCACACTTTTTTTTTTTTTTTTTTTTTTTTTGTAATGTTTCCTAGCCTTAGCAGGGTTTAAAATATTGTATGTTTGGATACATTAGGTATGCAGCCTTATCCTGCCAGGAAATATCCTGGATATCAAAAAGTGTGTAAGTTTGGGAGAGGCTGTGGGGCCTCCGGAAACTTCACAGAATCACAGAATTTCTAGGTTGGAAGAGACCTCAAGATCATCGAGTCCAACCTCTGACCTAACACTAACAGTCCTCCCCTAAACCATATCGCTAAGCTCTACATCTAAACATCTTTTAAAGACTTCCAGGGATGGTGACTCCACCACTTCCCTGGGCAGCCTAGCTTCTAGCAAGATCTCTGTGCATGTGTTGACTTTGTTGGGCTTTTGTTGCACAAACGTTCTGCCCAAGTGCAGCAAATGCAATATGCCTGGGACATGTCAAACTTCTTAGTAGCTTGAATAATTAGATCAAATGGTACTAGGCAGAGAGCAAACATCTGCAAAACCTATGTAACTATAATGCATATCAATATGTAACACACAAAAAACATTTATTAAGTCCTTAGTTTGATGGTTATATAATTCTCCAAGGCATTTAGATTTCTACCAATTCACTTTATTTATAAAAATATGAATATATATGAAATGGATGAACATCTTCAAGGAAACATCCACCAATTTTCATAAGCAAGTTGGCAAAATGTTAGAGAATCTCAGCTGCAAGAATTGCTGTTAGTTTGTGAGTTTGTATGTTTTCATCATATGGTATGAAAAGACAATGTTTTATTAAGAAAAGAAGAAGATAAGGTCTGCCACTCCAGTATACAGTAATATGGAATCCTTCCTTCATTTTTCCTTTTTTTTTTTTTTTTTCCCCCTTTTAATAAAAATTGTTGATGGCTTTTTTTGAGTTTTTTATATTGTTGGTTTTTGAATTTTTATTCTTTAAGATGTCATGAGACACTACAGCAGTACATACTCTATATATCAATTATTGATATATAAATATTGATATATAAATTATATATATATAAATATCTAAATATTTCATGTGGACAGAAAATGCTCAGATCTGTTTATCTTCCTCATTATTGTGTCTTTTGTAATAACAGTTTACTTTTATGTACAAATTGTTCAATTGCAGCATCCTTCCATAAATCCTGAATTTAGGTATTAAATTATATCTGCTTAGGTCACTCTTCTGAAGGCTTTCACTGTAGATGATGCTTTCATCTTTCTGGATCTGGAGGCAGTTCTGTGCATTCTCAATATAAAAATGCATCAGCTAGAAAAATTCAGCATTAACACAAGATGCCTTACTCTCAGTAAGAATATATATATATGAAAATACAACACATCTTACTTCAAAGCAGAAAATTCAGGAAAAAAAAGAAAAGGAAAAAAAAAAGCTGTGTTCAAAACTACAACTAGTGGCTCAACTAGAAGACTTTAAAATATTCTACTTTTAAAAAATAGCTTATTTTTTCAGGAAATAACTTTTTTATTTTTATTTTTGGTGTGTGTGAATGTGTGTGTGTGTTAGTGTACTAATATAAAGGAGATGTAAGAGTGTAGCAGGACTTTGTTTCACTCATTAGTCAGCTCTTACCTTGGGGACAGTGGAGCAGATCCTTGCCATCACTTTGTAAAGCTATCTTAAGCATTAGTTTGTCATCCTGTCTTAATATGGACATGTAGTCATGCAATGTTATGGAGGTTTAAGAGAACAGCAGTGTACAAAACAAGAACATACATAACAAATGGTCTTGTTTTGGTAATATTATCTTGATAATAAATAAGCTACCCAGTTTTTTTTTTTTTTTTCTGTATGACGTTCTCTTTGATCTCTGTTCTGCCATGGTTGCATGTGTATGCATGAATAAAACTACTGCAGACTTTTCTTTTGAGATCTTAATCAGCCAAAAAATGTTACATCCATAACTGTTACTTTTATTTGAGATAAAATGCAGTATGTGCTGGAAGTTTCACCCTTCTCCCTTCCCCTATTATGAACACTCACACAGTTTATGTCCGTGATTCCAATCCACAGCCTACTTCTTTTGAATTCAGATCCTAAACATCATTTACCTCCAATGTTCTCATTTTACTCTGGTAAGAACCAGGATCATTTCCTCTGAGCCAGAAAAACTGTTCTGGCATAAAGCAGCATATAAATTTTAAGAGAAATCTGTCCACTTGGACCAAACAAACAAACAAACACCAAAAAAGTGAGGTTTCAGAGATTTCTTGAATGTAGTCCAGAGTGAGATGAATATGTAAGTATTAGTATGCCTTCTAGTCACTGACACAGGGGGTGATGCAAATTCTTTGTAAACAAACAGTATCCAGCTAGACAGTTTACGCATTTTCACATTGCCTCCAAATGTGTGTTTGTAAGTGTCCCAATATTTGTCATGGGCTAGTACAGATTTAAATGGTTCTTTTCCATTTCCCTTCATTCTATTTTTTTTCCCCACCATTTTCCATAGTAATAGAGTACCCTGGATGAGCAAAGTAATACAGTAACGGGAGTACATAACAGGAGTTTCCTTAGAAAACAGCATTTATTAAATTCATGTGTCAGGGCCCTGAAGGCACTAAATAGCCCTTCATGGCTTTGATCAGCTCACCTTGGACCTTCTCTCTTACCCTTTACCCATGTATTCACGAGCTGTGTTTCAAGTCAGCCCTGAGCCTTGAGCGCCTGGCCCGAGCTGTCACAGGAGTGCTTGTCACCAGTTAACATACTGCCATGCCTGTGCCTGCTCAAAGACCCTGCTGACCTACTCTGAAACTTCCAAGTTGACTTCTTAGCTTGACCTCACACCTGCCTTGTCACTGTGGGCTTGCCCAGCAATTACAGGACCTGATCTCAGTCTGTGGACTTTGAACCTGCCTCATCATCTCAAGCTTAGCTGATGATATGGACTCCTGGCTGAACCTGGCCACAGTCTCGAGGTCCATCTTGCTTCGTTTGTCTAGGCCCTTGCTGACAGCTCCAGCCCTGCCTGAAAACGTCACCATGCTCAGCTCCCCATTATTCAGGGAAGAAACAGCCCACACTGTTCCCTGTAATGATGATTCTTGCTTAGCCTCTCATCAAGTTTTTAGAGTACATTTGAATTATGGCTCCAAGCTATTTTATTGAGAGTGGTGCAGGCTGTCTTCCATGTAATGACATTTTATAAGAAACTGCAGAATTAAGTAAAATATCAAGTATTTGAGAGATTCATGGCAATACTGCAAGAACTGACAATCACCACAGTGCAAAAATTGCAATAAGAAAGGGAAAGCTCTAAAATCCAGACATGCCTGATGATAGCTTCATGATTAAATGCAATTTTAGAGGCATTGATCTAATTAAAACAAAAAAAATATGAATTTTAAAAATGCTAAATGCCTTATTTGCTCAAGTTATTTTATCACATGTTGATCTGAGTATATTTCTGTCCAAATTGAAAATAGTTTTAGCCTTTAATATACAAAATCTTTTTTTTTTTTTTTTTTTTTTTTTTTTTTTTTCCCCATAGGAAAGCTAAACTGCTAGTACAATCCGATTCATTATTTCTTCAACAGGAGTAAATACATCAAGATTTCCAAAATGAGGTTACAGATTTCTGGTGTTTAACTTCAAACTACCATACTAATCTCCTCTTTCTCCCCTTCTGTTCTTACAAAGAGGATAGTTCTAGGGGCATTATGCTTCTGGAGAATGCCTGTAAACCTCCTTCTTCTTGATATAATTCATAAAACTCAGAAAGTTGAGGATCACAGTTCAAAACATTCTTTACAGTAGCTTAAAATTTTCATGATGTGAAACGACTTTTAATGTACATATGTCATCCAGGATGCTGGATTTATTTCATACAAGTTCAGATCAAAGCAACCTTCTAATATTGACCACAATATACCCGAATCTAAACCTGATCCACTGGAATCATGTGGAGATTGATATACTTCTCTTCCATCATACTATATTTAATTCTCAAGTTAGTGACTGAAATTAAAAATTACTGTCAATGAAATCAAAAGATTCCTCTACTTACTTGGAATTTCATTTGAATATTGGTTAATTTGGTAAATATAGAATGAATGATTCAAGGATATTACTAGAGTTATCTACGAGTATCCTCCTGCAAGTGCTGTGACAAAAAATACTTAACAGAATCAAACACATTTTTTTGGGTGCCTTCTTGAATTTAAACTCTACACTGAAAATATCAATCCAAAGCAAAATCTAATCTATTTCTGCTCTTTAGAAGTTGCGAAGATAACATAAATATATTTAAGGTGACTTTTGCCTCTACATTTGTAGTGCTAAAGAATAAAGTTGTTCTCCTGACTTATAGCTCCTTTTTGTTTGTTTGTTTTTGTTTTTAAATTAAACTGAATGTGGGCTCAGTGACCCACAATAAATTACACTGCATCATTTATATTCAGTCATGAGCAGGGGAACAACATATTTCCCTAAGCATTACCCAGACTGAAAATCACATTTGACATAGAAGAATATAACTTCCATGGAAGTTACAGCTACAATTCAGTTATGTGTAAATACATACAAATAAACATATCTAGATATCTAGGACTATACAACCAGTGTCCATATAAACACAACTGAGAAGCTTCTGTTTAAAAAATGCAAAGTCCCTATGGTCAAGGACTTTCAAAAATAAAATGCATCCACCAAAGAAATTGAAATGGAAACAAACTGTGCACAGTGAAGAAACAGAATGCTTGTTCAGCAGTAATATTTTGCTGTGACTGTCCCCCTTACCTGCATTTAACATGTGCTGATTGCTCAGTTCACTGAAGCGCAGGATGCTGAGCAGAGCCATGGGTCAATAAAGTAATTTATAATGATCAACCTTCTGGGCAGACTGTGTCATGAACCAGCCTTTACCATTTTCTTCTAGCAGAGAAAATCTGTTCTTCTCTGGATTATTATTATTTTTTTTTTAAAAAAAGGCACAGAAAATTTACTAACCTCTATAACAAACTTTTACACTTAACAGAGAAATTGGATGATGTGTCCAAAATTTGTATGTTGCTCTTGAATCCAGTGTAACATCAGTGAGTATTTATTTTTTAATCTATGTGAATCTGATAGGTATATTCATCAATATGTGACACATTTAATGACAACAGAAGTTATTTTTAGGGTGACGTCAAGTCAGGAAAAATGACTTCCTTTAAATGTGGCAAAACCCAACATGCAAACTGGTTATTATGATTACACAAGCAGTAAAATCACCTGTGATGCAACATCAGGCCTGGTGCCATGTCACACCTGCAGCAGGCCCACAGGGACGAAGCAGCACACCGCTGCGCTGCAGCCCCGCTGGCTGTAGATGCCTTCTACCTTTGCCTTCCCCTACTTGGGGAAGGTGGTGAGGCCTCCTGCCCTACTGGGACCTTCTGGAACCTACAGGAGTGGGAGCAGGGGCCTGTACCTGTGCCCTGCTCTGGGGGCTGCAGCATACTGGCAGGTGTGACAGCCCCGGAGGGCCAGGCCTGCCATGCTGGGGTGGCCACAGGGCTCCGCAGGGGTGCGGGAGAAGCACTGGGGACCTGCACTTCAAGGAGCTGGGGTAAGTCCTCTGGTGTTTAGAGCTGTAATCAACAGTACAACTAGTAAAATAGGGGAATGTTACTGACCCCTGGGTCTAGGGCTGCATTATATTGCGGATGTTTCTTAGTGAGATAAAGAAGTAAAAGAGGTACTTGTCTCTGACTGGTACTGCGTTTAGTTTTCTTTTCCTCCTCTTACCTTCATCTTAAGTATTACTTGTGGGAGTATCACCATGGGGGTCGACAAGCCCCGTGGTTGTTGATATATCAGACTGGTGACATGAAGCCATGAGGAATGTAAACTAGTTAGAAGGAACAAAGAAGGGTGATTCACGAGACACCTTGATGTCTCAAACTGCTTGTTCCCCAACTGTTAGGGCATGGAAGTTGCTGGGTGTTTGCTGTTGCTGGGTAAAGTTGCTAACCAATTAATAGCTAGTGGGAAAGTACTGCTTGGTATGAGATGGTATAAGAAGGAAGCCTGTCCTCAATAAAGGGAGTAGTTAAAGTTATTGATCCTAAAAGAAACCCTGGCATCCATGTGGTTATTTTGCCACAATTACTGAATGACTATTTCTGACATGGCTGTTGAACTGGTCTAATCAGAGCCTGGTGATTCAAACTTTGGGTGCTTTCTCTCTGTTCAGTGTACAAATCCAAGTGAAGCAACATGAAGAGGGATGTGCAAGTGATGCACAATACAGGGATTTCCATGTGGGAATTAATTCTGTAAGGCTGCAAAGAGCTACGGTGAGGGACTGTGCTGCTAGGTTTTAGGAAGAGCTTCCCAGTCAGGCACAGAGGCATTTTCTGAAGCGGTATGGTCATGCCCAAAGTATGGCATGTGTAATCCTCCTTGAAGTTTGTAAACTGTCTGCTCTAAGTGGTGAGGTCCATAGGGGAAAGACATAGATTGCTGTATACATAAGAAATAGCAAATTCGTATACTTTGTTGTTAAGGCTGCAGGCAAATGACTAAGCAGGTGAGTACCCCTTGGCCTGAGGTTAAAATGAACAGAACATGAGAAACTACTAGACAGGGCATAAAAAAAGTCTCAATGAGACAAAAAAAAAACAGTGTGACCATACTACAGCCATAAAACCCGGATTTTGTTTTTGGGGTTTAAAATTGAGTATAGATATGGTGTTGTGTACATTTTCTTGGCCTAGCAGGGGCAGGTGTGAGATGGACAGATTAAGCACCCTAGTGTAATCATTTTGGGGCCTGTTCCAGGCCAAATAGCATTGGCATCCTCCTAATCACTTTCCAGGAGTGGCAGTTTGTGTGAAATGTGTGCTTTTCTTTTTGTGATCATTCAGGCACTAGGGTTTAACATTTACATAACAATTGGGCTGTTTCACCTTGATATGTGGCTCATTTTCTTGCCATTGCATTCAGTTAACGTGCATCTGTGGTTTAGGAATCGAACTGGCAGATGGAGGGAGTCTCTGGACTTTTGCCTTAATTTTGCCATCCCAATGATAGTGGCCAGAGTAGCCCTTGAACAAGCTGTTGTTACTCATTGCTGCCAGACCTGTTACAAGTCCCATGGTACTCCATTAGCTGTCTGTGACCTCCTTGTTGCAAAAGTCTTTGTTTTCTTCAAAATAGTGGTTTTTTGTTTGTTTGTTTTTTGTTTTTTTAAGCAAGCTGTCAATCTGTTGAAAAAAAAAAAAAGAAGTAGAAAAATGACAGGCATGTGATGACAGTAATCTCTCGGTGTAGGTTCTGCTTCAGAGGTTAATTTTGACCCTCTCTCAAATGGAATATACATCACACTGATCTCCAAATAGGTGTTTTCTTCAAGTCACAAGTTCACCAGCAAAGATACTTCTGAAATAATGGACTCATAACTGATTCCATCTGGACTGCTTTTGTGAAAGTATTTTTTGGCAGAAATGTATCCTGGGAGTGAAAACAACCTTATTTCTCTCCTCCCTCCCTAGGTGTAGTACCTAAAACTCAAACTTAGTTCAAGAGTTAACTTCAAGGGTTTGTTAAAATATGTTTGCTTAATTTTACTGAGGGAAATCAGTTTAGTTCTAATGCTTTTGTATGTGTGTGATAAGTGGAAAAAACAAAACCTATATGAGACATAAAGAATAGCACATTATTTGGTGCTATGAGTGAAAGCTTATCAAATGTTAAATTGGAAAAAAATATTAGCTGGGGGTGGTTCTCATTGGAATTTGGGATTACGATGAATATTTTGGCAGGAAAAATAAAGTCCTGTTGTTCTGTAAAAAAGCAGTTTACCTTTTCTTGAAGGCTTGAAGACTTTTGATAAAGTCACTTTAAACATTAAAATGCATTATTGTTCTCCTCACTCCTCTTTACTGAGTCATCCACAAAGGCATGGTGATTTAACCACTGTTAGCCTCCAAAGTATTTCTTCTGTATCACTGATGTTCTCTATGATTTTCAGAAAGTCTGTAGAAGATGATCTATGAAAAACGTGTATCTTGATTTTTTTTGGGGGGGAGGGGACTGTAAGAGAGGAGACAGGTGATTTCTGGAGGTCTTTTGGTGGATATTAAGATGCTCTTCAGTTTAGAAAATGAAAAAGAAACTATATTTCTTGGGCCATTGGTGAAAATAAAAAGCTCAATCTGTTCACACAGGCTGCTGTTGACAAATACAGTTTGTGAGTGTTTCTCTCAAGGACACTTCAAATGTATAACTTTTGGGGATTATTCCTGCAGACAGAATTAGTGGAAAGAAGCATCATTAAGGTGAAAACAAAGAAGATAAATTACTTAGTTTGTTCTGAGGTCAACATAACTATTGAAGTTTCAGAGCTTTTTTCATCTCTTACCCTGGGTCAAATGAAAAGTCTGCAATCTGAAGACTCTTCTTCAGTTCAACTCCTATAAAAGGTCCATAACATTAAAAAAAAACATTGAGACCGTCAAGTAGTTATTTGACAAGGAAGAGTTGGGATTCTACTGCATTGTGGTGTTCTTTGCAGGTTTTCGAAATACCCAAATGGGTCAGGTATTTTTCCACTAAGAGATGCTATTATATATATCCATTCACTGAATCCAAATTGTGCATAGCCTAGGAGGTTTCTGGAAGGCAACCGATAAAGGACCTTATTCTTAAGAGCATTTCCATTCTCTGTTGAATTTTAATATAATAGCCAGACACTCAAATTATAATTTTCAAAATCAGCTTGCAAATTATTACCAAAGGCTGAGGAAATTACCCAGAGCTCTGTGCCATCTGTTCTTTTAAAATTACCAATGGAACATAGTCAGTGTGGGACCGTATTACTTATTTTATAAGGCTACCTGGTGTTTTAATGTTCTTCTGTCCATAATAAATAACATCTTGCCCATATTTTTGGCTTCTGATAAAATGCTTTCCTTCCTGTTCTGGCTGTGGTATATTTTGGTGACATTGCACACCAGTTGTTGCTCTCCTGTCAGGAATACATCTGACAATTGAAAACATAGAATCCTGCATTGTATTCATAGAAAAATCTGTGGGGAAAATGGGCAAAGGCTTTCTTTGCAAATCAGTAGGAAATATGAATGGGTATAAAAAAGAGCAGTGCATTTACGGTTATTTATAAGTAATTTTCTCAACATTTCTAGTTCTCTGGCTTTTACATGCTCTCAAAATAACATGTTTTGGCTCTATATGTGTAGAATATTATCTTCTATTAATCATCCACTAGATAATAGCCTACAATTTCCTATAGCTACTTGCGTTACTCTCATATAGTAAATGCAAACTTGGTGCAGACCATATATTTAAATTCTAATCTAATCTGTATGAAAGTATGCTATAATCCATGAGGTAAGCTATTTGGATTAGGTGAAGTTGAATAGCCACTCAATTTTAATTAAAATTGCTACTGTGAACTTTTATCATTTGCTACTTTACATATCAGAGAGGGCTGTAAATTTTTGAAATTGACAATGATTCTTAGGGAGGAAAGAGAAATCACAAACTATTGGGGCAGTAGCATCAGTGTTAGCGATGGAGCCACGTTATTCCTTGGACAGAATCTTGTTTGAGTTATGTATGGAATGCAAAGATGGAAACATGGATTGATACTGAAACTATAACTTTAATTACTATTAAGTTTAATTAAGCTACTTCCTAAGGGAAGTGATGGATTATTCATCACTTGACAAATTTAAAGACTGAATATTTTTCAAGGGTTATATTACAGTTTAACTTAATATTGGCATTTTTCATGTGGAACAGCATAAAGTCATCTGACTTGCTATGGAAGAGCATCAGTCAGGATAATCATTATCTCCTCTGTCTTCCTCTCACCTAACATACTTTTCAAGAAAATGTTCATTTCTTTGTAGATCTGATTCTTTTATATTTGTGTGGGGATTCCAGACTGATAGGTAGCTCTGGCTATTTGTTAAGCATTGTTTTTCTTGTTGTTTTTGTTTTTATTTTTTATCATGTCTGTTTTCCTGGTGAGGAGAATGTAAGTGTCTACACTGTATGTTGAACAATTCAAAATTTTGGGGGAAAAGGAGGCAAAGATGAGTGCCCTAGCTAATAAGTTCAGTAAAACCCTAAAACACTTTTCTAGAAAGTACAATGTAATGTGCATCTTTGTAAGGCAGGAGGAGCACAGTTGTTACTCTGCTGGTGCCTGAGAGTTGTATTTTCTTAGAAAGTAAGCAATACAATTTACTAACAGTATCTCATACCATGATCTTTCAGGAAGGTAGACTACAATCAAAGACCTATACAAAGCTAATGTATACCTCCCCCAAAATACTCTTTTACTTGTCTTTGTCTTACAATAATTGTTTTGTGTGGTCTGCAATATTGTCCTTTGGCTGTTGAGGGACTTCTTGTAGAAAATATAGTTTTTATAGTTATTTCTGTACAGCTTAGCATTAGCAGACATCCTGTGTTTGCCAGGAAAAAATACATTCTGACGTGACTTTTTTCAGATCTGAAGTTCTTAAAATCTAAAAAACTTCTAAGAATTCATGGTAAAATTATTTTTGTGTTCATATCACATGGATCATTGCGCTAGCTGTTTATATGAGACTTCAGTAAGAAAAAAATGTTTTTTCTATTGCTAGGCTGGATGTGAATGCTAGCTGAAATTTGTGGTAGGCTTAAAGGTGCTTATTGGGAGGTAGGCAGGAAAACATCTTTGTAATTATGTGGAAGAAACAGAATGTTATGCCTTTCATTAAGGCATTTATTATTATGAAGGGAGATAAACACTGGTGTGCCAGGTGTGTTCTGGGGATGGCTGGGCTCAGTGACTTTGCAGTGTAGTCCTGCAGCACTTGGCCCTTCCAGGTGCAGAGGTACTACTGTACAAGACAACGCATGGGAAGAGCACTTTGGAGGTGCATTCAGAAACATCGGCTTATTCATGTTAATTTGATGTTTGGTGTTTCATGCTTAGCTTTTGCTGCGGACACTTGCACAGTCAGGAGTAATTAAGAACTAGCTAAAAAGCCACACAGTGAAACACAAGCTTAAAAGTAAGTTGTGATGGTCCAGCTGGGCATCTGCATATTTTAGGAATATAACAAGTATGCTACAGCAATAGTTACAAGGAACAAGGTTTCTTTTCTGATTATGTTGCCAGCACTCATGAAAGTGACTCAGCAATGGTGGGTAAGTCTCTGCTTTTAGGATCCTTTGACTCATTCCACAAGTTTGTTTATTTTCTTACATTTCAAAGATGTTTTACATCTTTTGTACAGCAAATAGTATCTGCAATATCAAGAGCAATTCCAGGATTTACAAATCTAGGATTAGATATTCCCAAATCAGCTTGCTTTTTGTAGGGACAAATCTTGACATACTGAAATTTTGGAGACACAGAAAGTTATTGGAGGGGAAGTAGCCCCATGTGACAAAGGGAAATCGGAAAATATGAGAAGAAAAAGTAGAGTGTTATTCCTGCAGAGGAGTAGCCATGAGTTGTCCTCCCCATCTTTTCTTCCCCCGTAGGTTTTTTTTGGGGGGGGCTTTCTTGATGAAGATATTTTTATTTATTTATTTATTTATTTTTGTCTAGGAAGCGCTTGGTAAAAGCTTCTTGTGCATGTAGAAAATACGTCTCTTGTCATGTCAGTGGGATACTGTGGTCAGGAGATGAGAATGAAAGGGAAGAGGTGTGGAGAGTGCTTAGACCTGCGTCTTGCAACCCGCTTTTTCTGCTTTTACTTGCAGACCTTGTGTAGTCAGTTAATCTTATTTTGCATCTTAAGGGAAGCAGAAAGTAAATCAGAAATGCGACTTCCTGCTATTGAGTAAAATTACTTGCTTGTGTTTTATTAGTGATCTTGCTGACACTAATTCTTCTGCCGCAAAATCCATATTGGCATGGTGCGGTGCTGTTTCTCAGAGTAAGCATGGTGAACCTTCTTGGTAGTGATTGAAGGATAAAAAGTGGCTGTTGTGAATCAAATGCAGCATTACTAGAGATTTTAAAGTTAGTAGTATGTGACAAATGTCATAGATGTGACAAATTCTGTGGAAATTTCTTGCCTGATCACACTTCTGCCTTAACTATGGTAGAAACGTGATTAATTACATGATGCTGTTTTAGTATCTCTCACTCACTATATCATTTAGAGCTAGTCATATTTGACATAGATCTGACAGAAAGAGAGTGCAGAGAACAAAGCATGGGAGACCTGCAGATGGTTTATTTCAGTTGACATCAAGTAGCACTCTTGAGCTTATGATCACATTGTCTTTGTTGTCATGTGGGTCTGGCCATTTCATTCTGTCCTCTGATACCACAAGAAGTAATGCTCAGCCTTGCAGGGCTAAGGAAAGACCAGTGAATTGTCCATGCTCTGAACACCATGTAGCAAAATAATAATAAAGAGACTGTGAAGGACAGCTCTAGTACTCTAACAGAGATCAAACATAATGTCTCCCTGTCTTAGATAAAATTACTGGTAATCACAGGAATCCTATGGCATACACAAACAGTAAAAATGCTTAAAAAAACAGTGTTGAGTAAAATACCCTCCTTAATTCCTACCAAGTATCAAAGCAGAGTAGTAAATATTGGTGGTAATGAAGAGATGTTAAATCTTTTTTTTTTTTTTTTTTTTTTAATTAAAATATAAAAAACAGATGAAAAATTGTAGGAATTAACGGAATAATGGATGAATTTGAGGAAACTGTTACAAGTCATCTGACTTCGAGATAGTTAATGAGAAATTAGATGTAGGTATAGTAGGTTTATAAGGTTGCCATTTCTTTTTAGACCTGATCTAAATATTGCAAAAAAAATAACTAATGAATAATAAAAAAAAGAATAACTAATAACATGTCATAACTAAGGCATGCCTTTGGATACTTAGTGGGGTAAAATTTTGTTGATATATAACACCTTAAATTCCATAACAACTGTAGTTCCAAGAAGTGTTTTATATTTTCTTCTATTTGAAATTTTCCCCTTGAAAGTTCAACCAAAGAGAAGAGGATTGCAATCTTCTTTGTCTTGCAGCATCTTTAGACAGTTCATGAATAACACCTGCTTCCCAGAATTTTTATGTTAAATGGCTGCTAACCCTTTTTTTTTTTTTTTTTTTTAAAAAAAAAAAAAAAAAGAAGCAGTGATGGGTCTCTGAAGCCAGAAGTCAGAAAAAACTCTTTTTGAAAGTAACAAACAAACAAACAAAAAACACTTAGGACACCCTTTGCTCATAAATGCTAGAGTTTTTCTTTCTAGCTAGCAGTAAGAAGTAACTTGGCCATGAAGATTATTTTGAATCAGTCTTTGGCTGCTATCTTAATGCTTATTAAGAAAATATCCTACCAACGTGATCCATTAAAAACTATGCTTTAACTGCGGGAACATTGCAGTGGAAGTTCCTGTTAAGGCAAGCGAAATTTTGGAGAATGAAACACTTGTGATGTTCTAAGAGGAAAAAAAACTGTTAGTGGGGATTTGAACAGCTTGTTTTTCACTTAAACAAGAGTGTTACTGATTGTTAGGCCTGAACTGAAGTTCATCAGTTTGTCTGGAATGTGGGCACACCTGTGAAGACATGCTTTTAGACAAATACAGTATTCAAAATTCTTTTTCTGTCATATGAAATAAGTTTGACTATTTGTTTTGCAGTATGCATTGTTTTTTTAAAAAATACACCTCCAAATCTTTTCTAAAACTATACACCCCTGCAAATTACATCTGAAGCTTGTGATTGTTGTATTTGTGGGTGCAATGTGTTTAATTGTCATCTTCAATCATTCAGACAAAAACATTTTTTGCCTCTCCCATATCCTCTCTTATACTTTCCATGCCACACTGCATAAAATAAAACCTTTGAAGGTTCAAAAGAAAATGTCTTCTTAAAACTGGCAGTATTGGTATGTTATCCAATCTGTTTTCATTAACGCAAAGTTAAATTTTCCTAAACTTTAGAATGATTTTTTAATTTAAATTGTATGTTCTTGGCCTTGCATAAGTTGCAGAAAGGAGAGTGACTGGCAGAGTTAATGAACTGCATTTTAAAAAATATATTAGAAGATACACGTAGCTTGTTTATTTTGTTTTTCACAAAAAGGGATAGCAAGAGCAATGACAGTTTAGACTTCTCTGTACACAGTTTATCCCTGTTAATGAGAATGTTGTGAACTCCATCTTTCTTTTTCCTTGTCTTCTGCTCCTTGTCAAACTACCTAGGAAGGTAAAGTCTGTGTTTGTTGAGTAGGACATCTCTGTTATGACCTGGACATTCATCATCAATCTTGCTTTAGAAGTACTGTGTTTGGTTCTTGACATGTCTAATCTGGTTGTGAACCAGTAACCTTGAAGTGAGATCTTTTGTCTTGTGAAATGTCCAGGTTCTTCAGACAATCAGTCTTTAGGCCAAGCCGTCTCCTTAACTTTTCTTTCCAGCTCACAAGCAAGGTGTGATGCTGATTTGAACCTAATTTGTACAGTAAACAAAAATGAAGTCTATTTTTGTCAGCACTCCAACCGTCGAAAGAACAACAGCAACAACAAAAAGAATGTGATGCAGTGAATAATGATTGTGATTAACTCCCTATAGATTGTGGCTTCATGCCCCAGTGATTCTTCTGTCCTTATTCTGGATAAGATGCTACATTAAGCACATATGCCTTCATCCATATAGCTTGATAAAAACCTGAAGCTTTAGGTTTTTATTTTTCATTAGTGCACTTCTAATGCTGAACCTATAACCTATGGTTTATTCTTCTGAATTACCCAAGATGGTAATGTGTAAGAGCTGAATTAGCTTTATTTAAAAATACTAATTCAAAATTAAAGGGGGAAATTAGATGATAGTAAAAAAGAAATAACCATGCAATTAAATGCTCCAGACTACATTCACGGGTGCTGTCATGTTGTTTCATAGTAATTTTAATGTAGTGTTTGTTTAGCATCAGTTGCATGAAGAAATTCTGTAATTGAATGATTTAATACCAGTTGAAACCTGTGAGATGTTTGCCTTACTTTAATATCAAAAATATAGTAACTTTTGATTTCACACCCTTTATAAATTATACATTTGCTACATGCTCCATCAGATGCATAGGATATCCTTGATGCTGTGTCACTGACTGTGGATGTTGCTGAGGTGATTCAAACTTCTTCCTATTACTTCATGAGGAAGCAGCTGATACAGAAATGCCTTACCTGCTGTAACCAAAATAACAAAGGTTAGGCAACTCCACAGAAAGATGATTTATATCTTACTGTCTAACAATAACAGGATTTTATCGCTGTACAACTTCTATTTTGAGAACTTAGGTGATATGTGAATTGCCATTAATTATGTGTGGGAAGGACCCATATTGGAGCAACGGAAAGTGTGAGGAGGCAGGCACAGCAAGCTGACTGCAATTCTCCTTCTCTATTATGTCCAGCTGAAAAGGAGGTTAAAGAAAAGGATCTGGAGGTTCTGGTGGACACAAGGTTGAACATGAGCTAGAGATGTGTGCTTGGAGCAAAGCAGGCTGATTGTATCTTGGGATGCACCAGGAGTGGTGTTGCCAGCAAGTCAAGGGAGATGATTTTTCCCTTCAGCACTGGTGAGGCCATACTTGGAGCACTGGGTTCAGTTCTGGGCTCCCCAGTATGAGAGAGATAGACATACTAGGGGGAGTCCAGCCAAAGACCACAAAGTTGATGGAGGGACTGGGGCTTTTTTGAAGAGATGCTGAGGGAGCTAGAGCTCTTCATTTGGGAAAAGGGAAGTTTCAGGGGTAATCTAGTCAATGTGTATACCTGAAGGGGGGTGGCAGAGAGGATGGAGCCAGGCTTTTTAATAGTGGTACCCAATGAAAGGAGAAGAGGTGATGGGCACAAACTGGAACAGAGGAGGTTTCTTCTGAACATCAGGAAGCACTTCTTTACTGTGTGAGTGAGCGAACACTGGCACTGGTTGCCCAGAGAGGTGGTGGAGTCTCCTTACTTGGAAATATTCAGAAGCCATCTGGGCAACTGGCTCTAGGTGTCCCTGCCTGAGCAGGAGGTTGGACAGGATGACCTCCAGAGGGCCCTTCCTGCCTCCACCATTCTGGAGATCCACTTGCACTACCTGTACGGGACAAGGTAGACGAGTCAGAAATGAAGAAATTAAGTTGAGCCTTGGAAAAATGGGTGTTGGTAGAGGAAAGGTGTTTTATTTTTTGTCTTTGTTTCTCACCATCCTGTTCTATTTTTGTTTGTTGATAGACTAAATTAATTTTCCCTGTGTTGCATTTGTTTTGACCATGATGGTAAGTGGTCTTCTATGACCACTTGTTTGAGACTTTTACAAATTGTGATTTTTTTTTTTTTATATAGTTCCATATATATTAATTTTCCTGGGTGCTTTCTTTACATGGTTTTCTGTTAAAAGTTGCTTTGTTGAAGAAAGCTTGTTTTTCACATTCTTTGAGAGCCATGATGAAAACCAAGTTAATCTCATATTTACTGTAAGAAACACACAAGTTTGTTTGCTATAGAGTTGTTCTGCAAATTTTTTCTCATTCTTTGTTTGTTTTCCAAAACAAACACACTTTTGTATACTAAGTTACTGTCACCATGAAAATGTGCAGAAAATATATCCTTGCCTGTCTTTGCAATGTTACTGCAATTATTATGTTATTTTTCTTGCATCAGCACCTATTTTTTCTATAGCTTTTATTACAAAACCAAGAAAAAAAAACACCTCCCTACAGGTAAATTTTAGATCCCTAGATAAGATTTGGGAAACAAACAATTTACAGTTCCATTGCAAAGGAATTCTCTATTACATCTGGTTCTCCTCAAAAAAATTTGGTTTACAATGAAGCAGATTTTTCCTGGAAAAGTAAATTGTTCTCTGAATGCTCTCTAAATGCATAGCAGAAATATGGTTTCATATGCCATTAATTGGGTTATCAAACTCTGCCAGGATATGGTGCATTCATTTTATTTCCAACATACTCTAACTGGCATTTGTCAGAAGATAATGGTGTTTGTTTGGTTTTCGGTTATAGCCATCTCTCTGAAACTGAAGGCGGCAACCCATTTGAAATGATACTGCTCTTCAAATAGGATTGATTTTATTTTATTTTATTTTAGTTTTAGTTTTAACATTTGTATGTTGTGCTGATGTCAGGAAAATAAAAGTACCATGTAAACAAATGTTGCATATAAGAATAAATGTGGAACAGATGAAATTAGCAGTCCAGAAGCTCAGGAGAGTGAAGAATATGTCCTACAAGATCTTGCAAATACATTTTGAGCATTTTTGGCTCCCCTTTTAACTGCTTGGCAGCTGGGAAGACCATTCATTCTTACGTGGCATGTACCTACTTGTCTTTTGTTATACATCTGTTAGATTTTAAGAAAAATAACTAATTTCTAATGCTGGTGTTGTCAAAAACAGATCCAGGAGTATTGTTAAACTTTAAAATGTGTGAATTCTAAATTTTCTTTCTTCTCACCATAGCCAATGAGCTGTGGATTTGAGGGAGCCCACCAAACTGCTGCAGATAAACCAAGATGTTCCAAAGTGACACTCCAAAAATGTCACTATTTAGGCCCAAGTTTAACTGCATAGAGAAGCACTGATTGCAGAACTTACCCTCTTGCAGGCACTCTCAGTAAAAAAATTAGACTACTTAGTTGCCTAATACAGGAGTCTGTAAATATATATCTATCCAAGTGAATTTGGATAAGTAGTTCCACTTATGGGGGAAATCACCTAATTTGCTGTATGAGATTGGCCTTTTTAAAGATAATTTGTTAACATAAATTTGACAGAGTTTTACAGTGCAAAGTGATTACACAATCAATAAAACTTGTGCCACATGCCTTAATTAATGTGTATTTCACATTGCTTAGAGGATGAGAATATAGTACAAGCTGTGCTGAACTCGTCTTGGTTCTGCTTAATATACTGGTAGGTCATAATGTCATATGCAATATCCTTGGAGTTCATTTGTACTATTTGAGTTAAAGAATTATGGAGCAACTTACAGTAAATGCTCTGCCCTGGAAATAGTAAAACTGAGTTTAATGTTTTTCTAAGAGAATTCCTCAGATAAGCTACAGCTCGTAAACTTGGTCAGTCGTTCAGAGTAGTCTTATTGTCTGTAGTACATGAAGAGGTTGATCAGATAATAGACACTAGGCTATTGAAATGTTGGCAGGTTCTTTGTGATTGATGCTGATGAAGAATGAAATGTGAGCAGGAATAAACAGTCTATAGTCTTTCTATTAGTGCAGCTGTCCACTCTTAAAATATTCCTTTACATCTTTCATACTGAAAAAAAAAGCAAAAAAAAACTTGGAAAAAAAGTGAATTTTAGGCAATATGGTGTTCTTGATAGCCGCATGATGTGACAATAACAGAATGATTTTAGTTCTACACAATGGTTGAATTACCAGTTAATAGTTACGAGTCTTTGACCTGTAGGTAGGGTGCTATTTGCTCAGTGTTTGATTCTTATTTAGTTTTAGCGGTTTCATGTGACTGTTGTTTTGTTTACCTAAGTAAAAAAAAAAAAAGTTGCGGTGGAATGCATTCCTTACAATTCACCTGAAGATGCCTTGTGAAAAGATACTTTAGACATAGGAGTGTCTGGAAAAACAAGGTATTGTTTTAAAGTAGGTCTGAACCAGTAAGCTCAAATTAGGTTGTTCTTTTACTTGATAGAGTAAAATATACATATATGGAAATTTTATTATTGGTAGATTTGTATATTTTGTTAGGTGAACACACTCAAATCAAAGAGACTTAGGAGAAACATCTGAAGTTAATCACGTAATGACAAATAAGGTGGCACATTCACAAATGTAATGGGTAGACCTTTCAGGAAGTAATAATCTTCAGAGCCGCCTTTATGGATTACCGTGCCTCTCTCTTTTACTATCTTTTCCTCTCAAACTCCAAATTAACATCTTGGGTGAGAGCTCAGACACTTCTGGGCATTTACCTGATGGATGAACCTTAGTGTTCATGTCCTATGAAGGGGATGGTCACGGAGGTTCTTACCCCTGAGACAGAAGTCTGAGATCTCAATAGGCAGCTTAGATTTTATGCTAAAAATGTTGGAAGAAAGTCCTTTCTCCAGCTTAATAAGATAGGTATGATGAATTGGATATATTCAGGGTTTTTAACATTTCTGGAGATTTTTTTTTTTTTTCCTTGAAAGGAGAGGAATATACAGTGCTTTGTTTGACACCTCAGTTTAGTTAGGCAGTGATATTCCTGAGCGTCATCCTGAGGTGAACTCCCAACATTTCCTCCTGCTTCTTGGAACAGACAGCTGTTCTCTCTGAAAGAGCACAAGTCTGGTCTGAAATGCCTCCATCAAAAAGCTGAGAAGTAGGAGGCACCACCCACTCTCCATCAGTTTATTTCTCTTGGCACTGGGCAGGAAGGAACTGAATAAAAATGAAACAAAGTATTGCCAAGCTGATCAAGATAGATGTCAGATGATGTGGTCAGATGATGCAATTAATAACTCCTGATGTTTCAGTGTGAATTGATCTTACTTAACCTTTGGAGTTTAGCCTAACTTGAATCTTAACAAAGGTCACCATTGCAGCAATTCCTCAAAAATTATGTAGTGTGTACTTCTTTGTGTTAGTAGTTGTATGATTTAGGATTGCTTCTTGTGCTGCTCTTTCAGCAAAATTTCACATCCTTCTTTAATTCCACTGAGTGTGGTGACTAGCACAGATGTGTACCATTCTTTCAATCTCCTCTTCCCTTGCAGGAGGAAAAACTACAGTCAGTGCAGTTATTGGCTTTAAGGAATTCTACCAAAAGTCTTGGATATTCCCAGTCCATGATCACTGCTGTTACTTGGAAGGAAAAAAAAAAAAAAAAAAAAAAAAAAAGACTTGTCTTATGGACAGATAAGCTGGTATTAGTCAGCACCAGTAGTAAGTGCACATGAAAATTTGAAAGGCTTTGGAGAAAAGTTTTTGCTGTGAGACATGTGAACACAGTTATTAAATAAAAGTTTAGTGTTAAATCTTTTGCAAGGGCAATTTTAGTATCATTCTGCCACAGGCTCTTTTGCATACATAATTTGTCTGCAGCCAGTTGCTTTCCTGTGGTATTTTATGGTGTAATAATTTGTATGCTAACAGAAATCCTCTGTTATTGTCCTCTTGAATATATGTGGATTTAAAGGTTATGTGAAACAAAATAAATTCCCCCTTTATTCTTTTCATTAGCACAGGTGACAAATATGTGTTTGCTCAGCAACTGTGTGCTGATCTGCTCTGAAAAAGTCTGTAGTTTGGTTGAACGTAACTTTTAAAACTGAGCCAAGATTCTAATGTTTACAATGGTGAAAGTTGCTGAGTTTCTTCATGCTTGGGCAGGCTTTGCTAAGAACAATCAGGAAACAACACTTTCAGATCTGGGACTTATTTTTATCTTGAACTGAGCCAAACATTGGTATAATATTTAGCTATTGATTTTGGTTTAACTAACTTTATCTTTGGATTTAGCTTTATGAAGATATGATGTAGTTTAAATTGAAATAGATATAGAAAAACCTGGTTTACTTTCTTTGAGTTTCATCTACAATGTAATGCTACCAGAACACCAGAACACAGACCAAAAAAGTGTCTCACAGTATTATGTTGTGGTATTACTGTCATTATCAACTGCAAAACAGAGTTATAAAAAGCCTGGCTTTGTTCAAAATGGATTGGCTTTTCTGTGGCAGAAAGCAAACTGGTCCCATTCTATAAATGTAGACATTTCTTCTCTGTGATGTGATGTGATGGCTGCATTTAGAAGAGGAGTTTCAAAATAACTGGGCACTGATTTGGAGGTTCAAATTACAGGTAGACTTTGGGAAGCTTCCTCCTTCAGTAGTTCCCAGAGTGTACAATGAGGTAAGATTTTTCTTAATTGTAAAAAAACATTGAACGTGTGTTAGAGAGTAGAGCCCATTTTGAAATGTACTGTCCTTGTGGTGGTTGTTGGATCAAGATGGTAAACTGAAATAGCTGATTACAAAACTTGCTTGTCAAAATCTATCCCAAGTAACTGATTTGTTGTCCTGGTGAATTGCCAAATCATTAAAATACAATTAAGTTCTAAGCATATGGAAGGAGGAATTGAATTGTGTTCCCAGATCATTTGCTGAAATTCTTAGACTACCTTTGTATTTAGAATTAACCACAGACTTGAAATTATTCACTGAGCAGGGGATTCTTTGTGGCTTTTCACTAATAATTATTTCTAAAAAGCATAAGTACTTCAACTTTCTAAACCACCTGGCAGCCAGCTAGATTAATAGGTTCTTGGCAGCAGATTAAAACCACTGGTATGTAGTGGCTACCAGATGAGCATTAATTTGGTTTTATATTAAGCATGCAAAGCAAGTAGAGAAAATAAAATAATTTAGTATCATAATAGTTCTAAGTTATAACCAGCTGCATGATTTATGCTTCAATTAAACTATTCAGCTTGTACAAAGTTGTCTTCATTTATTAATCATGCAAACTGGCTCATTATTTATGACTAAAAAAGTAGACAAGCCAGTGTTTCCAGAGATGACTGGGAAAGGTTTCATATTTGGAACACCCCACATATTAAGTATGGCAGGGAGGATGAAGTCTTTTGTATGGAAAAAAGAAAGAAAGAAAGAAAGAAAGAAAGAAAGAAAGAAAGAAAGAAAAGAAACTAGAATATTCCAGGATTGTATTACAATGCTCTCAGTCTGCTGTTACTCTGGAAAATAAAATTAAATGCTGTTATCATTTACACTACTTTAAGCTCCTAGTTAGAAATCAATGGCTATCAATGAAGGTGATATTTGGTTCACAACTGTTTTATTTTTCTTTTATTTATTTGTTTTTCTTTTTCAAATTTGTGATTGGTAACCCACTAGGAAAGGTGTAGTGAATATTAGTTGACATGACATTAGTTGGCAAAGGGAAGTGGTCATTAAGCCAAGTCTTTACTTTCCAAGTTCCATTTGCGTCTCATAGGCATACTTCTTTCAGAGGTGTTCTTGATCAACAGGAACGTATCAAGATGGAAAATGTTTCTTCCATTTTAAAGATTTTGTGGATTTTGAGACATTTTTCACATAACAAGAATGATTCAACTTGTCACGTTTCCAGGGAGGAAACATAAATGTGAGATGACTGAGACTGCTGGCTTGCAATCACCCATTGGGATCAAAAAACCTTTCTTCTCCTAATTTTAACTAGAGATGTAAAACACTGCTTCTGTCAGATGTGTGATTACCCTGGCTATGTGGTGAATGGCTGTTTCCTGTGTTATTCCTCCTGCTTTTTTTTTTTTTTTTTTTTTTTTCCCTTTTGGAATTTCATTAGTCATAGTGAAAATTTCACTCTAACCAGCATATTGTGCCAAAAAAAAAAAAACCACCACCAACAAAACCAAACCAAATAAAATAGAGTCTCACACCAGATTTTATTTACTACCATGCTGGAAGAAGGAAATCCATCCATTCTACCTACACATTTTTTATAAAATATGTAAGTCTGCAAGGTAGCATAACCTTATTTCTCCATCCTTCCCCTCATCCTCTCTACTTCTTTTTCTAAACCTCCTATCCCCTTTCATTCTACAAACTCTTCTCTTTGTCTGCAGTGCAGTGTCTGAAACCCAGTCTTGTAATTTCTGAGATGGAGAGAATAATCCATGCAGGTGACTAGGAAGAATGCACTTCATTCATGATTGAGGGGCAGGTATTAGCATTAGTGAAAATCAGTTGACTTAGTCTGTGTGAATGGAAATGTAAATTAATACTAAGGTATGTTTTCCAGATAGTTTCTCTCATAGCTGTTGTACCAAAAGATGCTCAGCCAATCCCGTGGTAAGGCAGCAGACATCCATCCTTGATTTTGACATCTGATAATTATTGCAGTAGGCTTCTATTCTTTTGGCATTCTTCTGTGCCAGTGTGTTTAAAGTACATTTTGCTCCATCCCAAAAATTTTATGATAGATTTTGCAACTGTTTCTTCCATGGCTTTAGCTGAGTGTTTTGTCAAAGTAAATTGGTGTTTTGTCTGTGGTAGGCATTTGCCTGAGAATTGTGATCATTGCATACTCTGATGGCATGCAGCTTAAACGCAATAAGCGTTTTAGTGAGGTCAAAAGGAATATGGTATCAAAGCACATTTTTCTGTGATGTACTATTCATTCTTATTCACATTTTTCCTATGAAATGTTTCATGCTCATTCTATTACTTGAGCTCTCTAATGTTTTCCCAACTGACTGGTTTTCTGTTTCCACCTTGATTACACACACACTGTACAACTTGATCTTCAGATTCATGAAAATACACTCTTTGGGGCCCACTGAATTATTTCTTTTCTGAGTTAACTCATAAAAGCATTGGTTTAGATTTGCTTCTGTTTTCTCATGATGGCCTGTATTTCCTCACAGACTCCCAAATGTTAGTGTTGGTTTGTTTTTCCCATTTTTCTAATGGATTCATTTACCACCCTGAATATAAAATTAACTTCATATTTCTTTTGACACATTCTGCTTTGTACTTTTATCTCCAGATGATCTGCCATTTTTGAACTTACTTTCATGACCCTCCTAGAGTCTGTTAGCTGCCAGAAATCAGTGAAAGTTTCTGAACTATGAGTTCACTTTGAAAGGAAGAGAACAAAAACCACATGTTCTAATTATGTCATCTTATTAAGTCTTTGAGCTATATTGTGTGTATTCATGCTCCTTTGTCACTGTGAGGTTTGCCACAGAGCATGGCCATGTTCTAGTCTTGGCCTGATAGCTAAATGACTAAATTGATGCCATGCCCCAACTTTTTTGGTTAAATGACTCAGAGCAACTGATGCCCCCCCTTTTCCTATTTGGGCAGATTGAAAATGCATACGTTGAAAACATACTGCCTTATTTATATAAAAAGCAGGTAGATCCAAATATCTTACAGCTGTCATACACTTGCTGGTGAATCTTCAGCTTGTGTTTGCCCAAACTGCAACATCCTAGTTGGGAATAGGAATATTGTGGGTGACAGTGGTGAAACCACTGGTAAAGTGGAGGTGAATGACATCCACTGCCCTCCTTTCATCATTCCTGTGCAGAAATATGCTTTATTCACTAATTTGTACCTGGAACGGGAAAGTGCATTGAAGTATCCTTAGAGGATAGAGCTGTTAAATCATGGTCTGAATTACACACAACAGCAACAACAATCATCATCAACAACAACAACAAAAACACAAGCAAAGCTGACTTTGTGTTTGGTTTTCCAAGTTTTGAAAATTTTGTTTATTTTGACTTTTTCTTTCTTGTTCATTGTTGTTAATGTTTCTAATGTATTTCATTAAACAATCATTGTTTGACTAATGAAGTTAGTTAAGTGTGTTTGGAGTTGCTAATGACTTTTTCCAGGCAATTAGTTTCTGATTCTGAAGTCTATCAAAATGATCAAAGAGCTAGAGGAAATAGCATACTGGTGCTTTTTGATGCGGCTTCTTTGCAAAATATGTAGTTTCTGTTAGCCTGTGATCAAAGACTACACAGTGACTGACATAGTTACATGGTTACTCCATGAGGGGAAAAATACAGAAAAAGTGATTATAAATATTGGTTTCCATGGCAGCTCTGGGCTAATGAGATTTGGGGTACTTGGATAGAGTGGAATTTTCCTGAGTATGTCCTGAATTGCAAAGGGGTCTGCTTGGGAGTGGAGGCCTGTATAGGAAGAGCATGTGGCTTTTTTTAAACAGAGAACTGCAGGAACATAACAGTGTCTATTAAAAGCATGGCAAAGAAATTATGTAAATTACATACTACATATGATTGTTTTTCCATTTCACATGGTAAAGTAAAGGGATGAAACATGAAAGTAATAAATTTAGAGAGTGCTTTTTGAAGCATTAGGAGAACCTTTTTGTCTACTGCAGGGGTGGAAGCTTTTGTTTTAACATTAGTTGCAAAATGACATAATCTTTTCTCAAGGTTAATGGCCACAATAAGGCTGTATCCACAAATACGTCAACTCAACCTCACTCTATACATCTGGAATACAGTGTTGTTGTTTTTTCTTCCCCAATCCAAAAAAATTAACCAAGGATATATAGAATAAACAAAAACCACTGTCTCCCTTGTGCCATCCCCCAATTTTCCTGTGAAAGAAATATATTAAAAAAAATGTATAAGCATTATATGCACACACTGAGCGTTAGATAAACTGGAATCAGATTCGCAAAATAATTTTAAGGGCCAATGAAACAAATATAATCATTCTAATTCAAAATATCAAGCTAACATGTAAACATATTTTCTGCATATCAAAGCACCATTTCTCATACAGGAAATATAGATTTAATGGAGTTTCAGAAAATTATTAAGATAACATGAAGAGCATCAAATCTCCCTTGAGACGATGTCAGAAGTCCCATTTCAGGTGTCAGGAAGAAAATATAGTGTGTGTCAAAGCAGAGCATAAAAGTTTACTTTAGTTTCTGATTTGATATTTTTAAAGTGGTTTATTTGCTAATATAAAAACAAGGAACTCTACATAGAAGCTTGTTTGAAGAATGTGAATATTTAAAGAATGTGAATATTTAAAACTGAAAGCTTTAAAAAATGTTTTTGCTTAATGTTGTGAGTCTTCATATCAAATTTTTGTTTCCTTGTCCATATCAATGTATGCATGCTAAGAACTGAGAGAGATTGCTAACCCAGTGGGTCAGCTTGGGCACTGAATGAACTTGGTTGTGTTCTCAATACCCATGTTTCACTATTTGGTGCCTAGGGTAAGGAAAGTGTGATCCTCACTCTTGAATACGGAACTTGACAGTTTTGCTTTATGTTGTAGTAGTTGCATATATATATATATATAATGTATATATATATACATAATGGTGATCATACTAGGATAAAACCCAGTGAAGTAGCATGGAAGGTAATCCATTACTTCATCGGTAAGTTTCAAAGCTTGCCATGTGCTAAGAGGCCCATAGTAATAACATACCAATACGAGAGGCCTACAGAATGAATGAAGGGAAGAAGCTTCTGGGGTAGAGTTGGGGAACCCTTGGATATTTCTGTGTCTTGCTTCCTCTTGAACAGATTCCTCAACCAAATGTTAAATACAAGCAATTTGACCAGGCAAAAAAGGAGAGGTGTCTTTCCCTTTGAAGTGAAAATAATTAGAAATATACCTTTTTAAAATATAAACATCTAAACATCTAAAATATAAACATTTAAATGACATACATTTAACTAAAATCTGTAAAGTTTACATGAATGAGTGCGAATTGGGCCTATAGCATGCACTGCAGATAAAACTTATGCATTGAGTATAACTAAAGCAGCGTGTTGTAACTTTAAGGAAGTCAGAAAAACTCTTGAGATCTAGTATGAATTACTCAAATATGTTCCAGTAAGATTCATCTCTGGATTCTGCCGGTTTTGAGGTTCTCATAATACTATGCCAAGGAAAGCCCCGCTCAGACCAAAGGGACAAGTTGGTCTTGAGCAGTCAGCTAACACAGCCTGCATTGTGGGACTGGGAACTGAGAGGTGATATTGGCAGCCTCACCTCTTCCAGGAGAAGGGAAGGTGGGACGGAACGGGAGAGAGGGACTGGTTTTCTCACATGGTAGTTGACACCACTCCTTAGGATATTAAAAACTCATTAAACCAAGAAACACTGTGTTGTCTGCCTCCTCACAGCTTCTTGTAGGAGGGGGAGAGAGTCACAAATATGCATCATGACAAAAGTAAGACACAGAGTGAGAGGAGGCTACTTTTAATATTATAAACATTCTTTTGATATGGCAGGTGGTCTAAAACTAAACAAAAACATAATGATTATGCATGGAAAATATTTTAGTAAACAGCTATGTTTAGTAAGGAGATACTATTCTTAAAACATTTACAGCTTCTTGGAAACAACACTTTTAAATTGCCTCTTGTACTAATGCTAAATCAGAAATATTTCAGGTAGTAGCCTACTAGGTGCAGAAGCAGTGCAAGTGAGACGCTGGTGCTTGCTACATGTTGTGGCACTTACCCAGCAGAATATTGCTCATCTTTGTTTTAGTAATGTAGTTTTAGTTTTGGTTTTCCTTAAAAATATGTAATCATCAAGTGACTTTTACTATTCTCCATGTGACATTTCTGGAAGCAGGAAATTATTAAAAGATTAGAAGTTTAACTATTGAAATAGTTTCATGTTTTATCACTGTTGAGCCTTTGAAAATAAAGGTAAATTGTTTAGTAAGTATGAGTTGTAGTAGTGCTAAGTTACCATTATTTTTATACTCTATTCTGTTTGGAGTACTGAAATTTGCTTTTGTTAATTTTCTCTGGAATTCATCAGGATTATTCTTACTTAATGAAGGTACGCTGCAGGTTGTCCAGATCAGCTTTCTTTGTCCTCTTATTTTATTAGAATTGTTTAGCTGCTTATTCACTAAAGTAAATTTTTATTGGAAGTAGCAGAAAGTTTACAGACCTTCTGTACACATTTTACTTTTTAAGTGGATAAATGACCTCGTACAACTGACTGCATTATAAAGGTGAGATTCATTGTGTCAGCTGATGCTATGAAAAATTAGTAAATTTGAGAGAGTCCAGTTTTTCCAAGTTTTCCCTGGAAATAGGATTAAATTTGTTTGTTTTCAATATGAGTCTCTATTTGAAAAAAAAAAAAAAAAAAAGTGCTTTTTAGCTCTCAACTGCACAACTAATTTTTACAAATAACATATCTTTGAAATCTCAGTAATACGGCAGTTCAATAATGTTGCTAGAACAGCATTAGCATTTGATTTACATATTATGTCAGGCCCATTCAATAATAAATATGGTAAACTTTACCTTTCAGGTGACTGAGACAGAACAGGCTTACTCTCCTAGAGTTTGGGCTCACTGGTGTCAATTTCTATCATAAAACAGCAGAAGCTTCTTCTTATGCTTTTTATAGTTACTTCTAGCATCACAAGAATGAGGATTCCTGCTTTCAGTGAACAATTTCAACTTCAGGAGAAAGCTATGTTGTATGGAGGTGTTTTGTTTTGTTTTTATGGGATGATTCAGTTTTATCTGACAAAATCATATGCATTTATTAATTTTTTTTCTCTCATGTCTGCTTTGCAGCATAATAGTTACATTTTGATTTCTTCATTTTGAATTCTTTCTGTATTAAAGAAAACCACTTTTTGTATGGTTTCCTTTGGTAGTGTGTTTTGTTGGGTTTTGCTCTTGCAAATGCCTTCTGTCTCTTTGAAAAAAAATGTTTTGGAAAATTCATAAAATTAATATTTATACTCAAATCATTTGAGGGTAAATGATAAGAAGAATAAATGTTCTATATTATAAAGTGGTGGTATTTTGAAAGCATTGAGATTGCATTTCACCATCTTAATAGTTTTGTTGTAGGTGTTGAGTCCAAGAATAATTGAAGCATTTAACAAGTGCAGGGGTGCTGCTTACAGATAGTGTTGTGTTATTGCTGTTAAGTTGCTCATAGCAACCTCCCCACAGCTCATACCATTGTATCAGTTTGCAAGATGGGCTAGAAAACAAACATAAAAGATAAAATCCCTATTTATTCATAAAACCTTATTTAATTCATATGCTTAACTGCCTTTAATTCATTTGCTTGAGTCATGGTAGAGAGTGGATTAAAGGTCACTAATAGGAGTAGCCATATGGTGGAAGATTATAAATTTTCAGAATGCTAGTGTGTGCCATAGGTTTCTTATAGATTTAAAACTTAAACTAATACATTTTTCTAAAGAAGACCAGTGGTCTGCTAGTCCAGAGAAAATACTAGAGGGAAGAAGTAACAAAAAATATGTTGGTCTTGGGGCCAAGTTAAATTGAATTTGAATGAGGGATGCAAAACTCACATATTCATTTGGCAGAATGCAGTGCTGCTTCTTGTGCTTTGTCATGTCTCTTCTGCCTCGAGTGTTTATAAATTTACTGCCATGGTCTGGAGGAGGCACATATGTGAGCCACCTGTGGCTAGAGGAAGGGGTGTGCTGGTGCCATGCCAGTGTTACACCCAGGCTTCAGGTATGTTAGGGAGAAGCAGGGAATTTAGCCCTGCTATTCCAAACCCTGCTTAAGGAGAGCAAATGGTTAGGTAAGGGATAGATGCTAAAAGGAGAATGATGTGTTTTTTTGTGGTCTTCTGGTAATCTGTGTTTTAGGACTAGGTCCACTAGACCCATTAAACTTACTACAGCAGATTGTCCAGCCCTATTAAAATGTTAGAGTATGTGAGACTCCTGATGATGAGCTCACTGGTAACTGAGAAGCAGGCACTATTTTTAATTAATCACATCTTTACAAAATTGATTTCCATGTCCCCCTGGTTGTTTTTCCAACAAAAGAGCAATTATTTCAGAGGTGTCATTTTACAGTACAGTATGGAATCAGCAACATATTCCCCTTAAGACTGTATGATTTTAGAAGAGAGAGTCTGAAAAGTGAAAAACTTAAAAAGTGGATAAACTACTGTGATGTTGGTGTGTGTGTGTGTATAGCTCTAGTAGGAGTTAATATTTAGCTATCTGTGGACTGAGTTGCTTAAGATAAACCTAATGATAGAGCCAGTTAGATCCAGAGTTTTCATTTTTCTGGGCTACTTTATGACTCGGGAGGGTGTTAAAATATTTAGAATAAAAAATACATTGAACAGTTCAAGTTACTGTATGTAACAATTAAGTATGCAATGCAAATTCAGATTTCTTTGTTGTTTTTCTCTTTACAACAACACAAAAACACCCCTTTCAATTGCAACATTTCTCTTAATCTCAGAATAATTCTGTTCATTTAGCGCAGAATATTTCAGATTATGATTGCTTATAAGGAAAAAAACACATTTGTGTTGATAATATTCTAACCATAATTTAAACTAAATTTAATTATTGCCAAAACTGTGCAAATAATGTCTGTTTGATGTTCCGTTGCCTTTGGCAATATTCTGTTTTTACCTTCATTTGAAACATCGTTTTAAACTTAAATAAAAGCATTTTTTACACAAATTTCATGTTTTTATTTACTTTCAGCGGTTAAGTGATGAAGAATTTACATGATTTTGGTGTAAAGCTTACAGCTGTGATTATACTTTTGCATAAGTGTCAAATATTTAGCTTAAAAAACAGTGGAGTTTGATATTAAATTTAACAAGGGCACAAACTACCAGCATCTATTCAAACAATTCTGTATTGATCTATTGGCTCAAAAATAATTGAAACTTCCAAATGTGGAAAGTGTAGCTGTTTTACTTGCTAATGCTGCCGCTCATGTGTTGTTGGTATCCAGATACAATGAATCCCAGAATCCTAGAATAGCCAGGTACTAAAGCTAAGGCTATTTATCAGAAATTGGGCCAATTGCCCATTTTTCTTAATATTGATTGCAGAAGGCATTAAGGTGATTTGCAACAGCTTACCTTATCAAGGCAGTTAGATTTCTAGAATATTGTCCCCTTCTAGGTGTGCTTAATGTTTATTTTCTTGCTGTTTTTAACAGTACTTGGAGTATTCTCTCCCTGCAAAGTTTACCTTTCTTTTCCCTGTAGTTTCCAACACGTTCTGCTTTCAGGCAATCCATAAACTTAGAGATGCTGAAGATGATGATAATATTGCTACTAAACTTGTGAGGAAGATAAGGCCCAGCATGGAAAAGACTGTATTAAGTAAATGACCGCATGCAACAGAGAAGTTATTGTTCAGATTGGGAGTTTGGTACTGCTCTGAGGCTGGAATTGGGACAAAGAGCTTACTCTGATCATAGATTAGTGTAGAACTAGAGTTACTGCAGGATTTTATTTATTTATTTGTTTACCTCCCTTAAATCTGCTCTCCCAGAGGCCCAACCAGCATCTCTCAGTGGCTCACAGAAGCCACCACTGCAGCCGCTCTGCTACCAAACCCTTGCCATGAAAGCCTGTTACAAAACCCTCTTTATACATGAACTAAAGTGTAAAGAGAAACAAAAAGAAACATCAGTGATAACAGTGGAAGGATATGAACAGTTGGGAGCAGGAAAAATATTATTTCATAAATAAAACGTGGATATATTCTGTTGTAAGTGGTGTTTTGCAGGCAGTAACCCATACGAAGTGATGCTGGGTTAACTGCTATCCTAAGGAGGAGGTTTGAGTATGATATGAATTCTGTAAATGAGGTGAAACTACTCCATGCAGGAGGGTAGGTTCTCATGTATTATTCCCTTAAAGAATAGAATTTTTCATCTATAATTCAGTTTTACAAATCATTATTATGCTGTAAATTATTAAGTTGCTTAAATTATTCTTTGTATGTTATATGCAAGTTTGAAGGTATCATATAATTTTTTATTTTTCACCAGATGGCAGAAGCCATTCTGCTCTTGTTATCCATTCATTTGGAAAGACTATGGCTCTTAATTTTTTATTTTGCTTTATATAACTAATTTGAGTTTTGACTGAAGGGTTATTTTGCTATTTGGGACTTGGATAAGTGAATAACAGACTATTATAAGAAACAATTTCTTGTATATTTGAGGGGAAAATTATAGGCCATTAAATATGCATATGTCCTTAAAAACACTGGTAAAGAATAAAATTATCTTGTGCTGTGTTTAATCAGAAAAATAAAAAACAACAAGAGCAACAACCCCAAGCCCACCAAACAACAATACAACCCCACACCCTGGAAAGAGATAAGTCCTATGCACTGGTAAATCACAGGTTGTATTGTTAATCCAGTGGAGATGGGCAGTATACATATGTAGTTGGCATTTTCAGGAGAACCTTTTTCACTGAAACTTATCAGTGAACATCTCAAGGATAGTTTGACAAAAAGTTAGTGTTAGAGTATTGTCCAGTGTTATCTCCTCTCATATTACTCCAGCTCACTTAACAGTACAACTGTCATGTATCTAAGGTGCTTTCATACACAATCCAATGCCATCTAGGGGAATCATAGAATCACAGAATGGTTTGGGTTGGAAGGGACCTTAAAGACCATCTCGATCCAGCCTCCTGCAGGGACATGTCCCACCAGGCCAGGTTACCCAAAGCCCCATCCAGCCTGGTCTTGAACACCTTCAGGGATGGGGCATCCACCGCTTCTCTGGGCATATACAGTAACACTGCACTTTAATATTAATGGTTTCGTGCACAATTGCTCTGCTTACAGATGCTTTTCTATTTCTTTAAATGTTAGTGGTCATACTAACAATTGCAAATAATACAAAAGTAACATTCTCCTAAGGCAAAGAACAGCTGTGATCATTGTGAGTTATCAATAACCAATTCATTGAATTAATTCATCTTTTGTTTTCATTCTACTTCTTCACATCTTTTTCTTCCGTTCCCCTTACCCTATTTGCTTTAAAAACTATAACAATATTAACTTGGACAAAATGAAGTTGTAAAAACCTTGACTTCAACTGATTGCCATTGCTAATGAATCATTCAGTTTCCAGGCAGCTTCTCATTATGGTTGTTTTCATTGTAAATTGCAGCTAGTATTAATAGATGAGAAGTGAATACAGTCCATATCCTGATGAAAGTGTCCATTATTTTATTGTCTTGTACACAACAAAAAAAAATGACAAAAGCATATTTCTCCCTGCCAGTTTTTGGTAATTTGAAATCAGTATGAGTGATTTCCCAGGACCTGAACAGTTTCAAACTGAGCAATTAGCTTACTGTACAAACTAGGGCAAAGCCCCAGTCCTAGGATGCCCTTCTTGTTATTCAGATCCTGTTTTTGTTTTGTCTGGTAGAATAAGAGCAAACTGGTGGGAACAGTCCAGCAAAATTGTTCCTCTTTTTCCTACATTTTAGTCTTTGTAAGAAAGAAAGATCTTTACGGCAGTGTTGCATTAAGTAGAATTAGGCAGCAAACGTGAACTTTGTTTGTATTTTGTAGTTCTTCCTCTGAGTGATTTTTCCCTCTCTCTGAACACTTTTTACCCCTCAGTTACCTCCATGTCAGGGAAATGAAAAACTGGTGTAAATTTTTGTTCACTAGTGATCTCCTGCTAGTGAACAATAGTACTTATTACATATGCTGTCTTCAAGTAATATTCAGTATGTAATTTTTATTTACTTCTCGTTAACATTTCTCACTGAATTAAAGAAATGTTGAGGATAATGTATTTGGTGTTCATTGTACTCTAGATACTATAACATCTCCTTATTCTTGAGGTTCTTATAATTATTCTGGAAAGGTATCTGCCTGCAGACTAAGAGTGAAGCACGAGAGTGGAAAGTTTTATGTAACTTCATTTTAATAAACATGATCTTGGGAAAGAAAAGAATTATGTGTTTGTATGTTGTTGAAAACGTAGAAAATCTCTGAGAGACATTAGACTGTAGTATAACTCCTGAAATGATGTTAGTCTTTGGGAGTCTCTAAAGTAATTCTTCAGTTGAACTTGTCTTTTAGTAAAGAGTACTGTTTGAATGCCTTGCATGTCAGTTAAGGCACAGTTATATATGAAGGGGTATGTAGGAAAATAAGAGTGAAAAACATACACACAGATGCTTAAAGCAGTATGTGTAGTGGAAACCTATTTCTCTCGAATATTACTCAGAACCCTCTGTTCTTTTCATACATGAGTGTTCTCCTTATCAGAACTTGGAATAAAGATCAGAAGTGTTTGACTCGCACAGCTTTTTAATCATGTAAGCTGTATAATCCCCAAGTTCTTCCCAGCTGCTATTCACACTTTCATACATTTTATATATTAAAATGGTTTTAGATTAATATTTCAAACCACAAAAAGATCAGTTATGCAAATAGCAGAAGGTAAAATTGTTAGGTGTTTGTTATTGGACATATACACACATTTTTAGTACTAATTGAAATCCACAGTTGTTACTGATGTGGCCAAATCACAATAGGTGTGCACAAATAACAACAGGTTAAGTGGCTCCAACTGCTTCCAGTCTGGGTGGGATTTGAACCTCATTTTTTTTCTGTCCTTCCCTGTTTTGTCGATAGATGGAACACCCTAGCACTAACAGCCTTGGCTCACTTCTAGAGCTCTTTAAAGTGAGTATTCATTAGTGACACAGGAAAAACAAAACAAAACAACAAAAACAAAAAAACTACTGTTTTATCCAATTTTATGTGCATTATAAATTTGCTCATAATAAACAGGTATTCTCCACTTCTTCAGGTGCTTCCTAAAGCACTAAAACCAGAGTATGAAAAAAAGTATGATTGCTTGCATATATATGTGTGTGCATTTTAGTGAGCAGGAAGGATAAAAGCATGAGTCCACTATAAAAGAATTTTAACATTAAGCAGTTCTAATAATGCAAACTGGAAAAGGCACTTTGTGAAACTATAGAATAAAAACAAAAGTTAGGTATGATAGGACACCAGAGGTCAAGTGTAATATTGTACAGTGAAAAAAAATTCAGGGGTGGCTTATTTTAATGTTGTGAGGACCAAGCTATAATGTTTTCTAAAGGGTTTGGAAGTTGTTGGCAGCCAAAGATTCAGCACAGAAGTTTCACTACTGCTGTCAAGTATGAATTCCCTGGGCAGAAAACAAGGTTTAGATGCAATGATTCATCATTGACTTTTTTTTTCCATGAATATTTGCAAGGAAAGAATCTGCCTAACTATGAAGAAATGGATTATGTAAATCAATTCTAAAGCTGGAAGATTCAGCTGAAGGGCAAAAGGTCTGTAAAGGATTGGTTTTACTTGTATGCACTGTAGAAGCAAAGTTGAACATTTATGTGCACAGATACATCATTAACCACTGAAATCATTTTTTAAAACTAAAGTTTCAATGGCAAATAATAGAGCTAGGATTCTAGACAGAATTGACCCTTATTAGAAGTGACCCAAGCCTTTATGCAATAATGGCATGTAACTGTGAAGCTTGTGTGCTAACACGTTTATTACCATAAATATTTTATCTCTGAAATACACAGTTCTATATTTTTTCATATACAAATGACTACTAGAAAGTTGTAACAAAAAGATAATTTTTTAGCTGTGTTACAGCTGGAGGCAACTCCAGATAAAACTTGAGATTTGTATAGGGCCTGTCCAACAGACAGGCCCTGAAATGAAGGACAGATAGGGGATATCTTAAAATTCAGAACCTTTCCCATTGACAAAACCATTTTTCAGAAGAAAACAATGTGATTGTATCTGACTTCCATAAGAAATACTATATTGTGCAGATTTTGTACATTCAGGAATAAAATGTATTTTACTTGGGTTTATCTTGCATTAACCCGAGTGAGAAGGAGCTGGACTGTGCTGACCAGCGACTTCAGAGAGACATCCATTCTTCTGAGGTGATTGCACAGTTTGACAAATCACTGCTCTCAGTAGTTATTTGAAGGTGACTGCAGTCTTTTTTTTATGAATTAGTTTTGGAAGTGTTTTTAGATAAGTCATGTGCTTTCAATTTTTCAGTTGTTCTATTACATTATTGAAGTAGCTGCTTAGATAAAATACCAGGCCACCACCATTCCTATAAATAAGGGTTTGTGTTGCAAAAGAACCATTTGGGCAGTTCAGAACCCTATAATACTGATGGAAGGGGAAGGGGAGCAGGAGGTGGCCCTCACTATCCACAAAGAAATGGTTGGTGACCTGGTATGGCTCTTGGATATGCACAAGTTGATGGGGCCGGATGGGATCCACCCAAGGGTACTGAGAGAACTGGCAGAGGAGCTGGCCAAGCTGCTTACCATCATTTATCAACAGTCCTGGCTATCAGGGGAGATCCCAGCTGACTGGCGGCTAGCAAACATGACGCCCATCTACAAGAAGGGCCAGAGAACTGACCTGGGAAACTACAGGCCTGTCAGTTTGACCTCAGTGCCAGGAAAGCTCATGGAGCAGATTATTTTGAGAGTCATCACGCAGCACTTGCAGGGCAAGCAGGCGATCAGGCCCAGTCAGCATGGGTTTATGAAAGGTAGGTCCTGCTTGACGAACCTGATCTCCTTCCATGACAAAGTGACGTGCTGGGTGGATGAGGGAAAGGCTATGGATGTGGTCTACCTTGACTTCAGCAAGGCTTTTGACACCGTTTCCCACAGCATTCTCCTCAAGAAACTGGCTGCTCTTGGCTTGGACTGGCGCACACTTCGTTGGGTTAGAAACTGGCTGAATAGCCGGGCCCAAGAGTTGTGGTAAATGGAGTCAAATCCAGTTGGAGGCCGGTCACTAGTGGCGTTCCCCAGGGCTCGGTGCTGGGGCCTGTCCTCTTTAATATCTTCATCGATGATCTGGACGAGGGCACTGAGTGCACCCTCAGTAAGTTTGCAGATGACACCAAGTTAGGTGCGTGTGTCGATCTGCTCGAGGGTAGGAAGGCTCTGCAGGAGGATCTGGATAGGCTGCACCGATGGGCTGAGGTCAACTGCATGAAGTTCAACAAGGACAAGTGCCGGGTCCTCCACCTGGGGCGCAATAACCCCAAGCAAAGCTACAGGCTGGGAGATGAGTGGTTGGAGAGCTGCCTGGCAGAGAAGGACCTGGGAGTGATGGTTGATAGTCGGCTGAATATGAGCCAGCAGTGTGCTCAGGTGGCCAAGAAGGCCAACGACATCCTGGCTTGTATCAGAAACAGTGTGACCAGCAGGGCTAGGGAGCTGATCGTCCCCCTGTACTCGGCTCTGGTGAGGCCGCACCTCGAGTACTGTGTTCAGTTTTGGGCCCCTCACTACAAGAAGGACATCGAGGTGCTTGAGCGAGTCCAGAGAAGGGCGACGAAGCTGGTGAGGGGTCTGGAGAACAAGTCTTATGAGGAGCAGCTGAGGGAGCTGGGACTGTTTAGCCTGGAGAAGAGGAGGCTCAGGGGCGACCTTATCGCTCTCTACAGATACCTTAAAGGAGGCTGTAGTGAGGTGGGAGATGGTCTTTTCTCCCACGTGCCTGGTGACAGGACGAGGGGGAATGGGCTTAAGTTGCGCCAGGGGAGTTTTAGGTTGCATGTTAGGAAGAACTTCTTTACCGAAAGGGTTGTTAGACATTGGAACGGGCTGCCCAGGGAAGAGGTGGAGTCACCATCCCTGGAGGTCTTTAAAAGACGTTTAGATGTAGAGTTTAGGGATATGGTTTAGTGGGGACTGTTAGTGTTAGGTCAGAGGTTGGACTTGATGATCTTGAGGTCTCTTCCAACCTAGAAATTCTGTGATTCTGTAATACAACTCTAATTTCTAGTAAATCATATCTGCAATCCTTGACTTAGGATGGAGGCAGTCTTTTCTTCTTCCTTTCTCTTATATTGTCTCTGAGCAGGATTTCACAAATAAATAAAGAATTTCAAGAGAATAAGAATTCAGCTTGGCTGTTGCAGCTGAGTGACTCTGAAGCTACAATCCTAGTCTTCAGTCACTGCGGTGTGACATTGAGCCGAGCCAGTCAGTTAAACGTTTAGAAGTTTAATGGGTATTAAGTTTTTTTTTTTTTTTTTTCCCCTAATCAACAATAAAATTTATTTTAATTTCTTTATTATTATTATTTTTTGTAAAAAAAAAAAAAAAAAAGAAAGAAAATAGATTGAAATCTGAATTTATGGGTTAAAAAAAAAAAAAAAGTTATTCTTTTCCACTTACTTCTGCATTTATCCATCTATGAATTGAAAAAAAGTCCTAAACTGATATATTAAGAATGAGAGAAATCACCTGAAGGCTTTGATAATACAATGTTTGATCAGCTCCCAGTACTGGTGGTCAGAATGTTTTGGGTTGTCTTCCATCAGTCAGCTGCTCTGTGAACTTGGATTCTGCATATATCAAGTAACGGGGCAGGCATAATAAAATTATCTGCTTTGTGTGGGCATTAATAATGAGAACCTTAGATGGAGGATGCTTTATGACTGTCATGTACTAATTTATTTCGGGTATGTTCAGAGATGCTTGCTTCTGAACATGGAAAAGTTTTTGTAGCCCAAATCAATTCCAGAGTATCTTTATTAAGATGAAGAATGATCTACATTATGTTGTACACCACTGTTGTATTTCAATAAGCCTGTCTCTTTTGTATTGTTTGATTGTGAATGGTTCCCAAAAGGATCAACCACTTTTCCCCATGTTGTTATAAAAAATGATGCAGTTTATCAATATGTCATTGTCTGTTACAAGAGGCTGATAAATCATATAAACTAGCATCCTTTAAAAAAAAAAAAAAAAAGGAAAAAAAATCTACTTGGAGCTTTGCAGAGCTAGTAAAAATGAGCAGTACAATGCCTATTTTTGTATAGGCTACAAGGGCAAGGCTATACAAAAGCTACAAAATAGCTACAAAAGCATAGGGTCATTGTTTATTAAATTCAGTAGATTTACATTTCTTAATTTTATATTTGGTATGTATTAAATGTTGTATGTGACTTTCAAGGTAAAGCAACTCTGTCTGCAGAGTATGCAAAAGCAGTGATATTGTCAGTCTGGTAAAGAGGAGAAGACCGCTTAATTCTGCAGAAGTACCTCAGCCTACATCAGCAATCACAGATAATGCATGGGAATGGTGATGCAGAATGAGCCACCATTCCCATTTCATTCCCATTCGTCTGCGAGTTAGGTAGTTGTACTGCTTAACATTGTACATAAACTCTGGAAGATGAAAAAAAAAGGACACAATAATGGGACAGCATTCAAGAGGCAAGAATATTGGTTAAAAAGGGAAAAACTGAAATTAAAATGGAAACTGCAAATTATTTTGTGCAGTTCATAGTGCATTCAGTTGTACATAATTGTACCAAGCAGAATTTTAGAGTTTTTTTCTATTCCTATTATATTGTGCTAATGTAATGCTAGCTCATTTTATCCAGGAATACAGGTTTATGTAACTTTTACTTAATTAGCTTTAGGAGACTCACAGCAGATTTAAGGCTTTACAGCAACTTAATTTTCTTTCATATCAGATGATGCTTGAAATGTCTTGAAAATTTCACACTTAGGATTTGCTTCTAACTACAAGGATGGCTAACATCCTTGACATCCTTGCTGCTTTAACACTGCTAGATCAAGGGCAGGGACCGAAGAGCAAACTCATGCTAAATATTTTGCTGAAATCAGCTGAGAGCTTTAGTAGGTAATGAGGTGCTTGAGGGTTGGGTCAAGACTTGTCCTTAGCTTGCTTTTCTGGATTAGTGTAATAAATATCTTTTTCTTGCTTCTTTATGAACCACTCTCTTTACAGCACATCTGGATGTGCCTAAAATGACAAGTCAGTCTTGACTGAAACTAAAATCTTATGTTGCAGTATTAAAAGCCCTTTAGCAACCATGTTGATTTGCTTCCACCATGTTGATTGCTTTACTGCCCTCTGAGACAAAGTGATGGCAAGAGCTGGCCCTGGGCTGGATCAGAATGGCTTCCAGGTTTTGGGCTTCCACCGGTGCTGGATGTGTTCAGCAGTTGTTCATTCATTACTGATTTCAGAAGTCATATCTCTAGTGATTTTGAAGTCCGTGTGGACTTGAAATGAAGTGAAAAAGGCTGCTTGAGGACAGTTAGAACTTAAGATAAACTCCAAATAGGCAATGTGGTCTGTTGACAAGAAGCTTTTTATATTCTTGAAGCATTGTGTTGTACAATATTTTGGCTTTTATCACAGCTAAATAATTAAAACAAGAAAATCCAAATTCTTGTTAAACTTTCAGAGAGCTTTTTTGTAGTAATTGAATATTGTACAAGGAGAACTGTCGGTAGTGATAAAAGATGAGTAGGATGCTCCAGTGGCATAGCTGGAAATAAGCAGGGTGGGGGGAAAGGAGGAACAGTTGGAAAGGAGATGGGAGTGAAGCATATGAAAGGAGACAGCAGCAGGAGTGGGGGAGGATAAATTGTAACAAGAACTGAACTACGTTTCTTGCCACCGTGTAAAAAAAAATACCTTAGAACTCAGGAGTATTTTCAAAGAGCAAACAGGATCCTTATGCTGGGTTGTTAGCTCTGAACTCTTGCGTGTTTTTACATACAATGCCTGCCTTTTTGTTACACAGACCTTTTTATTTTTCTTTAACAACAATACACTAATAGAGCATTTTATATTACTGTTTGTGTAAACATAGATATTTGGAAAAACAGTTTTTAATACAGGTAATTCATCCTTCTTTTTCATGTTCAAGCTGCTTTTTCATGTTCAAGAACAACCTGCCATGTATGCTTTCTTGTGGAAACGACACTTTCATTTTGCTTCTTTTAATGGCTTAAATATTCAGATGAAAGGATTTATACAAGTTTTCTAATGGAGAATCACGACCCATCCAGCTCTCATGGCACTGCTATAAATAACATTTAAAGGGAAGAAATGGACTGGTTTTGCCTTCACCTAATTATGAGTTCCTTGCAAACTGTACTTTGCAAGGGCAAGAGGTGGCACTGTGTGGGTGGTGATCTCCTCGAAGTTGTGAGTGGGGCTCCATGAGTAGCTTGCCCTGAGGTGTAGTGAGAGGAACTCATGCCTGTGTCTTGACAGTCTCCTGGTTCTTTTAAAATAATGGCTGCAACTAAAACCTTTTGAAGTTGTAAAGTGCAGTTAAGAATCTGTCTTTATACATGCATTTGTTTACTAATGCTTTTGCAGTAGACTGAATCCTAACCATCAAATTTCAAGTCACATTTAAAAACCATTTTTCCTAGCACACAGTCATTAACTCTGACCCTGAAATGCAAAATTGCAAGCAAACACCAAGTGTAAACTAAGCTTATTCACTAGTTCTACTTGTGCATGCTTCTGTCAGCTTAATGTGCTCTGTTTTTACAGGAGCTTTAATACACAGAATAAGGCTAAAAAGGAAATGTGCAAATCACTGAAGCAGACCTGTGATACTGAGAGTACCTGAATGTCAGAAAAATAGTAATCTTATAAAAGAAGATATAATCTTATAGAAAGAAGATAAGTCCTCATGCATTCACAACTGGCTGAATAAATATTTATTTAAGCACATATTTGGAAATGTTTATATGAAAACTGAATAATTGGTGTTATCAGTAGGCCCATCTTTACAATTTTGATTTCTAAAATACATTTTTTGTGTACTTAATTGAATGCCCACAATTTAATGATTATTTTAAATATTAATGTTTTTAGTGATGCTTACAGATTTTGTAGTGAGAAAAAAATAACAAAATTATTGAATTTAGATACTTCTAGTAAATACAGGTTGTCTTGCAAACTTCTGGTATCATTAAACAGAGACTGATTTTCCAGTCACAGACAAGAGCACTGGCCTCGTACTTAGATATTATTTAGGTAAAAAGACAAAAGATGGACCACTGAGAAATCTTTATTGTGCTGACTTATGTGAGGTACAGGACAGCATCTGAATTGAAAAGCTTTTATAATATATGGAAGTCTATGTATTTTTGGAAGATGAACTATCTTTTAAATGTCTGAAATGACTGTTTGAAAATTTCTTTGGTCCATCTAGATCAGAACATGAATTTAGCTGTGTTTTATGCAAAGAAGCAATGCTGAAACACTACATAACATGTTTGGGAAGCAGGTACTGAAATGTTATAATTCAACTCTGGTATTAAATTTCCAGTAAGTTTGTAAGATTGCAAATACAGGTATAGATATCTAATTTTAAATGAAGGGCTACATTTAAACAGTGTTGATTCAATGATGCTAAATTAACTTTTAATACAGTGGTGATTTTTGATTACATACATTTTCTCTGAATGAAATGGTTGTAGCGCATGCTTTATAGTGTCAGAGAAGAAGCAGCTGAGCATCTGTATTAGTGAGGCTGCCATAAATACAGACCTGCAACGTTTGGTATGTTTAGAACCATTCCTATGGGATGATATGTTTAGAACCATCCCAATGGATGCTATCATCATTTTCTTCCTAAAGTTTTGGTCAAAATGGTTCCTACATGGAACTGCAAGACAGGCCTTCTCTCTGATTTTACTGAGTTGGTATGTGACTGGATAGGACTAGGGTCATAAAAACATCAAGTGTTCAAGTTTCTTCTTAAGCATCTGTAGTTTAAAATATTCTGACAACAGCTATATAAGAATGAATGAGTACCACATTGCTTTACAGAACAACACACCTTTTGATGCTGAGAAATGTTGAATTCTGTCACTTCTTGTTCTTTTTTAGTGCTAGTATTCAGAATTTCTTTGATCAGCAAAATAACTTGAAGCTCTCTCTGCATCTCTCCATTCTCACCTGCAGCTCAGCCCATTGCTATGCAGCATACAATGCAGCATGGAAGGAATTTTCTGACAGAAATGTAGTTTGTTGAGAATACCCCAAACTAGTCTCTTACACAGTCTGCAGTTTGCAGTTATAGACCCCACTATATATTTTTGCAGCTTTTTACTCCAAATGACTTTGAAGCCCTAATTCCAAAAAAAAAAAAAAAAAAAAAAAAAAAAAGCTTTTTTTAGTTTCAAGGCATATCTTAAGCTATATTATTAAAACATATTATTATCATATATATTATTGTAATGGTATATTACATTCTTTATTTTTGCTTGAAAGTCATCTTTAATGCCTTTAGTATTTATGATCTTTAGTAATTATTCTTCGTATGAAAAATTGAACTTTTGTTGTTATCCAAATTAACCTACTTGATTGTTTTGTGGGATTATTCAACCATTGTACATAAGTAATAGAAAAAAAATTGCCTACTGTTACTTATTACATAATTCAGTAAATAGATTTATCTTAAAATGTGTTTTATTTATAGGATTTAAGTTGTTAAAGTCTGTCAGACAATGTTTTACTTTACAGCAATTTTTAGTAAAGAATGAGAAACACTTAAGTGTGTAGTTACCAAATGGTATTTGTATGTAAATCTTGTTACACTTAATAACTACCATTGTATGAAGAAGAAGATCAGAGATGGATTACTTTATTTTATTTTTTGTCAAACTTATGCTTGAGTAATACAGATTGACACTAGCCACAATCTGAAAAAGATCTTCCACTTGTGGCGGCCGATGATATAAGAGCTGACGTAGGAAAATGAAGGTGTTGACTCCTTCTATAGGGTATGATATACCATTGATTCCATTCACTAATGTTCAGTATAATCTGTTTAAATATCTATCTAGGGTATGCTAATGCTGATTAATGTACCTTATATGTGGGTCATCTTTAAGTCTCATTTGAAAATTAATTACTTAGTTTTGTTCTGCTGGATAAATGAATGTAGTTCAAGTGCCGAGGTAGTTTTGCTGTGCTGTTGAGACCTGACAGCGCTCTAATATGTTGTCAACTATGAGGAGACATTGTCATTTGAAGGAAGAAATCTTTTGTCTAGATTACAAGAGATACTAAACAATTTCTGCTTTACTTGTGAGAGGAAAACTTGGGGAGAATTTGTGCACTACTCCTATGAAGCAGTAGTAGTTGTGTGCAGAGTTAAAGAGTAAACAGACTTAACTCTTTACTGTCACAGTCATCATCACAGCTTATAGCTCACATCTGGATTTCTGTGTTGTGCTGTTCTTCTGTGAGGTGAAGGCCTTCTAGGATTTGTTTTGGAGACTGTTAGAATTTCTCTGTTTTTCTGGATAGAAGAGCATAGGTGAAGAAGGCAGAAGTGGTATAAGGGTGTTGCAGCGCACAAGTTGTACGTGGAGCTGAAGGGTGTACATAGGTTCCAGAGGCAGAAGAGAGATCTGAGACTGACCGGCTGTGGGCCAGCTTTGTGCCCTGCGTTCTGATGGGTCATGTAGGGCTCTGCTGAGCAGCTAGGTGAGTCTGAATAGAGAAGCTGGGATATAGGTAGCATCTTAAAGTGTAATTATGATCAACTCTTTTTGTGTCAACATACCTGCCAAGTAGTGTTGTAGATTTGAAGGCTGTCAGCCAGGATAAGTAAAATTGCTCTTTAGTCCATTCTGCTTGACTTCTTCCACAGTGACACATGTTCTCATGTAGGCTGAAAAACATTCATAACAGTTCTTATTGATATTATTATTGTCTTTAAGTTCAGACACCACAGAACAGACTTCTGCGCCTGTGAATACCTAATTAGGTAACTGATTTCTAATTCTTGGTACCTTACATATATTTGAAGAGTAGTTGGATGTTTTTACTTGCACATGGATACCCTTTTTTGTCTTCTGCATTACTATTTGTTTATTAAAAATAATGGCCGAATTAATCAGTGATCCAGAATGTGCTCTTATTTCAACTTGCTTCTGTTTTCATCTTGCAGATGCAAATGTAGAAAAAGTCAATGTGTAGTTTGGATTGAAATAGGTTATTTACAATTGAAATCTCACAATAAAAATTATGATAGATTGAGTCATAAATTCAGATGTCAGATTTGCACCACTGAATGTTTTACATAAAATGCCAAAGAGTGTTCAGGAAGTTTTGACTCTTGAAATTTGGGATAAGCATGGACAGCTGCTTGTAGTGTAGTGGACAGACAGTACCTAATGCATGTAATTAATGTATGCCAGTACTTAATGCCAGTACTTAATGTATGTATCATCATAACTTTTTCTCTTTTTCTTTTTTCTTATTTAAAGTTATCAATACCCCTTTCCTGTGCAGTTTTTTTTTAAAAAAAAAAAAAAGTTTATTTACTGTAATTATTTACTGTAATTAAACAAAACATCAGTATTTACAGTCATAGAACAGCATCGTCTTTTAGTATTTACCGTACAGAAATTATCCCATGAGCAGTGACAATGAAGCCACTGTTACTGGTTGCTCTCTAGAGCATGACTGGGAAAATACTGTCTTGGAATCGTATCAGATCACAACTATAATTGGGAAAGGTGTAAAAAACACTTTCAGGTTCCAGCACATTTCTTAATGTGTAAGTACTGTAGTAGACTAAAAATATTACCATTCATCTATGAGAGGATGCTGCAGAGAGTTAGAAGGCTAATACCTGCTGTTCCATTTTTGAATTTGCTACTTCTAACTATAAATTTTCCTTGTTTTTCTATATTTGGTCTCATGATACTAGGAATGGAGTATTTTTCAACAAGATTTTCATTGTCTTCTACACCGGGGGGGGAGGGGGGGGGGGGCAAGGGGAGAACAACGGGGGGGCTTTTCTGTGCTGAAAAAACACCTTTTCCTAACACTTGAGTGACAAATGGCCAGAGTGCTTTGGAGCAGGGGAGTCTGTTAGGAAGAGGATAGCAAAGAGAAATGGGGCTGTTCATCAGGAAGACCCTTCTGTGACAGGAGAGAGAATATACATAACCTTTTGCTGATTGCAAATAGGTTTTCAGAGTCTTGCATCTGGTGAGCCATTATCTGATGGAAAAGCAACGTTTCAATGACATTTCAAATTGTGCTTGATTTATCTTGACCAGCCCTTGTTGATTGTGGAGAAGTCCAGTATTTGGTTTTAAGGAAGATGTGTCATAACAGCCATCTCCTCAGGACATAGGAGATTTTTTTCCCACTATTTTTTTTTTTTTAATTTCTGCAGTAATTTCACTTTTGCATTTAGAATTTTCAGAAGTTGGATAGGGAAAGCCTAACTCTTTGTATAACTATTGATTTCTTGGTGGTTTACAGGTGGTTATCTTTGTATTATTCCATGATTTTCAGCTAGTGTTGAGCAAATGAACAGTAATAATACTAGAAAAGCAAATGCTTCTTTTAAGTAAGTACAGTTCAGAATTGTCTCTCACACAGAGCCATTGGCATTTATGAAGTATGTATATATGTGAAAATATGTGGATGGATAGGGAAATATTGGGACATTATAATATTGGCATGGGACTTAGACCATTTCTGCCATCTCTAGAGGTATGGGAAGAAAGTAGGAAGTACAGACAAGGAGCATTCCACTGAATCAGTATTGGAAAGGCTTCATATCTGTACCACATGCCTGCTACTATAATAAGACTTCATTTAAACAATTTACTAAAATGATCAGTAAAGGTTTTAGGCAACATAGCTCTTGTGAAATCTGTGGCCATGCTTGAGCAGTGGGTTTGGACCAGGTGGCCTCTAGAGGCCCCTTCCAACCACATCCATTCTGGGATTCTGTGATTAATTAAGAAATTCTAATTTCTGGTTTGGGTTGATGCAAATCTCACCACAATGGAAAAGCTGTGATCGGATCCATTTCAGCCAAATACCATGTATTTTCATAGGGTGTCTCATTATTTTACTTCATTTTTTTTCTATGTACTGGGAATTATTTTTGTCTAAGTACGGCCTTGTCTGAGCATGTTGACATCTAAACCTTGCCTGCAGAGAGAAGGATCAAAATATTTGCCCTTAAGAAATTCCTTCAGGAATGTAGATAAAAAACAAAGCACTTTTATAAAGTGACAAAAAATGGGGATGGATGGTGGTGGATGGTGGAAGGACCTTCACATTTATTTAAGAACTTGTTGATTGGGAAATGTGACCAGGAAGTAGAAACTATTGGTTCAATTCATGTTCTGCACTCTATCCAGTTTACTTCCTGTTTATCATTTCCCATCTCCCAACTGAATACAATCATCATTGGGCAGTAGAATTATCAGGATGAAACACTTAAAACTGTTTTGGTGATGTGCAATCAGGGGGAAAAATAGTGACTGAAAAACAAGAACAACAACAAAAAAACAGCAAGAGTGGTGGAAAGGATTCCTCACTATAAAAAATTTCATATTCAAGTTAAAGCTCTTCCTTCAGATGTGAGGGAGAGTATGTGCCTCTGCTTAGAGGGTGAATTTTTGAATCCATCTGAGTAATCAACTGAACCTCTGTATAATAGCTTCTGGCTATATATATATATATATATATATATATACA
>CM021732.1:73211981-73242430 GCA_011075105.1 Heteronetta atricapilla | reverse complement strand
GCAAAATTACTCCAAATGGAGGATTCAACAGTGTGTTTTGAGACCAAAAATTTTAGAGTGCACATTTTTTTTGCTTTTTACTTTAATAGAAAGCTGAAGGTGGAAGGCATCCTATTTATTTAACCATTTATTTATTTTTAAATTTCTTTCACTGCCGTTCTGAGAAATATTTCTCTTCATGCCCCATGAAGGGAGACAAAATTAAACTATTTATTTCTTGATTTTTTTTTTATTTTGTTCTTGTTATGCTGTAACACTGAGAAAAAATCAGACAATGTTTTTTCAGTGAAGTGTTTTAAGCAGACAATATCTAGGGATTTTGTCCAAAGCTCTGAGGCATGTCATAAAACACTTTTAATACATAGCGGCTTCTAACTTTGGACATTACTCCAATTCAAGAGAAGAGGCAAACACAAAAGGTATTCAGGAGCCCACAGGGATTATATAAATCTCAAATAACTCACAATTTGTAATGTTAATGAGCCTATATGGCCTGAAATTCTGCACACAATTATATGATTTTGTGGCTTAAAGTCCAGCTAGGATTAGAGGGACATGCTGGAGAAGAGTTAGTAAATAAGCAGTATGCATATGCAGGATGTGCATGGAAATTTTTGTTACATGTTTGTTACAGTGGTGAAAGAAAGTGTTGAGGAAGACTTAAAGTAGCTGCAGTGCTTTTGGTATCCAAGCTTGTATTCATGCCACTTTTTGCAGTTTACTCATTCAAGCAATTAAAGCCCTGTACCAACTATAGTAACTTCTTCACACATACATATAATTTTGTGGAAAATTCCAAGGGAAGTTTTAGCCCTTAGCAAAGGGCTGGATTTTGCAGTAGCAAAAAGGGCTGGATTTTGCAAATAGCAAAGCTGGATTTTGCAGTTATGTAAGAATACAAATAGCAATGGACAGCATATTAGACATGTTTCTAGAGAAGGACATCTTTGTTTCATTTAAAAGCATTAGTGCAATTAGATGTGACCTGAATTTTTCTGTAGTAAATCATGCAAAATCTGAGATGGTTGATGAATGCCTAGCAAGAAAGTGCGTGCAGGCTGTGCAAGCTGTAGCTCTTCTCTTTACTGTGGCATGGTTGTGCTCTCTGCTCAAACATCCAGCTGCTTACAAGCACAACAGTTCATAGCCCCACAGAATACAGGAAAGCCTGGTTCTGTCTAGGCTTCCTGGGTCACGTATGGGAAGCCTATTTTTTTTGTTGTTGTTTGTGTGTGTGTGTGTGATACCATTTTGAATAGCATATCACAGTGTTCTCTGTGCTCCAGCATGATTTCTAAGCAAACAAGAATAACACAGCACAGGTAATCTCTAACACTGGGATTCATAAAACCTCATGTAGTGAACGGCTAAGAATCATTCTCCTCTCCCCATGGTAAAAGACAGCAGGTGTGATGTGTGTTTTTTTCTGGTAGAGCTGTGGTGACATTTTCAATTCATAGGGCTATTTCTAGTGTTGATATTGGTGCAGCAGATGCTTTAAAACCGAACAGAATTTTTGCGTTGTCTATTTCTTTATTTTTGTGACCTTGCAAATATGACACAGTTGTGGAGTTCTTCAGAAATGAGCGTGCTGCATTGTGCAGTGTAGGTGATGCTTCACCACTGCAGTGGAATTGAAAATCAGAGCGGAGCATGATGCGGGGCTGTCCTCCGGTTTCCGTGGCAACAGGAGTGCTGAACTGTTTGCATGCAGAAGGCAGTGGGTGGTGGCACTTCCACAAACGTCAGTATTTATTAAGACTGTTAGGATGGCAGTTTGTGGAAAGGAGCGGGTCTACTGCATTGCAATTTATGCCCAATTTAAAGTTCCAGTCTCTTTCAGTGGCAGCTGCTTTCAACTCCCATTCCCTTTGGTGGAAATGGAGATAATTGGCAGTGGTTAACAATGTGTCCTGACACCAACAGCTCAGAGTACATCCATTACTCTATGAGAATGCACGAGGCATGCAGGGAAGGCAAAGAAAATCAGCTGTTCTGCTGTGGCTGCGGTGCCTTTCTGGTTTGTGTGTTTGGTTTCTGTTTGGTTTTTGCTTGCTTGTTTTTTGTTTGTTTGTTTTGCTTTTTTGCTTGTTTGTATTGTTTTTTGAAACAATAAACGTGTTTCACAAGTTACTTTGGAGCCTTCAGGAAGATCCACAGTTAAAGTCTCTGCAGATAATCCAGCATATCCAGAACTTGTTCTCTGTAGGAGTTTCAATTCAATGAGCTACAGAAACAGTGTAAGACTTTCCACGTGATCAAAAGTTTGGCAGAATTTGTGTGTAGTTATTAGTAGAGCATGGAGTTTCTTTTTTTTTTTTTTTTTTTTTTTGTTTTGAGTTGTTCTTGTCTTCTGTGTTGAGGGATTTTTACTTTATAATCATGTTTTCAAAATCCCAGTCAGTCTGTCATAGAATTTTACATTGCTAAATATAAATAAATAGAGAGCTTTAGGGAAGAATTCCCTACTGAGATACCAGCCTGTATCTCTGCCCACTGATCAGTGTTATTGCTGGCTTAATGGAAGGAGCTATCAGGCCTTGTTTACATTATCTGGCCTGAAAGATGACTTGGTGCTATGCCACTGAGTTTAGAAGTGCAACTGTGTTTTCTGGGCCATGATATCTCAGTAGTTTTGAATACAAGTTCTTTAGAGTAGGCATGGCTGGCTTCCTTCATGTTAGCTGAAAAAGTGCACAGAGCAAAATGAAGAAGTCTTCCTGAAAGTGTGAGAAGACAGCCCTGAAAAGGTTGGAAGGGATGCTGGACTTGAGGTTCCTTCTTTGTGATTATCTGACTCAGTGGTCACTCAAACTTTCTCTTGCTACAACGGGACAAGTCAAGAGCCCCTTCTGGCTCTGTGTACCATTCTTCTCTATCTAAAATTCCATTCTTCAGCTGGTAATATCAATAACTTTAAAACCATATAGATCCAAAAAGTTAACAAGGTGATTTTTTTTTCTGTTCATTACAGTGTTTCTCTTTAATTTTGCCAAGTGGTTTATAATCAGAGGTATCCAGTCAGAAAATATTAAACATCTGTATTTGGAGGTTTAGAGAGATAAAAGCAAGATGTTATCTTGGCTTTGTAGTAATCAGGCTTGAATCTGGCCCCTAATGTCTGTCAGATGTTTAGATGTAGAGCTTAGCGATACAGTTTAGTGGAGGACTGTTAGTGTTAGGTCAGAGGTTGGACTCGATGATCTTGAGGTCTCTTCCAATCTAGAAATTCTGTGATTCTCTGATATAACACTGACTCTAGGGTAATCTTATTTTCGTTAAGGACTATACTGTTCTTGAGTGACTTCATTAATATCTGTTCCTTTTAAAATCCTGTCTTGTAAATAGTCATTACAAATTGCTGAAGTGCTGAATATGAAAAGTCAGCAAATGAAGCAGGTAGGTGGCAATAGGCCAAAGCTGATTTTCAGAAGGCTGATTTATTCAGGAAATGTACTAGAATAAAAGTACTTAGAGTGGATTTCTTATGGGACTAGTAAGATTTCCCATAATAAAAATATCTCTATTTTCATGTATTTCAAACCAGTCCCACACTTCTGATGGTTGTGGGTACATATTATGGTTGTCCCCTTCACTGATTCCTTGTATTTCAGTATCAGTACATTAACTAGTTGGAGTGGTCGTCCTAGCTACATTTCAGGCAACATTTTTCTGATAGACTACTTGACCATATTTTTGGTAGTCTTTGAGTATCGTGCATTAAAACTATTAAGTAAAATGCATTTGTATGAATTATTTTAAATCAGGAGGAAAACCCCCACAGGTTTAAACCAGATCTCTGTACTCCAAATGTCTTAATTCTACATGTACGCAACCACATGGAAACCTTCTGCTTTACCTAGTTTTCCAGATTCCTACAAACTAGATGTGCAAATTTTTAATGCAGGCCAAGATTCTACCCCAGTACATCATGTAAATATCATTATATCCTTCCTTTCACTGAAGTATTTCATTCTGTCAGTTCCAATGCTGAGTCAACATAGATAAAACATTAAAATTTTGTAATTCATTATAATATAATTGTCTATTAAAATATTCCATTTTCTTATAATCTCTTTCTAGATAGAAGTGAAGAATTGACTTTGAAGTATGAATACATCAAGTAAAAAGCCACCCTCTAGAACAAAGGTGTCCTTATGATAAAATTCAAAATGAGATTCTCTGTAGTTGGCACCTAGTAGCCATTTTCAGGCAAGAGGATAAGCCTAAAATGGAACGGGCACTGATTTTTTTTTGCTGTACTGTTTTTGCTGATGTTGATTTTCAGCATCAGTGTAAGAAGAGTTTGGTTGGATGGCGGACAATTATTTGGCCTAAGCTGTCAGTCCTGTGCCATTCACAGTTATATTCTGAAAATCACTTGTCAGTAAAACTGTCTCAAAGAGGAAAAGGAAATGAACTCATGGTGTCAAAATGCAAAAGAATCATTTTAGCTTGTTCTAGGACTGTAATGGTAGCATAATATCAGGGGATTGTTATTCTGGAAGGTGTGTTTGTGTTTTGTCTTAAGGTCCATCAGTGGAAAGACAGTAAGCTGGTAAGTTGGTGGTAAGGACCTGTACCTGCACGCTTACAGCTGTGCATTCTGCAAAGTCTAGGTTGAACTCAAACCTTTAGCTGTCAGAATAATGCCTACCACATCTTCCCTTTTCCTTTTATTGAATCATTTGCTGTATTTTGTACTAACTATCCTCTCAGAAATAGCTGTTCCTTCTGCTTTTAATTTGGACAAGCTAGGAGAATTTCCTGTCTGCTTTCTTATGCCATACAACTCCATTTATATGTTCCCAGTGTTTGTATAAAGCACCATAATCAGAATTGGTAGGTTGTTGTTGCTAGCTTTTGAATGCCAGTTATACATATGGCAGTCAAAGTATGTGAAAATCTAGGCTTATGGTCATACTCCATCATTTGCTGCACAAAAAACACATTGCCTATGTTTGCAGTAAGAAATAATCACAAAGAAATTGAATTTGGTTTTGTTTGTTTGTTTAAGAAGTGTTTTTAATAAAGATTTTTTAATTTTTATTTTTCTATTGGAATGTTAGGAGCTCATGACTAGATTTTCTACTACAGAGCAAGCTAGGTCATTGTGAAATATAGCTGGGTCCTGATTCATTATATTTCCTCTTACTCTAATGCTATTTTTTTGGACACTTCTGTGGTACGTAAGAGGTTACAGCTTACGCATTCAGAAGAAGCATTAAGAATAACTGACATTTTGGAAAATGCATAGAAAGAGAGCTTATCTTTCTGAATTGTATCATCACTTGTATTCAGCCTCTGTAGTATTGGAAGTGTTCCTTTATGCTTTGGATGACTTGTTCATGTGGTGAGAATGAGACTCTTCTTTCATTTCACTTTATTTGTGTGTGGGGAATCTATTACATAATAAAAATTTTGGCTCTTCCAAATGATCCTAAATTAGTTGCATTTATCATATGAACCTGTAGATAACAAGTAATCATTTTATGAACAGGTTAATGTTTGGTAAACAGGAATTTAGTATGAATTGTGCCAGTGGATATGGAGACCTCAGAGACCTATTAGCATTTTCAGAGATAACAGTGCAACTAGTAGCTTTGGTAGTGATTTAGAGGGATAGTTTCTAATCAGAATTTTTCACCTGGAGAGACTTCAGTGCACCTTCACTTTTCTCTAGATACGTTGAGAAGAAGTTCAGAAAGTGATAGTGCATCTGTCTCAGGGTGTACGTGTATCTGTCTGTATGTATGCTCATGAGAGAGATTGCATGCTCATGCCAATCCATCTAATGTAGTATTTATTATGGCATCTGGCTACAGAACTTGTTGCTTAGCTGAAAATTAACCATGGCTGAAAATTAACCACTTTTACTGATTTAGAAATTGCATTATGGCCAAGCATACCTTTTGGTAAAGAAATACCACATTATGTATTTATTATGCTTGTATGGTGTGGAATAAATACATAATTTTCTGTTTGTCCAAGTTGATTGAAGACTCCCCAAATTCTGGATTTGTTAGATTTCTTTTGCCAAGCTTTTACTTTTCAACAATGTAATATTTGTACAGTATAAACTTTTCATAAGTTTAGTTCTCTGACAGGTTTTTTTTTTTTTTTTTTTTTTTTGTGAGCTAAATAATATTGACATTTTAAAAATGTGCAAGGAAGGAGAGATTCTAGCAAAGCTGTCCTTGATTAGGCAAACTATGGGCAGAAAGCTCTCAGTCTGTCAGGCAGCCCAGGAGCCCATTCCATCGATTCCCCAGGAGGGGTGTCATGCCGGGACAGTGAGCCCATTGTCCCTTCTCCTTTGGTAGCCCTGGAGGGAGCCCTGTCAGGCACTGTGTTCTGCTCTGACACTCTGGGTTACTGGCATTTGTCTGCCCTTCTCTGTTCTGCTGTGCTCCTGTGTGTTTGTGGAAATCAGCCTTTAATCACTACCCTACGCAGCCTTCTGGAACAAATGCAATGAACATGTTCAATCTGCAGCCATGTAACTGCTTGCAGAGTAGATGTGGAGAGGCTAGTATACACTGTAAACCTTACATCTCTTTCTGACATTTATTACATATGGATATAGTGCATATAAGTCTAAAATGATGGCTTTTTGGTCTAGAAATGTGTATATGCATACTTGAAACCAAAATATTTCAGGCTTTGGGTTTTAGACGGTTTCTTTGGGAAGCAGCATCACTTTGATGACAAATGTACTAAAGATGAACACAGCCTCATTATTTGTTTCCTGCAAGTATCCCAGATGTGCATTTATCGTAAGCTGTTTGCCATCAAGTCTGATATGTGAAGCTCACTTTAGATGTCTTTGCATCATTGTTTAGATTTGAGACACTTTCTAAAATATTAAAGTGTAGGGAGTGGCAAATACACTTAAGAAGAAACAACAAAACAATAAAAATGGCCTTTTCATCATAGAATCATACAATCACACAGCAGTTTGTGTTGGAAAGGAAGGACCTTAAAGACCATCTTGTTCCAACCCCCCCTTCCATGGGCAGGGACACCTGTTCCAATGTCTCACCAAACTCTGAGTGAATAATTTCTTCCTAATACTTAAACTAAATCTCCCCACTTTTAGTTTAAAACATTATTCCTTGCCCTATCACAATACTGCCTGACAAAGAGTCCCTTTCTTGCTGTCCTATAGACCCTGACTGGACGGCTGCAATGAGTTCTTCTCAGAGTCTTCTCTTCCTCAGGCTGAACAACCCCAACTCCCTCAGCCTGTCTTCATAGGAGAGGTGCTCCAGTCCTCTGATCAGCCTTGTGGCCCTCCTCTGGACTGGCTCCAACAGGTTGTTGTTCTTATTGTGCTGGGGGCCCCAGAGCTGAATGCAGTGCTCCAGGTGGGGTCTCACAAGAGCAGAGTAGAGAGGGGAGAATCACCTCCCTCACCCTGCTGGCCATGCTTCTCTTGATGCAGCCCAGGATATGGTTGGCTTTCTGGGCTGCAAGCACATGTTGCCAGATCATGTTGAACTTCTCATCAACCACCACCCTGAGGTCCTTCTCTTCAGGGCTGCTCTCAATCCGTTCTCTGTCCAGACTGTATTAGTGTTTGGGATTGCGCTGGAGCAGGTGCAGAACATTGTACTTGGCCTTGCTGAACCTCATCAGGTTCTCACAGGCCCACCTCTCAAGCTTGTCCAGGTCCCTTTGAATGGCATCCCCTCCAGTGTGTTGACCACACCACACAGTTTGGTGTCATCAGAAAACTTGCTGAGGGTGCGCTCAATCCCACTGTCCGTGTCACCGACAAAGATGTTAAACAGCGCTGGTCCCAATACAGACCCCTGAGGACGCTGGCCTCCACCTGGACATTGAGCCCTTTGACTGTAACTCTTTGAGTTACATCCAGCCAATTTTTTACCCACTGAGTGGTCCACCCATCAAATCCACGTCTCTCCAATTTAGAGACAAAGATATCATGGGGGAGAGTGTCAAATGCTTTGCACAATTCCAGGTAGAGGATGTCAGTTGCTCTTCCCCATCCACCAGAGCTCAAGTCCATTGTAGAAGGTCAGCAAACTTTAAGATTTATAAGCATTCATGTTTGACCTTTTAAAATAAATTTAAAAAACAAAGTGCCAAGGCAGCTGCAGCCATTAGACACCAATCAAGCTCTACAGTCCAGTGCATTATTTTAACAAATCTGAAGCTACCATCTATTTATTAAATGTTGTGTAAAAGTGCTACTAAACTGAAGACAGTATTATATGTAATTGCATGAATACTAATATTTATTTTATCTTATATCAAGTACCCAAATTTGCTTGTCTTGGTAGATTGCAGACTCCTATTGATTCTGTGATAAAGCAACTACAAGTGTTGAATAACAATGGCAATCATGTACCAAGCATTTTACTCAGTCTATTATAAATCACAGACTAATAAACCAGTTTACTTTCCAGTAATTACCTATGGACTTTTAAATTATTCCCTGGCTTTTGATGTTCATTAGTCACTGGAAATGAAAATGGCAAGAAAAGCAATAGTATATAATTTGGAACATTTTTAATGTTTATGGATTTCTTAACATGATTAGAAAAAAAAAAAAAAAAAGGTACTGTTCTTTTGTATCAGTGTGGGCAAACATTAAGAACCATAATAACTGCTTTCTCAAGGACAGTGATTTAACACTTGGAAGGGATACTGAGCCTACTGATTTCTTAGATCTTCATTAGTGGACAATGAAAACAGGATAAAAAATCTGAATTGGGTGTTTTTTCTTTTTATTAAGCACCTCTTTGCACAGTTAATTATCAATTTAATATAGTTATCTACTAATATTAAATAATACTGCTTTAAGGTTTCATCTGTCCCTGAAATTCTGTTACAGTCATGGTACTGGTAGGGAAAAATATCAACAAGAAGAAATATTTAAAATAGCTTTGAAAGTGCTTTCTCCCTTACACTGAAATTTCATAAATAAATGTTAGTTCTCCCTTCCAAAGTAAACACATTATGATGCCCTTGGCTTGATATATTAATCTGCAAAAATGTGTTAAAATGCAAATTCAAGTATTTCAGCTATTGAACTGTTTCATTCCATCCTTCAAAATAATCTTATTAACGAGGTATTAAAAACTAATAATTGTGTATCTAAGTATACTCCACTCAGATTGAACTTATTATATTTTCAAATTAAGAATGCTAAAAACCTAGTTTATTTAATGCAGAACCTATGTAAAGTTAATGGGAAAACTACAAGTTAATTGTTAGTTTAAATTCAATTTTTAATAGGAAAGGTCTTTTTATTTTCCACCAGAATTATGCGTACATTTAAAAAATATGTGTACTGTCCTGTAAATTAACTCTTAAAGAAAATACCTTAGAATAGGTGTTGTGGTTTAACCCGGCCGGCAGCTAAACACCACACAGGCTCACCCTCCCCCCTCCCTCTCTGGGATGGGGGGAGAGAAACAGGAAAGTGAAGCCTGTGGGTTGAGATGAAAACAGTTTATTAAGATAGAAAATAATAATAATAATAATAATATGTACACACAAGTGATGCACAATGCAATTGCTCACCACCCGCTGACTGATGCCCAGCCTATTCCCAACCAGCCACCTGCCCTCCCCCACCCCCAAGCTAGCCGCCCCTATATGTTGTTTAGCATGACCCCAGATGGTATGGAATACCCCTTTGGCCAGTTTGGGTCAGCTGTCCTGGGTCTGTCCCCTCCCAGCTCTTGCTGCACCCCCAGCCTGCCCGCTGGCAGGACACAACAAGGAGCTGAAAAGTCCTTGGCTTAGTGTAAGCATTGATCTGCAGCAATTAAAACATCAGCATGTTATCAGCACTCTTCTCATCCTAATCCAAAACATAGCACCCTACTAGCTACTAGGAGGGAAAAATCACTCTGTCTTAACTGAAACCAGGACAATAGGGTATAGTGTTATGATGTTTATGTTGCATTTTGCATTAGAAGAAAAGATGAAATACAATAGACAGTATGAGTTGTAGAGCCGTCCTTCAGAATTAAATCTTTGATATTTAAATTCTCACCACCTTGATGTGGCATTTTCCTTGATAATAGCAAACAAACAAACAAAAAATGAGAAGATACTAGCATAGGAAGCGGTAGCTCTCACAAAATCATTAGTTTGGTCAGGTCTGGAAAACACTAGGGGGAAGGATGATCTGGGAAAGTGAAGAGGGTTGTGATTGTGGTGTTGACAAATGGAGTGCGGTTTGCTTCAGAACAAATAATTTGGGGTGATTGTATATATTTCTGAATTGTAAGTTAAATTTAATTGTAATCATTATGCAAAATATCTATATATCAAAATGGACAGTTTAATGAAAGAGCAGAAAAACATTAGGATGTATACAGAATAGTTTTGAAAGAAGCTGTGAAAATAAATGAATCTTATGGAACTGATGACCAGACTGCATCTTGAATTCCATATTTATGTTAAAATCACAGAATCAATTTTTAAGAGTTGTACGTTATGAAATATGGAAAAGATTATTATGTAAAAGAACAGGACCAGGTAATGGAACTGGGGCTGTTTAGTCTGGAGAAATGGAGGCTGAGGGGAGACCTGATTGCTCTCTACAGCTACCTGAAAGGAAGCTGCAGAAAGAGGGGTCCTCATCTCTTTTCTCAGGTGACAAGTGGTAGGATGCAAGGTAATGGCCTCACGTTGCACCAGAGGAGTTTTAGGTTTGGATATAAGGAATAATTTCTTCACAGGAAGAGTGGTTAAGCATTGGAGAATGGCGGATGTGGTGCTTAGGGACATAGGTTTAGTGGCAGGTGTCCTGGTTTCAGTTAGGACAGAGTTATTTTTCCTCCTAGTAGCTAGTAGGGTGCTATGTTTTGGATTAGGATGAGAAGAGTGCTGATAATATGCTGATGTTTTAATTGCTGCAGAGCAATGCTTACACTAAGCCAAGGACTTTTCAGCTCCTCGCTCTGTCCTGCCAGCGGGCAGGCTGGGGGGGGCAGCAAGAGCTGGGAGGGGACAGACCCAGGACAGCTGACTCAAACTGGCCAAAGGGGTATTCCATACCATCTGACGTCATGCTGAACAATATATAGGGGTGGCTAGCCAGGGTGGGGGGCTGGCTGCTCGGGGTTGGGCTGGGCATCGGTCAGCGGGTGGTGAGCAGTTGCATTGTGCATCACTTGTTTGTACATATTTTATTATTACTATTATTATTATTATTATTATTATTATTATTATTTTCTATCTTAATAAACTGTTTTTATCTCAACTCACAGGCTTCACTTTTCCGTTTCTCTCCCCCCCTCCCAGAGAGGGAGGGGGGAGGGTGAGCGAACGGCTGTGTGGTGTTTAGCTGCCGGCCGGGTTAAACCACCACAGCAGGTCAGGTTGAAGCTTGGCTCTGAATATCTTGAAGGTCTTTTCCAATGTAGATGATTCCATGAATACCACAGAGCACAAGAAAATACTGTTTAGTTTGGGAAAGAAAAGCAAAATGTTCTTCCAGCTTTGAATAAATCTTCATGGAATTCTTCTTTGGCATTAATCTTATTGAGCTAAATTTTAAGAATGGAATATGTGAAGACATTGAACATCTGCATGTGTACTCTACATGCTGGCCACATTGGTTTGATTTCAACTGATCTTGGAAATTAAGCAGTTTGGATCTGTCTAGCAAAGTAATGGGAGACCATCTGGAAATCCCAGGAAACTGGCAAACAAGCCAAGGTATGGTAATACAGGAGAGAATACAGAAAGCAAAAGCGATGGAAGGCTCCATCTGGCTCTTCTGTCACTGCTGAGCTGACAGAAAAGTAGGAGGGAGCACATTGCTCAATATAAAAGATAGAGTGCTTGGCTTGACAAGGTGCCCAGTGAGCAGAAACATATGGTATTAACTGAGGACCCCACAAAGTATGGGACTTTCCCAAGTGGTTAAAACTGGGTGCAGTAGTTCTGTTTCATTATCCAGCTTGACACTGGGAGGGAAAAACTGGGGAAAAAGGAAGAAATGTTAGCAAAGTCCTTTCCTGCGTTATCCAGTGCCTGTGTGATTAACCATAAACCTCTCTTTAAGTTAGCTTCTGGCATTATGATCTGTAAGGAAAAATAGTACATTTTTTGCATTATAATCTTGGATTGTGTATAGTATACTTTGCAGATATAAACCCCAGAATAACCCTGTGATCTGTTTAAATGTCAATTAAGTAATAAAGAATTGAATATAAAATAACATTTGGATCTCCATAATAAAGAAAGCTATGAAATTTGACATTAGATAAAAATCCAGAAACACCCAGAAGGAAGTTAGCCATCTCTTTTCAACTTAACTTGATCTATTTTGCCTATGTGATCAATTTATGCATTTCAAATATAAACCAAGATGAATAAAAGACCTTTAGTACTGCTAAAATATAAATTCAGGTGCTTGAGCTAGTCTCTTGCCTCCCTGCACTCTTGTCCTCCTGCATTCTCCCTCACTAGCTCTCATTCAAATGTTACTCCAATTTCTTTTTAAGGAGTATATAATCTTTTTATTTTTTTTTCTCCTAGGATAAAATATATATATATAGATAAAGTTCTTGATGCATTAACCCAAACTTCTAACTGTATTCTAAGTTTAATGAGAAACCCTTCAAATGTTTGAACATGAATTTATTGTCGGTGACCAGCTTTTAATGCTTTAGATAGCATTCATTTTAGGATTTTGTTTTCAGAAAAGTCAGTAAACCTGCCCTTTTTAAAAAAACTTGCCTGTTTCTGCTAGAATAGTTGTTTGCATTGTAAAGTAAGTGTGTTCTGTGGGAAGCTTTTAAGCAAAACCACTGTAATTTAGTTTTCTTAATGTCAGACATGAGTCTAAATTACAACAGTAGTGCTCTAAATGTCAAAAGAAATCAATTTTGCAAATGTCAGACTGACGTGAATGAAAGCTCTGTTCATCCTCAACTAAGGACACTCTCCTAATTCATAATAAATATTACAGTATCTTATACTATTACAGTTTGGAACAGAAGAGATAAAGTGCTCTTGCAGTCTTTATTATGGACTTGGTTTCACAGTTCAGTTTCAGGCCTTTAGAAGCCTCCGCACTATAATGACAGAAGAAGTTTAGAATCACAGAACAGTCTAGTTTGGAAGAGACCTCAAGCTCAGGTAGTCCACTCAAAGGGGGCATACAGCAAAGTTCAGTCAGGTTGCTCATGGCCATCTAAATCAAAGTTTCACAGTTGCCAGTGACTGAGATTCCCCAGACTTCCTGGGCAAGCTGTTTCCGTACATAGTAAACATGCAACAACAGAGGAAGAACATCTATGAGAAGAGTTTGGCTAAGTCATGTTCTTAAACCACCTTTAGGAGGAGGAAGACTGTAGTTAGATCCCTAAGTTGCCTTCTATTCTTGAGGCAGAACAGAGTTCCCTCAGCCTCTCCTTTTATGCCATGTGCTCCAGCTCTCTCAGCATCTTAGCCGTCTATGAGATTTTATCTGGTTCAATCTCTCTCTTCCACTGAAGGATTCAAAACTGAAGATAATACTCCACATGTGCCCTTGTCTGTTTCTGACAGAGTTGTATCACTGTTCTTGGCAACTGACTATGCTTTTGTTAATTCAGCACAGCAAGTGGGTAGTCTTCATTGATGCAAGGTTCACTGGTAACGCATGTTGAATTCATGGTCTGGTGGAACTCCAAAGTGTTTTCTGCAGGGTTGCTAGTTGTCCTTTTGCCTACACTACTTCATGTTTTATTTGTCTTTTTTTTTTTTTTTTTGTCTGTTTGTTTTTGTTTGGGGTACAGAATTCCATCTTTATTTTAATTGGAAAATGACCTTTGTCTGCCTTTTCCTCCAGCTTGCTGAGGTCCCTATAAAACCCTGAAACATACTAACTGCTTCCCCATGTTTCATGTCAGTAGCAAACTTGTTAAGAGTGTACTCTGTCCCATTGTCTAGGTTTTAATAAAGATGTTACAGAAATTTGGCTTCGGTATCAGCATCTGAGGAATGCCACTAGGAAGTGTCTGCCGGTTGAACTTCCAGCCACTGTTCATTATTCTTTGAGCTCAGCAGTCTAGACAGTTTTCTGTCCAAACTTGTACACGGTCCATTTTCCCCAAATTGAATAGGAATTAATGTTGAAGACATTCTTATACTTAAGTTACTCTTAAGTGCTCTCCCTTTGCTCACAGTGATTTCAAAAAGAAGGCTGTTGGGTCAGCCAAGCGAGACTTGGTAGGGTAAATTATGACATGCTTAGTGGATGAGGGAAAGGCTGTGGATGTGGTCTACCTTGACTTCAGTAAGGCTTTTGACACCATTCTCCACAACATTCTCCTCAAGAAACTGGCTGCTCATGGCTTGGACTGGTGTACACTTTGTTGGGTTAGAAACTGTCTGGGTAGCTGGACCCAAAAAGTCATGGTGAATGGAGTAAAATCCATTTGGAGGCCGGTCACTAGTGGCGTCCCCCAGGGCTCAGTACTGTGGCCAGTTCTCTTTAATATCTTTATTGATGATCTGGGTGAGGGGATCGAGTGCACCCTCAGTAAGTTTGCAGACAACACCAAGTTAGGTGCGTGTGTCGATCTGCTCGAGGGTGGGAAGGCTCTGCAGGAGGATCTGGATAGGCTGCACCAATGGGCTGAGGCCAACTGTATGAAGTTCAACAAGGCCAAGTGCCGGGTCCTGTACATGGGGCACAACAACCCCAAGCAGCGCTACAGGCTGGGAGATGAGTGGTTAGAAAGAAAGCTGCCTGGCAGAGGAAGACCTGGGGTTTTGGTTGCTAGTCAGCTGAATATGAGCCAGCAGTGTGCTCAGGTGGCCAAGAAGGCCAACAGCATCCTGTCTTGTATAAGAAGCAGTGTGGTCAGCAGGGCTAGGGAAGTGATTGTCCCCCTGTACTCAGCTCTGGTGAGGCCGCACCTCGAGTACTGTGTTCAGTTTTGGGCCCCTCACTACAAGAAGGACATGGAGGTGCTCGAGCGAGTCCAGAGAAGGGCAACAAAGCTGATGAGGGGTCTGGAGAACAAGTCTTACAACGAGAGGCTGAGGGAGCTGGGACTGTTCAGCCTGGAGAAAAGGAGGCTCAGGGGCGACCTTATCACACTCTACAGGTACCTGAAAGGAGGCTGTTGTGAGGTGGGGGTTGGTCTATTCTCCCACATGCCTGGTGACAGGACGAGGGGGAATGGGCTAATGTTGTGTCAGGGGAGGTTTAGGTTAGATATTAGGAAGAACTTCTTTACTGAAAGGGTTGTTAGGCACTGGAATAGGCTGCCCGGGGAAGTGGCTGAGTCACCATCCCTGGAGGTCTTTAAAAGACGTTTAGATGTAGAGCTTAGTGATATGGTTTAGTGAAGTTACATCAGAGGTTGGACTCAGTGATCTTGGAGGTCTCTTCCAACCTAGACAATTCTGTGATTCTGTGAAATTTGTGTGGTTGTGTTCCCAGTCGCCTTCAAATTCAAGTGCCTGTAAATGGCTTCCCATAATGTTCAAAGGGAATGAGAAAAACCTGACTGGTTTCAAGTTCCCTGGATTCATCTCCAACCTCCACTTTTTATTTTTTAATTTTTATTTTTTTTTCTTCTGACAGTGGGCTGATGTATGCCTTTTTTCCAGTAACCCAAGGATCCCCCCATAATTGTCATACCCCATTGAAGCTGGTAGAGAATGACCTCCCACTGACAGCAGCAAGCTTCCTCAACACCAGTGGATGCATCCCATCTGACCTCATGGATTTTATACATTGGTTCCTACATTGCTCTTCCAATACTGCCAAAGCATTTTTTCCCCTGTAGCTCAGCCTCCTGGTGTGGTAATCTGGGGGACCCAGGGAAAACTCTGGCATTGATAACTGAGGTGAAGGCATTGAATACGTCAGCCTTTTCTGTGCTGTCTGTCACTAGGTTATTGGTCTCTTTCAGTAGCAGGGCCACAGTTTTTGGAATCTTCCTTTTATATGTGTTAGCGTGATACTTATATAAAAAAGCACACTTAAGTATGAAGTCTTACTTTATGTCACAGGGAAAGTGTTCACATCCTGTTACTGAAGTGAAAACTCTGTGAAGTTCCCTGATGAATTAGGACAGTACTGTGACTCAGTGGGCCAAGTGTAAAAAAATGTCATGGCTGCTGTTTTAAATATTTGGCTTGTCTGTCAAAAATACCGTGTCTGAAATATTTTGAGATAGTTAAGAAATATAAGACCACCAAGAAAATACACATTCTGCGACAGTGGAAGAAAATAAAATAATGATTGTTACTGGTCTCTCTATTACAGCTGAGTGATGGAAGCGTACAAAATGAATGCTACATGACTGGGGAGGGAATATTTGTGCTCCTTGTAAATGAAAGATGGTTATACTTCTCACAAGTGCAATAGACCTTGTGCACTTTGGCACTGTCTGCCTGAATTCACCCTTGGCTCATTGTCCAGTGAAAGATACTTAGAAAAAGTGACCTGTGGATACAGATAATAATTATAGTATTTGGAAACTTCAGTAAAATTATCAGGAATGTATTTCCTTGACCTACATACTAACTAAATCTCCATCGAAACAACAACATCTTCACAGATTTAGGTATGCTGTCAGTCTTTTAGACATTTTTGATCTTGTTATGTCTTTTCCCTGTGTTTATTTAATATTTTTAATAATACTATTATTATTATTAATGGTCTTATTTAATAATACTTTTCTTGAATGGCTTGCCAATCTCATAGTAGTCAGTTAACAAGTGACATTTAGTTTTCAGAAGTTTGTTGAAAAAGGTCATGTGATAGTTTTCTAGAAAGCATGGGAACTGTAGGTGCTATATTCCCAGATGGTGTGGTGTGGCTATATCCAGACTCTGAGACTGAGCATTACTTTCCATTTGCTGAGTTGGCTAGCAAGTTGGTAGAAGAGCTGACCAGCACCACCAGCCTCCCTTCCCTGCTTCTCACCATCTTTCCTGGGAAAAATTCTGAATGTGAAAACTGGAGGGACATCATGGAACAGCAGGGATCAATACTGGGTCTCTAGGATGTGTGTTCTTGGGGGCACCTAATTGTAATGTCAGTGCAGCTTGGTCAATGCAGTGTCTTCTTTGCTGTGTCATATTTCATGAACAGTTTTCACTGGCATTTAAGGTAATAAAATACAAAGGCTCAATAAATGAAAATAAGACTTCTTTGGGAATCACCATGTCTGTGTTTCATGCCTATCTGCAAACTAGAGAGGGAGCCACAAAATGTAAGGCTCTTTCCTTTTTTATTAAAATTATTTTGTTTCTAATTTTGGCTGAAGTTATATTGTAAACCTTTATATGCTTAGTTGGCTGCAATTATTTCCAAGCTATGGTGATGAATAAATGTACAGTAGGATTTAACAGAATAACAACATCTAAAAAGAACAAGAATGGGAACCTGTTTGTTCTTTAAAAGTTAAAAAACCTGTAATGATAGATATACTGATCTGGTAAACAAAATCCAATGCATCTCTATTTCCAATTCAGCTAAGTGCCATGTATTTGAAAACATGGGTAGGCTTTGGACCTGGCAAAATTAAGGGTCTTTGCAGTGTATGTTTTAATTAAGACAGAAAAAGATAAATGTTAAAGTTTTCAGAACAAAGGTGATTAGGAAAGAAAGCTATTTTAATATCATCTACATGAAGAGAAAATTTCACATATCTAAGTTCAAAGCTTCAATTTTAGTGGGATCCAGATGTCCACTGAATAGACATTTGAGCTAGAATAGTCAGCGTAGATGTAAGTTATACATATGAAAATGGAAATTACTAGCATCGATTACTAGTATTCCTTCTTTAATCAAGGAAAGTTCTAAGCTCTTAGCATTTGAAACTAATGAATTGAGGTGCAAATCAATTCAGCAATTTATTGTCTTTGAAGTAGTTATGGTACGTAAGGAAACAAAATAAAATTATGACCTGTATTTTATTTATTTATTTATTTATTTATTCATCCTACTTTGCCATAAAATATTTAATGCCACAACATTCTGTAATATCCTGCAATATTAGTCTATCAAAGTAGAATATTACTCTAAGAGTAAAAGTAGATAGATTTCCCAGAATTAAACAAGAATGAATCTCAAAATAGGATGCTCCTACAGCAGATATTAATAATCAACAATACCTGACACCTATAATTCATTGTCATGAATTATCTTTTTTTAAGGGCCCATACTATTTTCCTGGTCTCTTCCAAGACAAATGTGTCCTAAAGACAGAAGGAGCATTTCCATAGTGAAAGAAAAACAGCCAATTTTAATCCCAGGAGTGGCACTTTCGCTTTTCAGGAGCTACTCGTTACTCATTCTGATGCCTTGTTTTATCTAATGATTGTCTTCACAAAGAGCTGTTCATTATCCAAGGCAGATCAGCTCTTTACTTTGTAATGACTGTAGTTCCCTTAACATAGTTTGCTCTTCATGTGCTTAAATGTACTACGTTGAAAAAAAAAAAACAGTCTTAAAATTTGTTCCCATTCTGTCTACTTAATTTTTCTCTCCATGTTTGGTTATCTGTGGAATTATGAAATGCCTTTGGTTTTACAGACTGTGCTTTGTTGATAAGACATGACTTGGGAGAGATTTCCAACACAGAATCAAGAAAGGCATGTTTGATCAAAAGAAATCTTGGAATACAATGTAGCATTGTCAAAACCTCTTTTGCACTCATCTGGAATAAATACTAATAGATTATTTGTATCAAGCTAATTGTTTACTTCAGGGTTGAAACCCATGGATCCGTACTTCGATTACATTCCAGTTATTTAAATAGTGTTCAGCAAAATCAATAAAGGGCAGAGTTGTGTTTTCAGGATTCTTCCTTTCATTGATTCCAGAATTTAGAACATTTGGCTTTACAAGTCTGACTTCATTTTTAATTGATTATAATGTATGACTTCTTTAAGCCACATCTTTTGATGGTTGAAGATGGTTGAAGCAGACGGAAGTATTGGACTTCCTTAACACATTAAGTTTGGAGTACTTTTTTGGCTATAATCATTCTCTCTGAAAACAGTTTAGCCTTTTGTGAACACCTCAGCAATTGGCTCCCAGGAACGATTGACAGAAGCCTCTAGTTGAGTGAGCAAGGAGTTCTGTCAGATAAAGAGCTGAAAAAGAGTCTTGTGGAGCAGGTGGGGACTATTCAGTATGCTTATTTAAAGGCAGTGCGAAGTGTAAAAGGAGTTCACCTCACTCAACTGTTTGATTTTGTGCCCCCCCGCCTCCTGATTCTGACTTCTCAACTTTCTAGTGTATGCTTTTTAAGATGTCTGTGAACAGGGAAAAAAGCATTTCACAACATTTTTTATTATTATTGTTCTGATATGGACATAGAAGGAAACCTCTTTTGAAAATTAGCCATCATTTCTGGAGGACTCGTATTTCATGGAGTGTTCATCAGAATGAATAGCTGTCATGTCTCAGTAATAATAGAGGAAAAATTGTACCTCCCAAAACAGAGCACTTTTCTCTGCTCAAATCTCATCCAACTGGTAAAGATTTCCAAGCCATTATGTTTTAACCTAAATTTTGTCTTGATGTATTTCAAACTTGATACATCTCTCAACTTCAAACACTGCATACCATCTTGGTGTTTAGTCCTGGGCATTTTCAGCTTGCTACTGAAAGTTTTTAAATCCTTATTGGGTTTATCATTCCAAAATTTCAGACTCTTGTGTCTGTCACATGACTTTGTCATAATTTGAACTAATTTATTCCTAAAACTTAATTCTACCACTTTGAACCAAAAATTATACAAGTAAGCACAAAAAGCTTAAAATATTATTCCTTATACTTCAGAACTAATGCATTTATTTCCCAGTTTATCCTGTATCATGTTCTTAAATGGCAATAGAAAATATTTCTCCTTGACCTAGCAATAATGCTTTTGTTCCTGTATCTTTAACAAGGGCAGGAGAGCAGTTTAAAAATATACTGTAGTTATTTATAACGGTTCCAACCAAGAAGGAAATTGCTCAGATGAGCAGCAGGGCCAAAGTGAAAATTGTCAGTGTAATTTTAGAACCACATGCTTTTCCTCTTGCAACTTATTGTACAGGAGCTTCAGTATACTGAGCACAGAGCAAGCATATCACTTACAATGCTCACACCACTTCTGATAAGGTGTATGTTTCATAGATCAATATCATGCATGCGCTACTTGACTGGTGTTACGTTCAGGAATGTTTGGTAACCAAGCCAAACCCACTGCTTCAGCAGTCTTAAAATATTATAGGAGTAACTTGGTAATGAAACACCAAAAGTATATAATGTGTATGTTATTCATACCCATGTACATCAATAGTTCTAATTTTATTGGTTGGCATTCTATTTTTCAGTGACAGAGCATCTGTGACATCTCTTTGATGGCCCTAACAAAATGATCAATTTTTTTTTTTTTAAAAAAAAAGAAATACTTTGCCACCCAACACCAGGAGGTTCTGTTTTGCTAATCCATATCCCCTTCTGTACTGAAATGATCTAGAAAGTCAGTCTCAGTATTGCTATTTAGTCTGTGCAATATGATGTCTCACCCTTGCAAAAATCACACTACTGTGGGGGACTGAAGTGACTAAAGCAGAAGGGTCTCTGCTGTCCTTCACATAGTTGTCTCTGCATGGCTAGAAAGGTATCCGCACTTGGGACAGACTGGTTAGCTGAAGTTTACTGGTTTTGAAAAGATTTTACAGTAAGTAAAACGTTGCTCATTACATTCATACTAAAATCAGTGGCATCTACTTTTTTTGAAATGAAAATCTTAAACTAATCTTACACCCTTGCTTGTTATGTAAAAAATATGGAATATCCTTGAAACTTTACTGGTGATAGCCTAAAAAAATGATTGTGACATGCAAGAGGTAGCCTTTCCTGGGTTAAAAATAAATATGCAATAAATAAATATGCAATCCTAGCTCTAGGATATGGTAGCCCTGTGAGGTGAATTTTTTGGGTTCTGATACCTCTTTGTGTCTTTTTAGTCTTTTCAGGAGCTAAGAAATCTGTTTTATTCTTATGGTAATGCACGCTTAAATGAAGTTTGAATATCAATATAATTTTCTATATAATGCATTTGATAAATATATATTTTATACAAATGTATACTCATTTTAATTGCTAACTTCAAAGTAACATATTGGCTTTTTTTTTTTTTTTTTTTTTTTAATTGCTGTTATAAAAGAAAATAAAAGCAGAAATTATTAGGTTGCATCCTACACAGAGTGTATAGGACCAGAAAGGAAGCACCGGGGAGTCTTTTTATATTTTTATTTTGAATGCATTAGATTTATCTGTTTTAGAAATACAGAATTACTGTCACATCTATTTAAAAATATTTGCGGTACTTTGAAACACAGACTGCAGATGGCTGGATTTGTGAGTTCTGAGTATTTTTGGTAAAAATTATAGTACATATTATTATGCAAGAGAATTTCAAAACACCAACATTTGCAGAAAAAAACTGCCAAACAGGGTGAAATGTAGTATATAGAATGCAATTTACTTCCCCTAATGCCAGATAGTGATATGGAGGGACAAGAAGCACATAATATTACATAAAGACAGAGGCACTTGGGAGTATAGCAGAATGCTTTAGATACAATAGACACTTAATAGCAAGAGGATTTTACCCACGGTATATTGGAAATATTTGGGATTTATTCCAAACATCCTCAGATCTCCAGATCTTCTTAGTGTTCAGATTGATCAACTGGAACATTTCTGTTTGCACATTTCCGTAATCCTATTATTTTTCATCAGTCAAATATGAAATAAATAGCCCTCAAGAAGGATGGTAACAGGGCTGATGAGAGAGAGAATTATAAAATCCCCCCTCGATTTCTCCAGTGAGAATATGCCATTTCTATGCTTTCCAGCTAAGTGTGAAACAGCAAGTGATGTTGTGTCTGCACATTTAGCTGGGCTCTCTTGAAGAGACGCAGGGCCTGCTGCTTCCTGGGCTCTCATGCCGCACGGCTTGCCACCTAGCAGGTGCCCTGCTTGCATGTCCCTGTGAGGCACAGCACACGCCTCTTCCTTTTGCCAAGCCCAGGTGTGCACTACTGAAGCTTTTTCTCTTGGACGTTTGCTGCACGGCTCTGTTTCAGAGGTTTCACACTCTGCTGTGTGGTCGTAAAGCTATGTTGGGTTACAAAGAGGCTGTGAGGGACTGCAGTACTCATCAGAAAGCAAGTGCAAACTGAACCCCTGTTAAATTAAAGATAAATAAAGAAGGCTTATTTGCAAGACCTGATGGGAACTACCCCAACTTAAGTAATTCAGTTCTACTTCTCGAACACATTCTACCAGATGTCTTTTTATGTTTTATTGATTATGTATTGTCAGAAGCTGCTCACTCAATAAGATGAAAGACTGAATGATGATAAGATGAACTTACAAATTGCCAGCAGTGTGCGGCCAATTTGTGCCATTTTTTCTCAGGCATATAACACAAGTCTTTTATTTAAACTTCTGAACTGCCTGGTTAGCTTTCCTTTTTAATACTGCAAACTGTTAAGCAGTTTTCATCAACTGTCTTTCTCCTGTCGTGCACCTTCATTTCAACTTCATGCAGAGATGGCAGCCTTGAGTTAGGAAAGACCTTAACACAGTTAGGTTTGTGTCAAGAAAAACAGGACATCTACCACTGGCTTGTGATGGAGTCATATCTGGCATCCATATTTCGAGGGAGGCGGATATAGTGTACCTGCGCTTTTGGCACTGATGTGGTAACAAAAGGGATTTGAGACTTGTGGTCTTGCCTCAAGGAACAGTGGAAGAGAACTGAAAGGAATGCAGGCTATTCGGTGTTTATTCCACACCAGCCTAAAACAGTACTTCTCAACCTCTTATAACTGAAGGGACTTAAAACCTTTTAGAAAAAAAAATATATATACATATATATATATATATATATATATATATATGGTATATGCTGTCAGATTTTCGTAACAATCTCTTGTGTGATTTGTGATTCACATTTTCCATGTAGTAAAACAAGTAAGCTGCACCTTAAATATATATTTGTGTTGTTGTTTCTCCCTTTTTGGTTGCCCGTTCTGTGATGGTTGCCCACTGGGGGAGGCAATGGGCAAAACATGGGCTGGACATTGCCAGAGAGTGTAATAATTGTGGGGAATTTCTGTAGCAATGTTGTGAAGGGATGAGGGGTGGAGTGTGTGTAAATTGTCCACCTTTGTCACTGTTGTGTTGATATTATTTTAACTAGGATGTAAGTGGAGTTTGTGAAGGTTGTGTGTGTATTTTAATGCAATCCCATTATGTGGGATAGCAATATTTGACACCCACTCTGTGTGGGAGTGTTTCTGTGTGTAGTTTTTTCCCTGTGGGATGCACAATATTTTGCAGAGTTGACCTTTCACCAATCGGCAGAAGCCTCTGAAGCACAGGTTGCAAATTGTTGGTCTAGCATGTGTAAATTCTGTCAAACAGTCTTCTTGGTGGAAGTCCTCTATACGCAATTACAGATTAACATGATTTATTCCAGTAATTTGATCTTTTAAAGCCAGCTATTTACCTCTTTTACTAAAAAAACTTAGTATTTTAAACCTACATGTATCTACAAATCATCTGATCCTAACCTTCTGAACAAGGTCTTCCTCTGTAGGGAGACGATATGTAAAGAATTATTGTTATCAATATGTAAAGAAATTTTCTGTTATTTTAAGAGGATTTTGTTCTGTGTTACGAAACTATTTTTTAAAAAATAGGAAACCACGTAGCAAAGCCCATCATTTCAGAGTCAGTAGTTGTATTCAACAACTTTTAATTGTTGTCTGACTCTGAAAAGCAGAGAACACTATATGACAACAGGTTTTTCCTTGGTTTTGTGAGCTGTAGTTCCACAGAGGAGAGCTCAGACACTGCAGCTTGTAGAGTTATATTAGGGGGAAATACAGCCACAAGTTGAATTCTCAATAATTGCTACTGAAAAATCTATTCATGATTTGTAATTATTCAAATATATGTTTAAAGCTATTGAAGTAGAAGCTCATCTGAGGATATACACCCACACTTTGCCTTTCCCTACGTAGTAGAATTTCCTGGCTTTGTCCAGAAGGGGTGTGCAAGTGAAGAACCAAAGGAGGCTGATCAGTAAGGTTTGTGCAGAAATTGGAGAGGGAATCTATAGGAAGGTTTGTCTGATATTATAAACGGCCTGTCTAGAAGAGGCTAGCTAGACCACGCACAGTGTGGGTGATGTCTCAGTCAACTCAGAGCAAAGTAAACATGGTGAGAGAAATGCCACTAAACTATATACAACCTGGGTTGTTATTAACTGCCAGTATCACTGACTGTGGTATAAGTCAGAACAGGGCAGAAGAACAGAGTTTATCTGGAGTTCGTTTTGGGCTACTGGTACAAGAACACTTACAACCACTTAATCACTTTTTCAGCAAATGTTTAGTGTTTTTATTTCTCTACAGAAGTAAATGAAGTATGTTCTTGTGGTTTAACACTGGTAGACTGCTAAGCACCTCCCAGCTGCTCACTTATTCCTCCCCCTCACACACGCATCCAGTGAGACAGAAGTGAAAAGGAAGAATAAAAGCAAGAAAATTTGTGGGTCAAGATTTAAAAAAATAAAAATAAATGGTGAGTGAAAGAGAAGTGGAAGGAGATAGAAAGAAAATAAAACAAGTGATGCAAAGGCTATCGTTCCACACCTCCTGTGTGATAAATTAGTGGGGGTTTGTTCATTGTCTTGCTGTAAATGTAAATCAAGAGAATTGCTCGTGCCTTCTTACGCATCCTTGTATAACCACGAGACGGGGAAGTGGAGATGGTTAATGTATGTATATAGTTCTATTGGATTTTGGTGATCAGTGCATGTATATGGTTCTTGTATTCAGTGGTTAATGTATGCATATAGTTCCTGTGTTCAGCAATGGTCGCCTGACAGGAACAGCCTGGACCAGTGTTGTTGCTGGGCTGAAGACTATGGGGAGGAGGGCATGCATGTGGTCTGGGGTCATGAAGATTCCAGAAGGTGAAGAGGGAATGCTCGGAGGAGGACACGCCCCCTAATGAATATGCTTTAGTAGAGGAGATACAAGCCCAAAATGGGACCCTGGGGGGTGCGTGCTGTGGCGGAGTGGGGACTCCCCAGCCTCCCAGCGCTGTTTTGCTTGTGTCTGCTTACTTGATTAATAAAATTATTTCAATAGACCAGAAAATTGTGTGGTCTAATTTATAACATCCCGCAGGGAGGGCACAGCCAGTTCCTGAGCAAAAGATGGCAAAGCTCCCTATGTGACCCCTGCTCCCCAGCATTATACAATGTGGGACAACTTTTTTGCCGCTTCGGCTCATCTGCCCGTCTGTGTCCCTTTCTAACATCTTGCACACCCCCAAGCTTTTCAAAGTGGTGGCCTGGATGCTGAACAATCACCGATCAACCATAGTTACAACATTGGTGTGTTATCAGCATTTTTTTGGTAACAATAAAACATTGCACTGTATGAGTTGCTATAAAGCAAATTAGCATCATCCCAGCCAAGACCGAGTGTATATGTGTATATTTGATACAATGCAAGTGAATGTTTTTAAGTCCTAAGCTCAAAGTATTGGAGTACTACCAAATAACGTCATTAGCTACATGAAGGTGCATTATCTGGTACCTCACAAATCATATTTTATAAGATTTTTCTTGTCATCCCAATAGGTGTTGCCATAAGCCACCACATTTAAAAACACAACTTAGTCTCCTACAGCTTCAGGACATGTAACTGAAGAAATATAATAAATTGTGTTATCTCAAATGTCTTTGTTTTATTGACAATTTCAGTGTGCAGCCAGATTTTACCCTTGAGTACCTCCAGTGGGTATACTTACAGAAATTATGCTGCTTTGTCTCTTCACAGCAAACTTTTCTTACTTTGTCTTTTGTGGTCAAGCCCTCTACATTTCATTATAGCTCTGCAGTTTAAACAGGAAAAGGAAGCTGCTTCACTGCTGAAGAGATCTGTATCCAATTTCATCATTCACCTTGTAAGTCAGAAGATACAGGACATGTACCTAAACAAATATTATATATTATAGTCCTGATTTTCCTGAATAAACCAAGAGCTATTGCTGTGAAATGTAGTTTGGTTTTGTTTTGTTTTTAAACCTATGTCATAACAGACAATTAATTTTATACTTTATGACAGTGGGCCCTTGTTCTTGTTCCAAGTGATGAAAGGAAAATTAAAGTTTCATTCTTTTAGTGTTTAGAGATTCCAGACAAATCATTCTTTATTGTGCCAGCTATGTAATAAGTGAATTTCTGTGTCACCTGTTCCATATCTCAGTACAAGTACACGGGAAAAACAACTGTTTTTGTCATGGTGAGAAAGCATACAGGGGAAAATCAACCTTTTTTGTCATGGTGAGAAAGCGTTGTTATTCTTTCTGACTTTTGTAGTGACACCACCATAGAAAAAATGCCTGTGTAGGTGTATACAGATGTTGCAAGTCACGTGATAGATTTTGTGTATGGAAGTTCTGGATGCAGAGTGATAATGAAATGGACACAAACTGAGGTTAAATTATGGTTTTCCAACCTTTCCTTGGTAAGGACATTGATTTGTAACTCTCTCCAATATACGGCTACTAGATTTTTGTTTGTTTGTTTTCCAAACAAATAATGGAATCTTAATTATCTGTACACCTTTAATGATGATCAATCCTCGCCTAGAGGATCAGAAGTTATTGAATAATTTAACATTGATAACACAATCCTATATATTTCCTTTACTTGGGAATCTAGATTAACAGCAAGAGAACACATTGCCTTCTTACATCGTTGTGTAAAAATATTAATGATCAGATCTATTTTTTTTTCTTTATACCTGACTTGACACAATAATTTATCATATCGAGAAAGTTTAGTCCAGCAATGGACTGCAACTTCTGTTTGCATGTTTATGCCTGAAGCAAAAGGACTATATTATATTCCCCCAATTGAAATATAATAGATTCTCACAGATTTGTACTTTACTAATGTATATGCAATGATTTTTATTTTATTTTATTTTAAATCTCTTTTAAATTTATACCACCATCTGATCCCATTTGTACACAGTCATGTGATACAGTAAATAATAGAGCTGCTGTTTGTACCTGATCCTGTGTATCATGCTGGATATGCACTGTGTCTATAATGGACTTTGGAATAATGAAATAAATACAGTGCTAGGTTGAGGCTGTCTTTAGTATTATGCTCAATTGTTTTGCTATTTTGCTGCTGTTTAAATATGGAGAGGGGAATAAAAATCAACAATGAACTAGACTTTGAGATAATAGCTGTTGATTTTATATCACATCTTCAGAAGATATTTGTGCTTTCTGGGAGAATATTATTAGTGCTTGGAATTCATTGTTACCATTAAGATAGTACTCCAGGACTAAATAGTAATTTCTGATCCAGGGTAATACTCAGTAATGTAAGGTCAGTCTGATAGTTATCTGTATTTTTTTTTCCATATTCCTTAACATCCCTGGAGACCCAGCAGCATTTTGTGCTGTGAGCTAGAAGGTCACAGATTGTTAATTATTGTGATTATTGTGATTACAGACTTATGCTGACTGAGTGTCCAGATAACTTATAAGCAACACTAATTTATGAGCAACATGTGAAGGAGATTCTCAAAGTTAGCATTTTTTTGGATAGGAAGAAAATGTTATATATGAAGGAAAAGAAATTTTTAGGCTTAGATACAACCATTATCATCAAGATATCAATCACAGAATTAAGCGTTAAGCAGTTATTTTTGTAAAGTAGCTTTTGTTCTTTTTGACTGTTTTTTATTTCTTTGTTGTTGTTGTTACTTATTGAAGAGGAAGAAATGAAAATAGATTAGAATTTTATTTTTCCAAACCACATTTTAAAACCAGTATTACTACTTTTTAGTGCAAATCCTGACTCTGACCATTAAAAAAAGTCTGTGAAAAGTCAGATAATAAAAATGGAGCGTTTAATTCTAGGACTCAGCCTGTTTATATGGGCTATTTAGGAATAAAAGAAAGCACATTATAAAGTTATGTAAAATATTGCAATGTAGTCCATTTGTAACTTTAAGCACCATTCATGCTAACAGCTCACAAACAATTCTTGATAATGGCTCACCAGTTAAAAGGTTGGAAATTTCAAAAGGCAGCATATCTGTCTGGGGTATATCCATAAGATAAAAAACATGTACAGTGTTGCTGGAAATGAAGCCAAATGGCATTTTTACCTTGAACATAGAAAGCCTGCAGAAAATTTTCATGGATGACCTCTTCCTTTGCTAAAAGAAAAGAACCTTTCTTAGGAAAGCAATCTTTTAAGATCTAGTGCTATTGGATTGTAGTAAATGCAAGCTTTGTATCACTACAATGCATTAGAGAGGGGTGCAAAAAATAGGTACAGAGATAACTTCCAGTCTCACAGCATATTTTAAATCTAAAGTTTAGGAACACCTGTGATTTTGAGCAAAAATGAAGATGATTTCCCTTTGGCAATTAATATTAATGTATGCTGCCTCAGTATACCAACATAACAGTATTTTTAACTGGTCTTATTTTATGGACAGGACAGGAGAGAATCTTCTCACCAAAGACAAAAAAAAAAATGTTATTCTTGTTCCCTCCTATTCAAGTGTGTCTCGGGTCTTGAATTTGAACCACAGAAATCCAAGTTGGCTCTGAAAAGTGGGCTGTATTTCTCCTTTTGCAGTAAAAGGCTAGTGGATGATTTTACTGTTAGCTGTTCTGGGATAATTCTCTTTTTCCCTCTGTCCTTTTTTTTTTTTTTTTTTTAAAGCTGTTTACTTGTATGGCGTTTTCATATTTAACACTGCATTTCATGTTGAAGATAGACTGTGGCCGTTCTCATCAACTCCAAAAGTAAATTGCCTAGTGTTAGTGTTTTGCCAGATTTTATACTCTGTTTTAATACTGACCTGGGCTTTCTTAGGCAAGCAAGTATATTCTTGTTTGGGAGAGGGAAGGCCAAATGTACAATAAGCAAAAGGTTTTTACCTATAGCTTCAAAGACATTCTCTTCTCCTTATCTACGATTTGAAGAATTGTCAAGAAGTAGGACTCTGGAGATGCACACAAGACCTATGCTCAGAAAAGACTGCAATGCACTAGGGAAGGGCTATGCATATTCCCAGCGTTAAAAATTCACATAATTCAGTGTAGAGTTTTGTTCCAGCTTCCTTTTCGAGGAATAGCTTTTTAAAAATCTTTAATATGTTTATCTAGATGTATGCCTATGCACTGTATGATGCTGAGAGAAAAGCAGAAAACTGTTTTGAAGTTCACATTAAAAATCCCTGTTAGACTTAAAATAAATGGAATAGAAGTCTGAGGGAGCAATTGAGCAAAACAGAAGCATTGTTGCTTCCCCTTTCATGAGGCTGGTGATGATCATACAGAATGTCAAAGAGTCATGATATAAAAACTCTTAGGAAGCCTTCAGGTGAGACAGTAGAGCTGATTTAAAGGCATTCAGTCTCTATGCTTTCATAGTTTAATAGAAAAAAATATTTTCTCAGTACATACTTATTTTGTTCAATTTCTTTACAGTGAGTGTAAGAAAATACTAATTCTTTGTCTGCAAGCATTCCATTACATGGTAAATGTATGTGCTTGGTGGCTTCTTTTAAGCTGTCAATAATACTATTTTTAGGTGGATGGCGCAGGAAAAAAAAAAAAAAAAAAAAAAAAAAAACCAAAAACAAACAAAAAAACTTGGCTTTTCTTTTCATAAAAAGGGGGAAAATAGGCTATTTTCCCCTCAGATTCCTTTATCAGGAAATGATATGTAGTGCAAAACCAAGAAAATAGTGCTGTGAATCAGAACCAAAGGCCACTGAGATCAATAGGAATCTCTGCTGACCTCAGCTGGTTTTTAGTGTTACTTAACTGGGCTAATAAATATTTGTAAAGGCAAGAGTAGTGTTAACTTTTCTGTTTACTGAACTTCTATTAAAAGTTCTAATTTAGTTTGGAGTAATTTAGGGATGTTTCACAATAAGGATAGTTGGTTTTTGAACTAACATACATAATTGTGGCTTATAAATGTGTTCCACTGCAATAAACCGATTGCTCTGATCAGCAATATCAAGACAACATAAGCATTAAAAGAAAGGCAAAATTATCAGAAAGGAATCTGTGTGACATAAAAAGCCATATACTACCTCTTTTCTTCATCTTATAACTCTTGTGAAAAAACAGCACTGGTCCCATTTTGAGACAACAAAGAGTGCTAGCCAATTCCATCTTTCCTAGTCTGTGTGAGCCCTTTTTTCTATTGGGCTGAGGGTGTGAGGCAGCTTTTTCTCACATGTGCTGAAAGAAGATTGAATCATTGTTGTACTGTAGTATTAAGTTGAGAGTGTGGGACCTGAAATTGAGAAGCTGTAGTAGGAAGATAATGAAAAAAAAAAAAAAAAAAAAAAAAAAAAAAAAAAAA